>OZ010672.1:56842785-57442785 GCA_963932185.1 Troglohyphantes excavatus | reverse complement strand
TAATTGATTATGTAATTTAGACTTTATACCATGATTAAGAAACATGTTCCGTTCCTTCATGTTAAAAAATATCCCTTTTTCTCTGCGCTACACTGTTAAAAATAAGTCTTCAAAAATAAGTAAAATTTACTCAGATTTGAATACATTCGATGCTTATTATGGCTCCAAATACACAAGTTTCAATTTTGAAAAAGACATGTACTTAAAAATGAGTACAATGGGTAAAAATGAATAAAAAGAGTAGATGCTAGCCTACATAGGCTGCCTTCATAAATGACTTTGGATAAATATCGATAATTACAACCGACTTATCGGGAATCGAACCCAGACCCTACGGCACCGCAGTCCAGTTCCTTATCCGTTGTACTACCAGGGTGACGTAAAGAAGTTATAAACAGAAGAAATGTTAAAAAGGTGTGCTAAAAGAATGGGAAGTAAGATAATTGAGTTGTAATAACTCAGTTGCCATTTAAGCAATCGACATCAAACAATGTGGCAAAACCATCTTCTGAACAAAAAATTTTAGTTTGTCAGGTCGCTTTGTTAAGATGGCTTGAACAGAAGCTGAGATTAGCAATATTAAATCACACTGATCACTTTTGCGGAAGTACGGTTGCCTAAATTTGAGTACATAGTCATTTACGATGCAATGGTACTCAAAGACAAACGAGTAGGATCAAGTACTCATTTTTAAGTGCCTTGTTTACAGTGTACTATCTATATAATCAAAATGTATTTGATAATTTTAAGTCATTGATTAGGTAATTTGGGCTTTATACCATGCTTAAGAAACATGTTCAATTCCTTCATGTTAAAAAATCCACCTTCTTCTCTGCGATACAGAGCAACAGTATTAGTTTGTGTTTCACAAACTATTAAACAGGTTGTTACACAAATTGTTGGGCGATGATTATTGTTTAGCTGTTTAACGACACATAATAAACCATTATTTTTACTATACTTTAACTACTTTGTTTGTTGCTACACTGTAAAAAAAAAGGTGCTTAAAATGAGTACAAGGGCGTACTTGTTTTTCTTTGAGTACAATTGCATCGTAAATGAGCGATGCTGTACTCAAATTTAAGTAATCGTATATTCACAAAAAATGGCAGTGTGATTTAATATTGCTAATCTCAGCTTCTGTTCAAGCCATCTTAATAAAGCGACTTGACAAAATTAAAATAGTTGTTCAGAAAATGGTTTTCTACATTATTTGATGCCGTTTGCTTAAATGGAAACTGATTTATCTTACTTCAATTATGAATTCAATTATCTTACTTACAATTATTTTCGCCTACCTTTTTAACGTTACTTCTGTTTATAACTTTTTCACCTCGCCCTGGTAGCTCAACGGATAAGGCTCTGGACAGTAGTGCCTGCAAACTGGGTTCGATTCCCGGTAAGTCTTGGTTGTAATTGTCGATATTTATTGAAAGTGAAAAGAGTACAATGAATGAAGGCAGCCTACGTTCATTGCATTCATTTTTAAGTAAATGTCTTTTTCATAATTGAAACTTATGTATTCGGAGCCATGAAAACATAATCGAATGTATTAAAAAATGAGTACATTCGACTTATTTTTGAATAACCTATTTATAACAGTGTACTAAAGCTAAACGACTTGTTTAAAATACAAGCGAAGTAGTTGGGCCCCAATAACCATGTATATTTCACATGCCAAATCTCAATATAACACATCAAACCATTTATACACAAACCAATAAAAATCAATCGCGAAATAGATGATTATTTTTTAGAAATTAGTTTTGCGATGTCAGAAATATCCGTGATTTAAATCAAAATCGAAATAATTTTCATCTGCATTACCTGAAATTTAAAAACCACATTGCGACAAGAGAAAGATGAATGGCAAACACGCAAATTGACGCATACATAGATCACAATTGCGAAAATATTTCTGTAAAGGCAATTAAGAACCAGGACCTTGCAGCGGCACTTTGTACTGGTGCCGTCATCTCGAAATTTCAATTTTGAAGTCTTAATAAATCAATTTCAAGATGTTGATTTGTGTTTGTTCGCAATCATTATTTCGCTAATGTCGTAATTTATCTTCTTCGCTAGATTTCGATACATAACTTCCACGAATAATAGGTAAGACAAGTATAAGTATAAATTTCAATCAAATTTCTTGCGTAGTTTTCAAAGATTCTCCGAGTATTAAGGATCTCCGTACTTTAAGTACGCTTGTGGACTTAAAGATATGGATAATGTAATTATGCCAATTTCATATTAATATTCATAATTAGTGTTATTTGTTGTTCATTTCAAGGAAATATTTTTATTTCTTGAAATTTAAATAATTTTTTTCAGTTTATTCTCTAAATTTATGTAACACACTGAGTAATATACAATTTAGTAGAATTAAAAATGCTAATATAGTTAACATATGTTATGGAAATTTAGTAATATGTTAAGCATACTTTATTATTTTTGTAATATTTTTGTTTTTAAATATATCTAGTAACGCCCATTATGTAAATATATAATATGTAACTATCAATTTTTCTAAGCTGTCTTTCGGTAATAAAATCCTATAAATATGTTTGCTAAAAAAATATTATTTATTTAATCATTATATTGCAACATTTTGAAGTTAATTTTACTGTTATTAGTATTCTTTTTACAATTACGCTTATTTTTATAGCAAACATATGATGAACAAATTTAATATTACTTAATGTCATTAAATGAAAATTTTTATTATATGTCATTGATATGTCCTTTTTAATACATGTTTTAATTTTTTTTTAAATTTATATATAAATTTTCAATTAAGTTAATTATTTTTTATAAAATTCGGCTCCATCCAAAAATGATATGAATTTATAAAGGTGTACTTATTTCTAATCACGCTTATAATTAATATATACTTTACTGTAATATATAATATATATATATAATATATATATAATATATATATATAATATATATAATATATAATATATATAATATATAATATATATAATATATACTAAGCATCAAATGATTTGTTACTTAGTTGAATAAATAATTAGTCTTATATCGTGAAGAAAATAATAATTCATATACTCTCCTATTAGTCATGAAATCGTATTTTATGAAAATCGTATTAGTCATGAAATCGTATTTTAAATATTGTCAAATTTCGAGTTGAAGTTAAACGTTGAGAATGAAAAATTTACTTATAACTTTTCATACATTCTAATTTAATTCATTCCGAATTCAAGGCTGTCTATGATTGGTATTCAATAAATGCACATATATATATATATATATATATATATATATATATATATATATATATATATATATATATATATATATATATATATATATATATATATATATATATATATATATATATATATATATATATATATATATATATATATATATATATATATATATATATATATATATATATATATATATATATATATATATATATATATATATATATATATATATATATATATATATATATATATATATATATATATATATATATATATATATATATATATACATGTGGGTAACATTTTAATACCAATTCTTATGTGTTACAGTGAAAAGGATCCGGATAATATTTAAAAAAGCTTACATTTTTTTTTGAAGTTTAAATTTTGAAGAACAAATACAAACAATTATGTAATTTTAGGTGAAATGTACTTTTATATAAATTTAAATAGACGGTACCGTGTCCCCATAAAACTTTTTAAACTTGAAAATCAAACTTCGAGTTTCAGTAAATAAAGAGGGACCTCCATTGGCCCAGTGGATAAAAGCGTTCAGCTAGTAATCGGAGGATTGCTGGTTCGAATCCGTCGAATGGACTTGACAAAGAAAAGTTAAAAATGTAGTGATGTTGCGATCGGAGGAGTTTCCAGCTTCGCTACTAATAACATTCTAATAACATTCACCAAATTATACTGTCGTGCATACGGGACTGGTGCACGATAAATGTGATCGGGGTCCAATGTCCTGACGCCTATTGAGGTTACGTCGGGTGCCAACTTAGAGGATGTTCTCGTAATCTGACCATTGTTAAAAAATACGAGGCATCGTCCCCGGGTGTTTCCTTCGAGATAGGCCCCGAACCGTCGCCAATAGCCCACTGAGCGGTTCTAGTGCGCGTTAACTAATCAAACCAAACCAGTAAATAAAGAAATCCTTCACAGAAAGTTTTTTGGTTTGGTTTGGTTAAATAAGGTCACACTACAGCTGTACAGTCGGCTATTGGCGACGGTTCTGGGTCAATCTCGAAGGAACGACCCGGGAACACATACACATTCACACACACATTCATACATGCACCTCGTTATTTTAGAACCATGGTCAGATGACGAGGAAACACCTGAACTGGCACCCAACGCCTTCAATAGACGTCGGGACTTTGGACCCCGATCAGATTTATCGTGCACCAGTCCAGTATACACGCCAGTATAATTTGTTGGATATTCTGGACGATAAGAATCTTTTTGTATTTAGGTAACCTGGTATACTGTTCAAATGTTAAAGGTAACGTAATATTTCGACATTACGAAACACTTTAATCTTTCCACGGCAACAGTCTCTAACCTCTTCGTTCTAATTCATCGAAACATCGGAAGCCAATCAACTTTCCCTACGAACTGTGTCAAAACGTCCAGAGGGGGGGAAACATAAACATCCTGTACTCCTTCCTATCGCTGAAACGCAACCGACTTCCTTACGAAGCGAAAAACGCAAGAAAAAGACATCGCAAACATTTGGAGATCATTTACTCCTGATTCTAATACTCGACACGAAACATACCATTCACCCTTGAAACGGAGAAGAACGTAGTTTCGTTTCTCGGCTGCGACACGTTTGCAGAAACTTGGATCCCATTATTCTATTATGGGGTTAGTTGGTATCATCTATCAAGTTTCATCTCTGAAACTAAACAGAGGCGATTTCGCAAGCCCACTTGATATTGCTTTCAACATCTGAGGCGTTCGTTTCCCGACATTTGCCTGTCTTCGTAGGGATCGAATGGACGCAAAGCAAGTGCATGGACAACAACAGTTCTTGATTCTAAGTTGGCTGGCCATATGATTTGGGGTTAATTTGCGTGATTTGAATTTATAGAACCTATTGGTTGCGCGAACTATTGGAGATTTCTGAATGTAAAGTTGAGGTATATTGGCTAATAATAAGCATTGATCATGGAAAAGTCACAGGTAAATTATATTGTTTTTGTTTTGTTCAAGTTTGAAGTTTTATTTTAATCCAAGTTCAGATACTTTAAAACAAATTTTAAAACTGTAGTTGAACCACATAATTTTACAACATATTTTGTGTATAGTTTTATTTTTATAAATGCAGGTTACATGATATATGAGCTTACTAGTTTCAAAACCAGATACTTCACTTTTGGTAAATTTTACAGGAGGCGTTAAACACGATTAACAATCACGTACTTTTGGATCTAAACGCATGACTTTGGATGCATTTTTAGATTGGATTCAGACACATTTAGTCAATACCGCTTTGCACGGGATGCAGTGCATTGAGAATTTGCGAAAAATATTATAAAAAAAAAAAAAAGATTTTGCAAAAAGTGGATCCATCTAGGTTTGAAACAAGAGGGCTCATATGATGACTTAAGAATTGAAATGGACTGTTTAACTTATTTAAATTTGGATGTTTATATTTGTAATACAATGTTCATTCTAGACATTTTTAAAGGGCGACCGCACTGCCTCTTTACCTTGAAAATTGCGCCTTCCTGCCCTTTTTTACATGAGTCGCCGCCCCTTTTTGCTCTCGCCGAAATCCCACAATGCACCAGATCATTTTATGAAACGCCTATTCTCATCCTTTTTCCTTCAGTACCAGTTTTCTTTCCTTTGAGTTTGCGCTAATCAAAAACGGGATTTGCCGCAGCGATTTTTCGACTTAGGAAATTAAAAAAAAACTTGTTTCCTTTCAGATTTACTGCTCATTGTTTTTTAATCTTTAATGTTATATTTTTTTAGGATTAATTACATTCGTTAGTTATTTGATTATCAACAGATAATTATTGATGTCAAGTTTTTGAAACATCGGCAATTTGACGCCGCGATTACTTTGATTTTGATAACGAGAAATTAACTACGTTCAAATTATAGTGCCCTTAGGGTAAAAAGGGCATTTTTCATAAATAGCGCCCTGCCTCTTTTCATTTCTAGAGTGAACACTGGTAATATTTTATGTAGGTTTGAATATACTATAATTTTAAATATACTATAATTTTAAATATACTATAATTTTAAATATACTATAATTTTAAATATACTATAATTTTAATTCTACTATAATTTTAAATATACTATAATTTTAAATATACTATAATTTTAAATATACTATAATTTTAAATATACTATAATTTTAAATATACTATAATTTTAATTCTACTATAATTTTAAATATACTATAATTTTAAATATACTATAATTTTAAATATACTATAATTTTAAATATACTATAATTTTAAATATACTATAATTTTAAATATACTATTATTTTAAATATACTATAATTTTAAATATGCTATAATATTAAATATACTATAATTTTAAATATACTATAATTTTAAATATACTATAATTTTAAATCTACTATAATTTTAAATCTACTATAATTTTAATTCTACTATAATTTTAAATATACTATAATTTTAAATATACTATAATTTTAAATATACTATAATTTTAAATATACTATAATTTTAAATATACTATAATTTTAAATATACTATAATTTTAAATATACTATAATTTTAAATATACTATAATTTTAAATATACTATAATTTTAAATATACTATAATTTTAAATATACTATAATTTTAAATATACTATAATTTTAAATATACTATAATTTTAAATATACTATAATTTTAAATATACTATAATTTTAAATATACTATAATTTTAAATATACTATAATTTTAAATATACTATAATTTTAAATATACTATAATTTTAAATGTACTATAATTTTAAATATACTATAATTTTAAATATACTATAATTTTAAATATACTATAATTTTAAATACACTATAATTTTAAATACACTATAATTTTAAATATACTATAATTTTAAATATACTATAATTTTAAATATACTATAATTTTAAATATACTATATCCTACAAGTTTGGCAAATATTTTTACAAATCTTGAATATTTATTATTTTAATCACTATATTTATATATAGGTTTAAATGTTTATATAAATTAAGAAATTTTGCCTTTTTTTACGGTTTTAGAAAAGGAGAGTTAAAAAGCGTAAATAAACACATGTACAAACAAAGAACTACGTTGTTGCATACACTTATCTTAAACTCGACTTTTCATTTCTAATTTGAAAATGAATAGCGATATATTACCATTAGCTGTATTACTCTGCACATTTATATTTGTAAAATCTTTACAACTAAAAGTTTTAAAAAAGCACAACGTCAGTGTTTAATAGAGAAATGTTTATTTTGAGTCATACTTTACTGGTTTATTTGTAAGAAGTTGGAAAAAGGTTTCACTTGTGTTAAGCTGAAAATGCTTCGCTTGCGCTTTTTCTAATGTTATTATTTTCTCTTTCTAAAATAAATATACTTACAAAGGATCCTAAGAAACTTTGGAGAACATTTTTTCGGTGCCTCTTGTATTGCTTAGAGCACCGCATAATACCTATAATAATAAAAGAAAGCGTTTGTCTGTGGATTGAAAAATATCCACTTCCTCTGCTGCGTATAAAAGAATTAAAATTTATATATAAGTACCATGCACCCTCAAGATGGGCACCTGAGGCTCGATTTGTAAAATTCCATTTAGTTGTTTAAATGATTTTAAGAATTTTAGAAACAGTGCATAAAAACATCTTTTAAAAATATTTCCAAGATCTATTTTTTTTTTGGTTTTTGGTTAATTAATGTCATACTAGAGCTACACAGTGGGCTATTGACGACGGTTCGGGGCCTATCTCGAAGGAAAGACCCGGAAACAATGCCTCGTATTTTTGAACTAGGGTCAAATGACGAGAAAACACCTGAACTGGCACCCAACGCTTTCAATGGACGTCGCGACTTTGGACCCCGATCAGACTTATCGTGCACCAGTCCCGTGTACGCCAATATAATTTGTTGTATATTTTTAGACGAGTTTCCAGTATTTTAGTAGCGAAGCTGGCAAGTCTCCAATCACAAGATCACTACTTTTTTACTTTTATAGTCATGTCCGTCGCACAGGATCGAACCGGGAACCCTCGGATTCCCAGCTGACGCCTTAATCCACTCGGCCACGGAGGCCCTCCAAGATCTATTACAACATTCCTTTGTAGCTTAGTCGGTACATCACGGGACTTCGGGGAAATAGGTTGTGGGTTTGAGTTCCAACGGGGTCCTATCAATTTCTTTTTTAAATCTATATGCTTTTACGTGTTCATCAGCAGGGGGAGGAGAAGGGGGGAGGGAGAGCTATGTTTGACCCGCGTTTATGTCATGTACGCAGGGTTATATTTGGCTTGTACGCGGGACTGGTAAGCATTAAAAAATCTCACTGCAATAATTTTTTTGCGAGATTTTAAGCTAATACTATGTTTTGTCAACTGCATTTACTACTATGTCTATAGACACTGTTAAAAATAGGTACTTAAAAATAAGTAAAATGTACTCATTTTTGATTACATTCAATGATTATCATAGCTCCGAATACATAAATTTCATTTTTGAAAAAGACATGTACTCAAAAGTGAGTAAAATGAATAAAAAGAACAGTTGCTTGCCTAAATAGGCTGTCTTCATAAATCACTTTTAATAAATTTCAACAATTACAACCAGGATATACCGGTAACCGAACACAATCCGTCTTACCTGTTGTCGTCTGCACCGAAGCCCAGGGCCTTATCCGTTATACTACCAGAGCGACGTGAATAAGTTATAAACAGAAGTTAAAACTTATGTTTATAACTTATACACGTCGCTGTGGCAGTATAACGGATAATGCCTTGGGCTTCGGTGCGGACGACATTAGGTAGACGGATTGTATCAAGTATAAACAGAAGTTTTAACTTCTATTTATTGATTTTTAAATAAAAATTTTAATTTAAAAAACTACTGCTATTAGTTTTCTTAAAAGTTTAGTTAGGGCAAAGTCCTATTTAGTTCTATAATCTCATACAAATAACTGGTACTTTTGGTAGTTTTTTTTAAAATAAAAATAATAAAAGTTCGCATTTGAGTAAAAGTTTTGTAACAATGGACGGTAAATAACATTTTAAACAGAGAACCAAACGATAAAATTTGATTTTGAGAAAAAAAAAATTAGCGTGACAAATAGAAAATATATGAATGATGACACTTAAGATTTTACCTGAGAAAAAAAGAAATATGTTTGCCGAATTACAGTGATTATGCTTCGTGCTGCAACAAAGGCAACCATAATTCTTTGGTCTACTCAAAACAAAGATTTGTATATTTAGCGTGACATTAAACATTGAAAACAACACATTCTTGAGATACGTTATCCGAGCCCCCCTTATACCAACGAGTAATTTTGACAATATTAGCCCTAAAACGATTTGATATACATATAGTTAATAATCTGCAGTCATTTTAATTTTTTAATTCATTAAAAATGGCAACACTAATATTTTTAAATGTACCGATGGTGGTGCTAGTACAGTGACGCCCTCTATTGGGTGAAAATGTATTTATATAATTATGACTGCTATAGTCCTACTTTGAATGTTAGGGGCCGTCTTTTATAACGTCACGCATTTTGGGGAAATGAGTTGGCGGGCGGGGGGTAGCGTTTGTATGACGTACCAAAACGAAATAGTCATTAACACATTTAATTTAAACCTTAGCAGTTCAAAACAAGATAATTACAATAAAATAAAAATAGTTGCACATTGCAAATAATATTTGTTTAAACGTTGTATGCGACGACATAGTTTGCAGTGGCGAGGCGTGACTTTTTGCGATGGTCATCGCCCTGAGCGGCATGTACCCCCACACCGAGGTAATAGTTTTGCGACCGTCAACTGTTGTTGTAGTCATCCCCCCTTCCCCCCCTCCACCTTCCTCTGTTTTGTGGGAGAAAATTGTAGGAAATACTTTTCACGGGCATTCATATTTGTCCCTTTTCATTTAACTCACGATCTTTCTGATATTCATTATTGAGATGTTTAGTAAGAAGCAAAAGCAAACTTGCTAAAAATGATAGCGAACTGTATTTACGTTGAAAGTACCACAAAATGAAATAAAAAATAAGCGTATGCTTCTAAAATGTCTATTTAGAAAAAAATTCTTTAAAAAAAAAATTACTTTTTTTTTTCAAAGCCTCCATGTTCCAAAGCATTTTGTTAATAATTTTTTAATTAATTCAGTACATAGCACTTCAAAAGAAGTCAAAATAAATAAGGACCAAAAATACTTGGCGTAATAAATGTGTGAATGAACATCATCCCCCCCCCCCACCCCCCTCCTCCAACATTCAATCAAATCACTTCGGGTTAGGCTATATGGCGGCGGGTTAGGTTATATGGACAGCGGGAAAATTGTTTTTTTTTTGTCAATTGATTTCATAAACCAATCAACCTTTTTCATAATTTATAATTGTCCATTTACATACTTCGATTTATTTTTATTTTAATCCTGGGTTATACTGTTTAAATATTTAAAAAAATATATATTTTCAATTCAATGCAAGGCCATTGCATTTAATTATAAGTAGCCAAATTGTTTCGTTTGAGTATGCCGATGTCTTTATATATACACACATATATTTGCCAAATTAATAAATAAAATAACAAAGAAAATGTGTTGTATTACTGAATACATATTTAAAAGAGCATAAGTTTACAAGTTTTTTGGACGTTCATTCAAAACAAAACCGTTAGTTGAACAATGTACAGCGTAATAAAAAATTAACTTGCTTTTCTGTCAACCTATAAGGAACTTTTTCAAAACATTTCTTGAATTTCTTAATTTCTGATATATTTTTTTTTACTTACACAGAATATTTTTTGGAAAAAATTTTGTTAATGATTTTATTTTGGGTAATTAGTTGTTTGCAACTTTTATTATACAGAAAAACCGTTTTCCATAACGTAATGAGAATTGTTTTTAGACAAACAATTCTTTAAAATAATGAAAAATCAGACAAAAAACGCAAACACAAAACAAACGAAATGACAAGTTAGACGATTTAATGAAAACATACAGGCTAAATATGTCGAAAATATTAAAAACAAAAAAATCTCTATTGCCAAATGAGGCATTACAAAGCCAATCTGGCAAGCATACTGTCCACGAAGCACCGGTTTAAGGTTGCCTTGAAGAAGCTGTGAACTCCACAGATGACCAGGAGGCCAAATCAGCTTAGAGACTTGCCTAATCAGCATGTCTCTATCCTGACCAGGCTGTTTGAGCACGAATCTGATTGGTTGACACTCTTACAAGCGATTCGGTTTTCTTACAGATGAGCTCTGGCGAAGTTTTAGATGTTTTAATCGCCAGATTCTTTATTCTTGGCACGATTAGAGAGTGCGGGTTTATTTATATTGTTATTTTGTTTTTGTTTACTGTATATTCTAGTTTTCGGTTTAAATTGATTTAATGGCTTCACTTTTTGGGACGTTTTAAACGTTTAAAGAAAAGAAAAATTAAATAAAGTAAACAAATGCATTTAAAACTTTTTTTAATTGATAAAATATCGATTTAAAAAAATATATTTAATTATTTTTAATTTATATTTTAATTTTTGCGTGGTCATCGGCGAATCTACCGATGACTGGACCCTTCGCCACTGATAGTTTGATATGACATAATTTAGGGCTAAAGTGACGGTGCGTGACGTGTTTTAAGAATAACGTGACGATGCATGGTGTGTTTTAAGGGTAGCGTGACGGTGTGTGACGTGTTTTAAGGATAACGTGATGATGCATGGTGTGTTTTAAGGGTAGCGTGACGGTGTGTGACGTGTTTTAAGGTTAACGTGACGGTGCTTGATGTGTTTTAATGATAACGTGCTGGTGTATGGCGTGTTTTAAGGATGATGCGACGGTGCATGGCGTGTTTTAAGGATAACATGACGGTGGGTGATATGGTGAAAGGCTAACTTGATTGTAACATGACGATACATGTAATGGATCGAGATGTTAAAAATATCATGGATCGAGATGTACGAAAAGACTAAAAATAGCGTGACGTAATAAATTAACACTCCCTTGATAAAAGGTAACACATATATGCATGGCGTTACAAAAAAAATATTTGGGGTGGTTGAAACAAGAAATTTCCCAACTTTAAAGATTCGAAATTCTCAACTCAACTGTTCGAAATTTCCAACCCAACACTGCTGAAAATTCCCACTTTCAACTTCTCGGCATTTTTCATCTTTTTTTATATTTGTTTTGGGTAATATTAAACAGTTCCCTCACAAGCATTGATTTGTTGCACCCATATTCTAATGCAGTGTCCGTTCTGAGGTCTAATTTAAATGCAATCTTACAAGTAGGGCACTTTCTAATCTTCCTAGCTTTCATTTGTTAATAATATTAATTTTCTTCAGGCTAAGATTTTCTCAACTCGGGGTTTTTAAAAGTTGAAATTCCCAACTTTCAGGGTTTCCGGATTATTGGGGCTATATTATAACCCCCCCGGTGCGACGGGCCTGCATATATGACCAAATTGATAGTTTAAATAGAAAACAAATACCATTTCTATTGATAAATTACGTTGTCCAAACATATTATGAAATATCCTTTTACAAAGTAAACACACGCTTGCGTAAATATTTAAAGATTGTTTTTTTGCGATTTTTCTTATTTTCGTACGCAGATTAATTTTTATGTGTTGTTATCTCAGTTGAAGAATGGTACTAAACAAGAAACAGCCTCGTTAAAAGTAATTGCTTCTTCGGTATCGAGATAGCATATCTCACTCGCGAAGTTTCTATTTATAATTTTATGTTAAAAAATGTAAGTGTAATCTTACGATCTGTCGAGAAGTTCATTTATTTTTCACAAGCCGAGATTACTGTTTGGTTCGGTTTCGGAAATAAAAGTATTAAAGCTTAACTCTATTATTACATATAAGAATTCATAACACGACAAACTTCGTGTTTAAAAGGATTATGTGTCTAGAGAGTGCTTGAAGAACAGGAATGAATGTGTATAATTTCGTGTAAAAGCGCAATGCTATGAATGTGGAGTGTCGCAAACAAATATTTGTGTAGCGTTTTCTGCATTTTAAAGGTATAATTCTATGTACACAGGAGGGATATAGAAATCCAAATACATATAAAAGTTTCATTTTAAAAGGATTTCTATAACATTTTCCACGTTGGATATTTACTGTTACATGCATTTCAAAATTACATTACGGAAAGTAACTGTAATTTATGAAAATATATTTGGGAAATATTTGACTGGGTAGGGAAGTAAACTTAGTTAGTATTTAAATTCATGCTTGGTTTTTCTTTACCTGATTCGATATTTAAATGGTAAGTGTTTCCCATGATGTATGATTTGTGGATAATAATATGTATAGTAAACCCTTCCCTTGATTACGGTCACCTGTATCCAGTTCTAGGTAAGTCACATTCGTTGATGTTTATGCAACTCGCAATTTTATATAATTTTAACTAAAATATATTTATTTTAAAAAAAAATTGCACCGATGAACGCTGACTGGGGTTTGATCACTGAACTGTAATTGTAACTTCTTGAACGCTCATAACCAGCTCCTTCTATGGGCACTGTTGAAGCCATACTGTAAGCAGCCATACTGTACCCTAAAACTAATTTTTAAAAGTGATTTTCTGGGAATTATTCTTCTCAAACCGTTATAGAAATGTTAAATATGTTTGTATATTTTATTTTCTACATATAGAATCAATTTGCATATCGCCAAAAATATAATTTTTCTTTTTGCTGCTTATCCACTTCTTATTAGTTAAAATGGATTTCAAAGAATATACATTCAAAATGGGTCTTAATAGAACATTTAAAAAAAATAGCCAACAGCAGTACAATTCCGCATGTTTTAACATGAACAATATACGAAATATAGAGGTAGAAATGGAAATGGGGTACACTTTCCTTCAATTGGCTTCAAGTCAACAAACTGCTTTGTTCAATTCAGAAGTTACACTTAGATATCAGTGGGTTCGATTGTGGAACCTTTTGATTTATATATTGAACCTTTTGAACTATATTATTATTTTTTTCTCTCGGGTGGAATTTTTTTAATAGTTTGAAGATAAAAGTTCAGGGCTATAATTATGAAAAGATTTACCCTTTTGAATTAAAATAGAGATAAAACAACAAAGATCTAAACAACTATAAAAAAAATCTTACCTGCTTCATCGACGTTCATTATTGTCCAAAGTGCTGGAAACAACAATTTTAAAAGAAGCTGACCGACGCTGAAAAATGTTTTCATTTTCATGCATCTTTCTCTCTGACCTGAAAGTTCTCGTGTAGATTTGTTTTCTTTATAATAATTAAGTCTTGTATGTACAAAAAATTACAAACATTTTACCCCATCTGTGGTTGAAAAATATTAAAAAAAAACACACACAATATTTTAGCAATTAAAAAAAAAGTATGAAACATATTCAAAGATGTTGTTATTAAGGAACTCATTGCATAAATACACCAAAAAAAGTTTCATATTAATAACTTTTTAAAAGTGAAAAATAGATTTGAATGAAAAAAATTCACTTTTCCTCCCTATTTTACTTCAATTTACTTTACTCGATATGTACTCTTGATGAATGTATATATCGATAAACTATATACTCGATATGTACTCTTGATGAATGTATATATAGATAAACTATATACTCGATATATACCCTTGATGTTTGTATATATTGCAAACTATATACTCGATATGTACTCTTGATGTATATATCGTTAACTATACACTCAATATCTCTTGATGATCATTAAAAAAATACACCACGAAACCATAACTTATAAACGTGACTGAGAATATGATACTAAATATGAAGATAAATTTAATTTATCTATGACTAGTGAAACCAGGAAAGTACTACTCAGCGACTTTTAACACTCGCTTCGTAATCGCGTTGAGTTGATTTCAATGACTAGGGCTTTTCTCTGACTGGTAAATATCGAAAGTCATGCTCGGTTGAGACATTTATTAATAGGCCATCAAAATGCAGGTGGGTTTGTTTTATCGACGACATTCATTTAGTGCTGAAAATACTATATAAGGAAACACTGTCTCTGGATTTCGATGTCCTTCCTCCCTAACCATTGCTTAGTCTGCCGTTATCTGAACTCCTACACAATGTTTTACTTTTAAAATGGTGCCACAATTGCGAAGAACAGAAAACTTTCTAATTTTTATATCGAGTACTTAAACTGTTACGAATGTAGTGTTAAACACGTCATCTGAAAAATCACTTCTATTTGTCTAAAAAGAAAATAATATTGGGAATATTTTTAAAATACATTGAGCAAAAGCAATGTGAATCTGTAGAGAACTAAGATTGTTTATTAAGATGTTGTTTACTAAGATTGTTTATATGCTCACAAATCATGAAATTGATTAATTTAAACACCAAGCAGTAAACTCTATGGAAAATCGGAATTTTTTCTAGAAATTGTCGATGCAGGGGAAGATTAGTACAATAAATAAGATGTCCGAGAATTATTGGACACATTACCAAATTAGATTTTTTTTTAAATTGGTACGCCGAATTATTATTTCTTCATTGGTCAAATTGTGTAAGAAATTTCTTAATTGAGCATTATTTCAACATATGGATTGGTTGTAGCGTTCCCATTCCATGACGTAAAGCTCTTCAAATTTAGCTTAATTCGATTTTTAAATGTGGAGTTCTGTGAAAGATTGCGTCTGTCAGACGACCTGTATTAATTTGAAGGAACTGAAGCAGCATATCACAATTGATAATAATTTCAAAAATCGACAGAAGTTCCTTCAAAATCATTTGCGCATACTGCGAACAACCGAAGGACATCACATTAAAAGTAATTAACCTCTTTTTGGTCTGATTTTTTTCTCTCGAATTTTCAATAAAAAAAGCTTTTTTCCCTTGTTTTATCTTAAATTCTAGTAGTTTGGTCCGTAGGTCCGTATCTGTTCTGTCCTCCTAATCCTCCGTTTATTTTATCCTGTCCATTGTATGGCCCGTACGGTTTCTATCTGTTCTATCCTCCTACTAATCCTCCGTTTGTTCAACACTGTCCATTGTCTGACTCGTACTGTCTCTATCTGTTCCATCTTCCTACTAATCCTCCGTTTCTTCTATACTGTCCATTGTCTGACTCGTACAGTTTCTATCTGTTCCATCTTCTTACTGATCCACCGTTAATTCTAGCCTGCCCATTGTCTAGATCGTACGGTCTCTATCTGTTCCATCCTCCTACTAATCCTCCGTTTGTTCTATACTGTCCATTGTCTGGCTCGTCCGGTCTCTTATCTGTTCTATCCTCAGTTTATTCTATCCTGCCCATTGTCTGGCTCGTGAGGTTCTATCTGTTCTAACCTACTAATGTTTTGCCTGTTCTATCCTGCCTATTGTATGACCCGAATGGTCTCCATATTGTTTATATTGTCTGACCCGATTGGACTTTGTTTTGTAGGAATGGGTTAAGCCTGGGGTTAAATTTTGTAGTTACGTTGTTAGTAAAAATACATTTTATTTCCATCTGTTCTATTTTATACATAATTTTGAAATGTGTTCAATAATTTTCGGGCACCCTTACTACTCTATTTAAGGCTCTGGTGAATCTGTGGTTTGATGACAGCAAAGTTGTACAAAGACTGCGCTAAAAAGTATCAGACCAGTTAGTAAATCAGCAAACATTTATATATAATATAAACTAAAGTTTCAAGAATCGAAAACTCCCCTTTTACACTACCGTTGTTTGATGACTGGCCAAGTTGTGCGAAGAAAGGCTGCGCATAAAAGTAACAGGCCAGTTAATGCTTCTATAAAGTCAAAAGTTTACGAGGCAGGATTGGCTGGTGTCCTTATGTATGTCCAACTCTTTTGAGCATTAAACGTCATTACACTTTGAAGTTTCTCGGCTTTTTTATGGCTTGTAACTGGAGCACATAAAATGTCATATCTAACGGCACTAAACTTCTCGGAAATATTTAATCTTACATTTCGGGTTAGTTGTTCAGTATAGGCTGGACGTCCTATCGCGTTTTAGACTGTTATCTCTTTGAAACAAAAGGTGTGCGGTATTTGACGCGCCCTATTGCATTAATGTGTGAATTATTAATTAAAATTGCGTCGTTAATCAAATGGTCATTTATTGATTTGTGGTGAAGCTGTAAATGGATTGAGTTAGAATGGATTGTGAAGTGTTGTCAAGAGAGTTTAAGTGTGTCTTTTAACAAGGGATTAAACCATTATTTGATTAGAAAGGTAAGGAATTTCAGTGTGTGTTATTTCTATTTATTCTTGTTTGCTAGTTGTTAATTGTTTTGTTTTGTAGGACTCGCATATGGCAAATATATATTAATTGCTAGAATTTTTTCTTAACAGTTATTTTCAAAATCATTTAAATTAAATTTTTGAAGATAGCAAACAGATGATAGTCAAAGATCACATAACATAAAGCAAAATAGTAGGAAATATTAAAATCAGGAAATTAAAGTGTAATAATAACTTCTTTTTTAAAAATTTAAAAAAGTTTCTCTTTACACGCACAACGTACTTGTCTTTGAAATACTTTGTACAAAATTTAAGGTTTTTTAAATGAAAAAAATATATAGTACTCACAAATACCTTTAACATTTTTATTTATCTAAATGGCACTCATGATAAAACCATTTTATGAGATTTTCATAATCCATTTTGTCGGGTCCCTACTACAACTGGATGACTACAAATCAGCTGTCTATACTACAAATTCTCATACAAACCCATGCTATGCCAGTATTGTAGTTATCCAGTTGTAGTACTGACTCGACGATTTATCCAAATAATTTACTCTTGGCTACTCAAAACAATAAGAAAAATTAAACTGTTATGTACCTAAACTAACATAGTATAAAGTTTTAGTTTATGGCCCCTTTAGAGAAAACAATCTTTAATTAAGGTATAAATTCTTATATATAATTAGTCAACTTTGCTTATAAAGGAGAAAATTGTGTCAAATTACAGGTCAAAATGTGTCAAATTATAGGTCACTCATATTTAACTTCTATGCAAAAAAATGTTTCAATCACCGATGCAAAGGCTTAACTTGTTTAGATGTTGACAATTTAATGGATGATGTTATTACTCAAAACTTCTGACCACATTTAAATAAACTAAAAAAATATTGTTTTTGTAACCTATGAAACAACATTTTTAACCTAGTCATTAATAGATAATTTTATTTGATTCATAAAAAACTGCTTGTCAGTTACAAATTGTTTCAATTTTTTAAAATGTAATTATTGTCTTATAATCATTTCAAGTGTCCCTGACTGACCAAAAAAATACATTTATTGCGGTAGCATTCCAGAAACATTTACAGACACGGAACAGAATTCGATGACTCTTGGCTAACAAACGCGATAAAAATCATATGTAAAAACAAAAATATCATATGTAAAAACAAAAATATCATATGTAAAAACAAAAATATCATATGTAAAAACAAAAATATCATATGTAAAAACAAAAATATCATATGTAAAAACAAAAATATCATATGTAAATACAAAAAAAACTGTAAAAATTGCATATTGTGGAAGGGCTCTGAATTATACCAAAATAGGGAAATTTATAACGTTTATTTATTGACCGATTGATTTGTCTGAAAAGTGGGAAAGATTATTACGTGCATAAGTCTGATAGGAAATTGTTGTAAGTTAAAATTCCTACTAAATTTTTTAGTGTTAATAAATATGCTTTTTGAGATATTCAAGTTTAAATTTAAAACTTATAAGCTCAGTTCATGAAGGAAAGATAACAAGAGAAGTAATCAATGACATTCAGTAAAGCTAAAATCGTAACCGCTGAATTTATACTTTCCCGCCAATTAGTCGCTAAAATAAGAGATACTAACTACAAAACTGATTTTAATCTGAAACTGATTGTTTTTTAACTCCGAAAATTTATTGTGACAAGTAAGTTAAGGAAGAAGGGTTAAGACTGACATGGCAGTGTGTGATCTGGAGGGAGGGTCTAGAAATAAAAGTCAGCGTAAACACTTTTGTTAAATTTGTGAAATTGAAGGTCTTATGAGGGGAAAATCCAAGTTTCTTTGAAGTTATATTCAAAAATAACAGGAGAATTAAAGTTTTTTTCAATATTCTTTATAAAACCTGTAAAACCATTCAAAAAACTACAAAAACTTCAATTTCGAAATTAAAATTATTGAAAGAAAAATTGCAGATTTTATGCAGGAAAGGTTTTTGAAGAAAAATTACAAACTTAAACTTTTTATTTCAATATCTTTTACAAAACCTGCAAAAAACCCTCCAATTTCACAATTGAATTGGCATTTGTTAAAAAGCGAAATGTTCTGTGTTAAGTCCGTGAAATTCCCTTTTTACAAATGCCGATTCAATTTTAAAGATGTTTGTTTTTATGCTGGCTTTTTTAGGAGGGGGGAGGGGTGTGGAAAAGGATGAAAAAACTCGTGACGCAATAAATCAACGATCCCTAAAAATATTTTTTTAAAGCAGACATTTGTTCTAAAAAAGAAAAAAAAAACCTTCTCGACTTTCATGCTCCACGAGAACTAAATCTAGCGCTGTCTTTTATGAAATGCTGTAATTTGGCAAGGAGAGGGCGCGACTCGATTTCAAAATGACGTTTTTAACTCCTTTCCTTGATATCCCTGCCTCTGCTTATTTTTAGATAGGTAAAGGTTTTGTTTACTAACATTCAAGCTTGATTCTGTGCTCTCTGCTGATGATTACCCACTGTGTGGAGCCTTTCATTTATAAGTTGAATTTTGGTCGGCAAAAGCAATTTGTCTTCCTTTCAGGTCAAGGCATCGAAAACGTCAACAACAGAATGAAGGTTTATTACTCGAGTGAACTGATATTCGCTTGAAACCGATAATACGGAGTGAGGATAACAAAATGTGTTTGTAGAAGTTCTGCGAGGGACGTATTCTCGTATCTGATGTTGATTGCTTATGTAATAGCTCGAATCATAACATTGCACAGGATGGCTATAAAATAAGTTCTTCTGTTTAGAGGCCTTTGTTGCTAAAACTAAAGAACGGAATTATACCAAATTTCATAAGGAAAAAGAATGCATGGGGGAGAAGATTACCTTAAAAAAAAATTAATATCAAAAATCACAGATAGGGAGAATTTTGGCGCTGTACGAGCAGAAAACAAATATAATATATATATAAAAGTTTCGATGGACACGCATATTGATTTAGTGATTAAACTCAAAGAAGTAATCCTTTATTTATGACAACCTTTATTTATCGATTTCTAGAAATAGAGGTACCGGAACTGTAACCTTCCGTGGGGTGTTAACGCCGTTCCGGTGCGTTCTGGCTCGTTCCGTATATATATATATATATATACCTTACCTTAAAAAAATTAGTACCAAAAATCACAGATAGAGGGAATTTTATATATATATATATATATATATATATATATATATATATATATATATATATATATATATATATATATATATATATATATATATATATATATATATATATTAAAAAACAAACACACAGAATAAATCACACATATTCCTGTGAAGCGCTTAAAGCTGCATTAACACAAGTGAAAGTTTATAATAAAGTTTTATATTTTTGCTATTAAGCAATAATACTTGATAGTTACAATTAAAATTAATTGAGTTAATTCACTTAATTAAACACTAAATGTAAATAGTAATTAACCAACAGTTTTAGAGACAATGAAATATATACCAGTATATAGATAAAAAAATTATTATTTTTTTATTCCAGCTTATACAGCTATGTCGGAACTCAGATTTCGATTTATATTCACACCTAATTTTAACTTTAATTTTGAAATTTGAATTTAAGTTGATTTAACGTTACAATAGATGACAACTTTTACATATAGATTATAAATAAACTATGATTAAGATAAGACCTTTTTTTCCCTAAAAAAACCGATTAAAAACATTTATACGTATTCCATATGCCTAAGAGAGATAATGCGTCAACCGCAGGAAAAAACTGGTTCCTAAAATTAGCCGGTTTTTAAAATAAGCAATAACATATTAATCTACATCAATGGGAATCACGAGATATAACCATCACTACCGCTTGCAGCGCCGCTATTGGTGTCCTGTTAAGAAGAACCATTTTCCCCTCGGAGAACAATAGCGGTTGACACTCTACCCCTTCAAGTCACTATATACTTACTACATTTTCTAATACACATTTTTTTAACCATTAAAATTTTTTGCAATAGTGTGTCAGATCACATGACTTGCACCGTAAACAACGATCTGTTATTTGGTTAGTCAGATTTCTTTTTCCTATAACACATATCCGATAAAAGTTCTACTCCGAAATAATAAATTGATTTGACTATGAGCGATGCAGGTTCATTTAAATTCAACTCTCATTTGCCTATCGATCCGCTAAATTCCCAGAGTCCAAACTGAATATTAAAACGGTTTCGTGAAAGTTTCGCATTTTATCAAACTTATTTTATTACTAGATATTTACTTTGAACGAAATTTGAAACTGTGTCACCCCTTATTAAGTTTGTTATTAAAATTAATCAGATGAAACTTTGTAGCTACATTTTGAACGAGTCGGAAGAGTGATGGACAGGACTTAACATTGAAAGATATTTCTTTTATCGATTTATCGATCCTTCGATTTACGGGCCGTGATTATCGATTGAGACAAAATCGTCCACCGTTTGCGGAGATTTCATATTTCACGTCTTGATTGGGTACTTGTATTACATCTGAGCACAATTAATTGTTAGGTTTTTGGTCTTTAATATTGGTACCAATACATTGGAAGAAACTTGAGTAACATAAAATATTATTTTTTAAGACATCAATAGAAATCACACTGTTAAAAATAGGTACTCAAAATAAGTAAAATGTACTCATTTTTGAGTACAGTCGAGGCTCCGAATACATAAGTTTCATTTTTAAAAAGGCATGTACTCAAAAATGAGTAAAATAAATAAAAATTAATAAAGAGCAGTTGTTTGCCTACGTAGGCTGCCTTCATAAATCACTTTCAATAAATATCAACAATTACAACCAAGACTTACTGGGAATCGAACCCATATCCTAAGGCACCTCTGTCCAGGGCCTTATCCGTTAAATTATAAACGGAAGAAATGTTAAAAAGGTGTGCCAAAAGAATAGGAAGTAAGATAATCGAATTGTAATAACTCAGTTTCCATTTAAGAGATCAACATCAAATGATGTGGAAAACCGTCTTCTAAAGAATTATTTTAAGTCTGTCAGGTCGCTTAGTTAAGATTTGGCCAGGCACTGTATTTTTAAGCACTATTTTCTTTTTCTTTTATTTATCTTGATTTTTTATTTATCTTGAATTTTCTATTTATCTCGAAACTATATTTCTATTTGTTTTTTTATTAATATTGAATTTTTTATTAATATTTATTCTGTTACGAGGTGTGAGCAAAATATCGAGCTTCAAATTTGTTTTTAATGCATGCTAGTTTAACATTTCATCCCAACGCATTTCCTTTTTTTTTTAAGTATTTTTTTACTACTTTAATGAGATAGCTTTAAAACCCTTTGGGCGGTTAATAAGAAGTCAAAATTGAAAAGTTGTTTTCGCAGCTTATTTTATATTTCCAAAGAATTTATATTATACAAATTTTTTAGTTTTTATTATTTTAATAGAAATAGCTAAGAAGAAACACGCCCAACGCTTTAAATTTGAAAAGTTATGAATTTAAAGTTTATGTTTATTGCTAGAAAAATTGGAAAGTCATGGACGATTTAAGTCGTTCAGCTCCGTCAGAGGGTTAAATGAATCCTTTACACTGCAAAAATTTTATCATATTCAATGAAAGTTGTCGTAAAAGTGATACGTCTAGTTTCAAAACGAGATAAATCCATTTTTTTTATTTTCGGATTAGGCTATTTATTTTTAGCTTTTTTATAGACGGAGTCATAGCACTCCCCAGCAGCTACGTGCTATTCAATTTGCAGATGGTTGCAAAACCAGAAAGATCAAGATGCGCGTAGGCTACTGCGCACCGATCGCAGCTCAGTAGTCGAGCTACATCCCATAGCTTGTTTGTAAAACCAGATTCAGAATAACTTTTCTTTATCCCTCCCAAAGTAATACTTATACACAGCTAAAATTTGTTTAAAACCGTCTTTATCTTATAATAATTTGTAAAAAAAAAAAAAAAATCTTCTATAAATAATGCAATTTTTTTTTGTTTCTAATATTTAAATTTGAATATATATATATATATATATATATATATATATATATATATATATATATATATATATATATATATATATATATATATATATATATATATATATATATATATATATATATATATATATTATCGTAATAATATTTCAATAATTACTTAATGATAGTGATATTAAACAATGTAGCATATCATTTTGTTTTATTATAAGCCCTTTTATTTAATTTTTATAAAGATAACTTACTTTCGTCGCAGTTAAATAACCCTTTTAACAATGCAAATATGTTTTTTATTGATAACAATTCCGAGTCCTTTATTTTTCATAATAGTTCTTATATTACTGCACTGTTTTGCCTTTCAAAAGCAAAACAGACATACACTTATATTGTGATATTGTTTTAGCTCAAGGTCATTTGACAGAATCGAACCTTATTCCAATTTCATCTTAATGTAACGAGAGTACCTTCAATCGATCCTATTCATCGTTCCTTTTTCACAGAAAACCGATGTGCAGTTTTGTGTGACAACTATTTTTAGTGTCTATGTAGACGTAAATGTAAGATAATCCTGAATGCTTAGACTAGCCGCGCACTAGCAACTATAGGACATGCAACTAAAATATTTCGTTGCATGCAACTGGAAAACTCAAATTGTATCCATTAACTGTGCAACATTGAATTGCACAAAATATTCTTTTGCTCGCTAAAGCGTTAATAGCTTTGGCGATTTTGTTCTGATTGTGGTAATACGAGTTTGGCGATTTTCACCTTCACTTTGGCGATTGCGAAATCTGAGATCTCGAAGCCCTCAGTTGGATGCCATTAAATAATAGACGGCAGTTGAGTGTGAGTTTTTAGTTGCTCAGATGATTTAAAGTTGAAGTGCAATTGTTGCTCGTGCGCGGCTAGGCTTAGTTCTCTGTTTAATACAATGTTAGACTATCATCCAGTGGAGAGGTGTGACTTTAGAGGTAGTCATGGTTAATTTCATAAACCTCTTTCCAATTTTACATTCAAAACGAGGCATCGGTCCCGGGTCTTTCCTTCGAGATAGGCCCCGAACCGTCGCCAATAGCCCACTGTGCAGCTCTAGTGCGACGTTAATCAACCAAACCAAACCTTTAATTTCTTTATAATACTACTCAGATTATAAGAATTTTTTTTTATCTATATACATTTATTTTTCATTTTCAAAAATATTTGTATTTTTATATACAAATTTTGATATTAATTATTATAATGTTTGTATTTATTATTATATAAATTTGTTGGCTAACTTAAGCATGTTACATACTTTATCAGTATTGGCATACTTTAACATGTGTGTACTTTGAATCCATAAAAATTGAATTTCTCGAAAATGGTGGTCTGAAAGAGTAAAATGTGACAATTTGTAAATTGACAATTTTTCCCACTAATAACAAACAAATGTTTTTATACATAATTAACTGTGATTCATACTGCACATATACTGAATAAGTAAACTTTGCAATCAGATCAGACACTATTTTGAATAACATATATTTTAAAAAACATTAATTTGAATCGTACTTAAATATAATTTTAGTTAAGTGAATAAATTGTATTATTAATTATAGACCTCACTTAGTGTATTTTATTGTAGATAAATACCAATTTCAAAATAATCAATCAAAATAATCAATATATTTCTATGGAAGGACCAATATATCATTGACTTAACATGGGACATTGGTCCTTCTTGTTGTTATCCACAGATTTTATCATGAATAGACAGACATACATGAACTCTATTTTAATTAGTTATTAATTTAATTTTTATAGATTTTTAAAATATTTCTTTTATTTCAGTTGAAGCAGAAGTTCTTCTTCAGAATGCCGTTCATGAACAGGAAAAAGAAAAATAAAGGTAAGGATTTTTTTTAAATGACATAAAAGCGGTTGCAAACAAATTGAACTCTTGTTTAAAGCGGAAGTTCTATTGATATTCCATTTTCCAGCTAAGGTTATAAAGACTCTTGGTATCAACTTCGTATGAAACAATAATTAACATTAACTACTAATAATTAATAATAACTAACAATAACTAATAATAAACAATATTTAACAATATTTAATAATTAACAGTAATTAACAATAACAATAATTAACAATAACTAACAGTAATTAACAATAACAATAATTAACAATAACTAACAGTAATTAATAATAATTAACAATAATTAACAATAATTATATTTTAGATAAGCGGATATCGGAATCGAAATAAAGAAATTGTATACCTTGATTACCGATTTCAATACTGAAGCAGTTAATTATAAGGTTATGAAATTGGATAGTTTGGCTACTAAAAATTAAGCATCGAAAAAGTCATTCAGATCTAAGGCTTAAATTTTGAATACTGTAATATAAGCATGAATATGGAAATGTTAAATCTTTAACTATGTTGCTATTGAAGTATAATTTCTCACTGCGAACGAACATTTCAACAAAAGGTATTTTTTCTACCTGTGCGTTCTTTATCAAATAACATTGATCGATTTATATCAAACTGCTGTAATAATTGAACTTTTGATATTCTTCCCTTGTTTATTCTTACAACCAGCTTCCATTGTATCTTAATTGCCTGGATTGTATCTTAATTGGATAATTTATAAAATAACATTTATTATTTTTCTTCTGATTGGAGATCTATAACGTTTGATATTCGTATACTATATATTTAATGTGTTAACAGACATACCCATACCTTAATATTAATAGGGATTATAAAACATTGTTGATAGAATTTATGGGATATTGTTGTGCGATGGTAATTATAGAATATTGTAGATATAATTTGTAGTATATCGTTGATAGACTTTATAGAATATTGTTGATATAATTTAAAGATTATTGTTGATATATAATATGCAGAGTATCGGTGATAGAATTTATAAAAGATCGTTGATAGACTACTTTTACTATAAATAAATATACCATATTTCATATTTGGGTTCATCGTAGATCAAATATAAACAGTTGGTTAACAGAAATAACCAGTTTTGTGTTAGAAATCTAAATAAAATTAACTTTTAAATAAAAATTAAAAGCAGTTTTAATTATTAGAAATTAGCTTTTCAAAATGGAAATATTTTTTGAAATTTTTAAAGGATGGGCACTAGCGTCTGAAATTGGGCGTAGTAGTAAATGAGGATTTTAAAATGAGTCATCAATGTACAGTGGCTAGCAAGAAAGCTAATAGAATTTAGGCGTACATCAGGAAAAGTGCTTAATCAAAATATAAGGATATAATCTTGCCATTGTACAGAGGTTTGGTAAGGCCGCATCTTGAGTATGCTGTACAGTTTTGGTCACCATACCTTAAAAAAGACATTGATTTGTTAAAGAAAATTCAGCACAAATTTCAGTACTAAAATGGTTGAAGGGTTTTCAGGCATGAATTATGAAGAAAGATTAAGAAATTTGGATATGTATACTCTGGAAGAGAGAAAGGTTAGGGGAGATTTGATTCAACTGTTCATATTTATCAAACAAGGGGATGTGGAGGGTTTAGATTTTAATATGAGTGATAGAACGAGAGGTCATGGGTTTAAATTAAACAAATCCCATTTTAATCGGGAAGGGAGAAAACACTTGTTAAATGTTGCAGAGATAATTTAAATTTTATATTATAATTTATGCTATGTTTTTTACAATGCCCTCGGGATTTTTTATGTATTTTTGGAAGCTGAGAGTGGCAACATAAAAAAAAAAGGAAAAAAAGGGTTTTCTTTCTTTCTTTTCGGTTTTATGGGGGGGGGGGGGTTTGGAAAAGTGTAAGTGGAGATTTGGGGAATAATAAATAATAAATTGTCTTTTCTGTTTTTTATAAATACATCTGGTATGTTTTCTTTCGATAATCTTTTCACTAAAGTTATTAGTCTGTTCGAGTGCTGGTAGCACATTTTTTGTTCCACGACCAACAACATTATTTCTATAATTGGGTAACAGACAAATGGAACAACTTTCCAGTGACTATTGTTAATTGTACAGGAGTAAAAGATTATAAGTAGAAGTTAGATATGCATTTGGGGATAGTTAGGAGATACTAGATGGACCAACCTTGTTGGGCATTGAGCCTGTTGTTGGTCACCAATATTTGTATTTGAAACAGATAAAAAAATTATTTTTCAAAAATCTTTTGGACCTTTTCCACTTCTAACAACCCGAATATGTTTATATATTATGCCCAAATACTAATGAATCAGTCCACAGTGATAAGGAACTTTCTACTTGCGGAGTTTGGAAGTTTACAAAATTATACCGGAAGAGGAATACTGAATGAAAATGAATGACTAAAGAATGAAAAAAAAGAAAAATTGCTGTAGGAACATAAAATGAAAATATAATTTCCGTTCCGTGAAATCGAAGTTTTCGAAATTTCCATTTAGGAGTTAAATGAATAAAAAATGGAATGTTGTTGCGCATTAACAAAGAAGCAATTTTAACAAATTTTTAACGAGTTTTAGTTTGCGAGACAGAATAAATAAAATAAAAAACTTTTACATTATCTCCTATTCGTGTCTCCAGCAACAATTTGGTCAGTGGTTTAATATTTAAAGCGCGTTTCAAACATGTTTTACTGTTCCACAAATATTTTTGAAATTACTGTTTAGTAGAAAATAGTTTTACATTACCAGACTTCATTTTATTTGGTTTAGTTTCGTTGTAGAATTTACACTTATACAGTGCTTTATTTTTAACTTTCAAATGTTAAAATATGCAAAAAGTCATTATTTTGAAATCTTGAAAATAATTTCATTTTCCCAAGACAGTTACTTGAAAGTATTTTTTTATGTATTTGTTTACACGACGAAGTATTTGCTTTAATATTTATTAAATATATAATTTATTTAAACCAAAATAAGCCAATTAAAAATTCATTACTAAATATCTATTTTTTTTGTTTAAAAATACGAATATTTTCATTCTATTCACACATTCAAATATCTAAAAAGAATTCATAGATACTTCTTAAATGCAAATTTTTATATATTTTATTTTTAAATAACCTCGAAGTTAGAAACAAATTTTTTCAAAAGTATTTTTGTGTCCAAAAATGTCGTCTTTCTCTTTACAGTAACCAGGGCTTTGATATCATAATATTATGCCGTAGTATTGCTATTACCTCAATAACTTTTATAAATCGAATCCAATATATGTGTTGTTACAAGTTATTTTGGAAGGAAAATAATAAAAAGTACAGCAATCCGAAACAATAAAAAGTACAGCTGTTAATCCAACATACAACACAATGACAAAGCGTGTATTTATTCGCTATCTAAAAAGAAACTGACTGTTGCTACTAAACAAAAAATAATGCTGATTTTCAGTGTATAGCGATTTGATTTTCTCATCTCCCCCATATTTGAAAATAAGACAATTTTATTAAATATATTTAATTCTTTCCTATTTCTTTACGAAAGGAGGGATTATTTTACATTACATTATTTACATGTTTATTAAATGTTCTAAGTTGTTTTGTGTACTATATTTTATGGCGCTAAATAATACATTTAATTTAATTAAGCTAGGAATTACATTACCAACTTTCTAAACTTTCTATTCGTCAGGAAGATTTAAAAATATTTTTTATTCATAGTTTATTGATATGATTGATTTGTGATATTTTAATTAAAAATAAAGCTTGATGATGTTTTTAATCTGTTTAACTATGAAAATAAACTAAGTTTTTTTTTGTTCACTAAATTGAAGGCAATGCACTTCCACTATATGGTAAATAGTTGTGTTTTATTGACCATCGAATAGAAATTATCTACATTAACGGGGTATTGATGATTGTTGAGAATCTATTTAGCAAATTTGGCTGCATTTTTATGCATTACACTGTCAGAAATATTTGCTTAAAAATGAGTACATGGGTGTACTCGTTTTTCTTTGAGTGCAATTGCATCGTAAATGAACGATGACGTACTCAAATTTAAGTAATCATACTTTCGCAAAAATGAGCAGTATGGTTTAATATTGCTAATATCAGCTTCTGCTCAAGCCATCTTAACAAAGCGACCTGGTAAACTTAAAATATTTGTTCAAAAGATGGTTTTCCACATTATTTGATGTCGATTGCTTAAATGGAAACTGAGTTATTACAACTCAATTATCTTACTTCCTATTCTTTTGCTGCACGTTTTTAATATTACTTTTGTTTATCACTTCTTCGCGTAACTCTCGTAGTACAACGGATATGGTCCTGGATTTCGGTGCGGACGACATCAGGTAGTCGGATTGGGTTCGATTAAGTCTTGGTTGTAATTGTGAAAGTAATTTATGAAGGCAGCCTATGTAGGCAAGCTATTGCTCTTTTTATTCGCTTTATTCATTTTTGAGTACATGTCTTTTCAAAAATGAAACATGTATTCGGAGCTATGATAAGACTCGAATGTAATCAAAAATGAGTACATTATACTTATTTTTAAGTACCTATTTTTAACAGTGTACAAACGTATAAAAGTTCTTGGAGTTAGTATATAAAATAAAATACTCCCCTGTCTTAAAATTAATGCTATTTTAATAAAATTTTGGTATAGTATACACTATTATTTATAAATAATTGTACGTGAAATAGCAAATACGATAGGCTTACCACTTGGGAAAAAATGTAAGTGAATAAATTAAATTCTGTCAGTAACAAACATTTTTTTATACAACGTTAAAAAAACCAAACATCTGTCCGGCACCAACCTACGTGAAAATATGGACATAAAGAAACATTGAAACAGACAAATCGGTTGCCGGACCGACATCCGATTTGTCGAGTTCAACGCCGGCTGAATTTTCGTTGTTGGTGCCTGATCCGGCAAATTTACCGAACCGGGGTCCGGTAAAAAGTTGTAATTGAATAACATTGCATCCGGCTCCGGTTTTCCCTGTGTGTGAAAAAGTGGCCTAACGCTTCAAATCAACGGATATCAATGGATTTTGTCATATCACCCTACTACATCAATCCATATGGCGCCATTCCATATTTATTGCCCACGTTCACCTTGAATGCATCTCAAAGTTTTATTAACCCTGAATATTCGAAACAGTGTCTGATGATTATGCAGTTTTCATAACTAGCGCTAAGTAGTCCTTGGCAAACAGCATTGCAGGCACTGACATTGCAAAAACTGTATTCTTGAAATGTAATGAGATTCTGATGCTGGGGAAATCTTATTAATTTGTTAAATGAGGATATAACGCTTCGCACTCGAGGAATTGGTTTGGTATTTATGTTCTTTTTATGGAACAGTTACATCCCGTTCTTGTTCTTTTTAAGTTTTCTTTTTACGTTTAGGGTGGATAATTTAAAAAATAAAAAAGTTGGTTATGCGAATATCAACTTCCTTTAAAATTCTTTATACAGGTAAATAATCCAAGTACCCGGGGTAATGGCTTAGGACGTAAAATTATCATAATATATATGTAGTATAGTATTTTTTTGTACTATAGAATAGTAATATTACTATTATATCTAATAATAATTAATCATATTAAATATTAAATATATAGTCAATTCAATTAGAGCTTAAAATACACAAAACCTTTTTTCTGTAAAAATCTTTAAATTAAAAAATTAGATTTATTTAATATAAAGTTGAGAGGTGGTGTTCATTAAAGTTTTTGCCACCTTATCATTATCAACACCAGTTTTGTCTTGATAGAAAAAATTTTAGGTTTTGTAAATTTTTTAAAGATATTTTAAATTTTAATTTTAATCACTGATTAAAAAAGCTGCCTATTTCTGAGAGTGATTAAAAATTAGTACATTTCACAGAAACTTATTTTAAATCAGCTAGACTTTTTTACTAATTACAAGCAAACTACTTTTTTCAAATCTTTTTCCCCCCAAATCCTGTTTTTATGTATTGCTTCTATAACAGCTATTCAGCAGATCATTGGCCGAATATTAAGAGTTTCGGCCTAACCGAACATTCGGCATAGGGGCCGAATACCGAATATTCGCCAATCCCTACTGAAAACCCGTTTTATTAGCTAATGTTTCAAACACGATTAACTATTTTTTTTAAATAATTATATTCCATTATTTATAGTTTTTATATTGCATAACCATTTATATACTTGCGTATTAAGTTCCAATTAGAAATGAGGGAAATATCTCCATAATAAGGGTTACGCTAAATTAGTGAGACTGCTTAAGTAGTGCTTAAGTTTTAGACACGAGTGTATTATAATGTGTTGAAATGCTTCTTAAATACGGACTTTTGACACGGATGATATAAAGTCGTGTAATGATGTTACAAAGCAGATTTTCTATGCATTATTTAAATATACCTTCTTTTATCTCCTCGTTTAGAGAATGTGTTCTGATAACATGGGATAAGATGGGGTAACTTTATAGCATCATATTTGCCTTTGTATTGTGAAATATACATGCAACGCGACATAACTTCAATGTCATGAAATGGGTCAATTTCCATTTAGTGTTGTTAATGTTATCAAACATTCTTTGAATTCTAACAGTATATTACTCTTATTATTAATTCTTAAAAATCCCTTTTTATTTTCTTGGTTATCCTTTTTAATTGTTTAAATTATAGTGTGTGTGTGCTTTATTAAGAATTATTAAAATTAGTTGTTATTAATACCGAATTTCTCTTTCAAATGATTATTGTACGGGAAATGTCGCAACTTAAAAAGTTGATAAGTTCAAAATTTAATCCTTATGAAAGATAATTTAATGGTTTCAAAAATAAATGTTCTTAATAGATTTTTATAGCTTTTTTGTATATATATTTTTTAGTTTAGAAATAAATTATGAAATGTGTAGGATTTTTTCCCCTTCAAATTGCAATTAAATTAATATAGTTGATTGATTTGTTTTATCATTTTGAAATAATAATGGAAACTATACTAGGATTTCTATCGATTTCATTCTTAATGAAACTCTATTTCAAAGTTATTAATAAACACATCGGTTTCCAAAAGTATTAGATATCGTAAGAAGCTTCAAAAGAGCCCGATATTAGATTATGTAATTTTTAATAATGACGAATGGCGATGTGAAATCTTAATGTAAATGGAGCACTAAATAATGAAACTTGTATAAAACGATTTCCGGGAAGTAAATAAAAAAATCCTCAATATTTTGCAACAGAATATAAGGCTACTTCTACAAGATAGAATTTAATGAAAGCTTTTTTAAAAAAAAATGACAACTGTAACTGGGTAAATGAGCATATTTATATATATATATATATATTAATAATGAGAACGATTAAACGAAATATTGTCTAGCTTCTCAAAATACATTATATATATATATATATATATATATATATATATATATATATATATATATATATATATATATATATATATATATATATATATATATATATATATATATATATATATATATATATATATATATATATATAATGTATTTTGAGAAGCTAGACAACATTTCGTTTAATCGTTCTCATTATTAAATAATGAAGAAAATAAACAACTTAACAAAACTATTTGTGTGTAAAATAAATCTATGTCTCTGCCAACCTGGAGATCACAAGAGGGGGGGGGGGGGGGGTTAGGGCAATATGTCAATTACGTGTAAAACTCAGCGATTTTGACACAATATGCGCTGTTGGAGAAGATACAATATTAGGCTACGATGACCACTGACCAGTTCTTATGATAATTAACTTGAGATTTAAAGTTTGACAGATAAAAAAAAACCTTAAACCCAACAAGAAGAATCCATATCTCGATTCGCAGCCAAAGATTATTTTTTAAAAACAAATAAAAATATATTGAAATAATAAATAATAACTTTCTTAACTTGTATGCTCATTGAAATAATAAATAACAACCTTATTAACTTGTATGCTCATTTACAGTTACAGTTGTCATTAAAAAAAAAAAGCTTTCATTAAATTCTATCTTGTAGAAGTATCCTTAAATTCTGTTGCAAAATATTGAGGATTTTTTTTATTTTACTTCCCGGAAATCTCGTTTTATACAAGTTTCATCATTTAGTGCTCCATTTAAATTAAGATTTCACATCGTCATTATTAAAAATTACATAATCTAATATCGGGTTCTTTTGAAGCTTATTACGATATCTAATACTTTTAGAAACCGATGTGTTTATTAAAATATTAATTTTGAAATAGAGTTTCATTAGGAATGAAATCGGTAGAAATACTATTATAGTTTTCATTATTATTTCAAAATGGTAAAACAAATCAATCAACTGTATTAATTTAATTGCAATTTGAAGAGGAAAAAATTTCTACACATTTCATAATTTATTTCTAAACTAAAAAGAATATAATCTCTATCATAGACTTGCATCATTCAATATCGGGCACTTTTGATGTATAATATACGATACGGAATACTATTTGCAATCGACAATATCATTAAAAATTAATTTCAACATAATGTTGATGCAAATAAAAAAAATTCACCTTGATCTTTATTCACTTGATCTTTCTTTGCTATCTTTTTTTCTTGATTATGAATAAGTAATTTATTTTTATATAAATGTAGAAGCAAAAGTTAACACGACATTCCAAAAATAAGGAATTAAAAAAAATTACAACCTTTTTATATTCCTTCCCACTAAAGACACATGATAGTAGTTACACAATTGTAGTAACCGACATCAATAGCCCATTATGTAGCTCTATCACGACGTTAATATAACCACCCAACCTTGCAGTAATGCCTATAGACCTTCAATTAATTTCCAAAAATGTTTTTGATGGTTTTTCTTTTAGTATATCTCGGAACAATTCAACAATAACCAGAATTATATAATCTTACAATTTTAAAGTTAGTAAATATTTTATATTTTCTTTCGATTTTATTGCGGTTGTAATAAATATGAGGATTAGTAACTAAAATATTAAATATGTAAAAACTCAATTATATTTATTTTGCAATGCTTTGAAAGAACGGTAATTCCTAATTAATTTTTAAAAAATAAATTTTCTATTTTGTTTTCGATTTGTGGTAAGAGATGGCGCTGTAAGCTGTTATAATCATTTCTTAACTCACAAAGCGTATCAATTTAATTTCCCATTGCATTAGAATTTTTTTTATATATTTTAAATACCTTAACGGTTAAGGTTTCAATTGGTTAAGGCTTAACCAATTGAAAATTCATTTGGTTTCCTAAAAGGTATATTTGATTCATTTATTATTTTAAAAGTAGAGGGTTATACAGAAAAACTAATCCTATTTAAAATTATATATTTTCTAAAGTTATAACATTAAAATATAGATATTATTTCTACAAATTTTTATTTCCAGTTAATATTTTTATTATGCCATTAAATTTTTTCTTCTCCTTTTTTGGCGAATTTCAGGGGTTTATTTCTTTATTTTTTCTGAACACCCTTACAGGGACCACGGTGAAACCTATAGTACATGGTGGCATATAGTAGCCTATAGTACATGGTGGTCAAAATGGTTGAGCGATGGTCATTATCTTCCTGTTTAACTACATATAATAAACCATTATATTTTCTGTAATTTAACTACATTGTTTTGTTGTTACTAAAGCTAAGCTATTTGTTTAAAATGTAAGCGAAATAGTTGGGCAAAAATAATGTTTTATTATGCCGATGCAACTAAATGTGATACAGCCAAACATAACCATCGCCCATCAGTTGATCAACTATTAAGTTATTTTTAAATAACTGTTAAGATGACTTTTTTAAAGGAAATTTTTAAATAATGAATCTACATTTTAAGAAACACTAAAAATTGTTTGAATTTATTATCACACTAGACGGAATCCTATAACAGAAAAACGCAATGCCAAATTAACACTGCAAAAAATAACATTGTAGAAAATATATATAATATTTATATTTTTACACACAATATTTCGTCTACAAATATATGAACATGAAAAGCCTCGTGACGGCCGCTCTAGTATACTATACGATCTCTTCGGCTTTTGTTCACTTTGTTCAAAATCAAAACATGGAGTTGAATTGTTACAGCCTTCGAGCATGAATGGACTGTAGTAGAGCGAATATGACGTCATCATCGTGATGCAAGCATCTCAGACCTGATGGCACCAGGCACGTGACTAACTTTCAAAATTTATGAATGAAAAAACAACTTGTGATTTGAAAATAATAGTAATTGTGTTACTTCATGAAGTACAGGATATTTTTATGAATGAACTAGAAAATATTTACGAATGGATGACGTAGTAAACCACGTGTTTGAGGCCATAAATGTTGGCCTCACTTTGATGTTAGCGAGATTATAACCATATGATTTCTCTACTATGAGGGATCGATGCTCGAAGGTTACAACTTCATCTCAAGTCTCATGGAACCATGAGTTTATTAGTCATTATACCCAATTTATTTAAAAAATAATTCTTATGATGCGTATATGGTTAGTTTGCACATATTACATCTTAGGAAAAAACACAGGGTCTTGTTAAAAGAAACAGTAGGGGTAACATTTGGGATTTTTTAGTCGCTCAGTTTATTAAAACTTATAATGCAATTATTGCTAGCCTAATTGTAGTGTATACGTATTTAAACCTTAACTAAAACCCACAATCGAACACACAATTTATTATCACATTAGTTAAATACCCATAACTAGAACTAACTACATACTTTTATCACTGCAATCTTCACCGTGATTGCCAAAGGCTGATAAGATATAAAATTTAATTAAAACTACGGACGAAAAATGACTTAAACCTGTGAAATGGAAATGGAAAATTAATTTCATGTTTCTGTGGAATGCGACGCGAAGAGAGCTCGAATTAATTATTTAAAGAGGGGCTGAAATGACCGATAAAATCTATCTCAGTTAATGTCACATTTTGACATTATCGCTGAGATACTTGAAACAAGATATGACATTGCTGACTGAGCGGGAAGAGTTGTAAGCATTGGTTGACTCGTTACATTGTGGGAATACTGAGTTCATTGCTAATATATTACAGTATTATCTATATACAGTTGTATATATTCAATAAAACTAATATTGCTAATTGCTATTATTAAACGAGCACTGTAAAAAAAGGTACTTAAAAATGAGTACATGAACATGTTTTCTTTGAGTATAATTGCATCGTAAATGAGCGATGTAAATGTACTATCCAGACAGTTCCACTTTTATGTGATATACACTATAAACTTTTATTATTGATAACTGTAAAAAAGGGTACTTAAAATTGAGTACCTACACTGTAAAAAAAAAGGTGCTTAAAATGAGTACATGAACATACTTGCTTTTCTTTGAGTATAATTGCATCGTAAATGAGCGATGTAAATGTACTATCCAGACAGTTCTACTTGTGATACTATCTGATATACACTATAAACTTTTTTTATTTATAACTGTAAAAAAGGTACTTAAAAATGAGTATCTACACTGTAAAAAAAAAGGTGCTTAAAAGTGAGTACATGAACATGTTTTCTTTGAGTATAATTGCATCGTAAATGAGCAATGTAAATGTACTATCCAGACAGTTCCACTTTTTTCTGATATACACTATACACTTTTTTTATTTATAACTGTAAAAATGGTACTTAAAATTGAGTATCTACACTGAAGAAAAAGTGCTTAAAAATGAGCACATTAACGTACTCGTTTGGTTTAGTAAAATTGCATCGTAAATGAGCGATGACGTAATCAAATTTAAATAATCGTATTTTTGCAAAAATGAGCAGAGTGATTTATTATTGCTAATCTCATCTTCTGTTAATGCCATCTTTACAAAGCGACCTGACACACTTAAAATAGTTGTTCAGAAGATGGTTTTCCACATTATTTGATATCAATTGCTTAAATGGAAGCTGAGTTATTAAAACTCAATAATTTTACTTCGCGTTTTTTTGGCCCACCTTTTTAACATTTCTTCTGTTTGTAACGATCTGGTACTAAAACGGATAAGGCACTGGACTGCGGTGCCTTATCATCTGTACTCAATTCCTGGTGAGTCTTGGTTGTATTTATTGATATTTATTGAAAGTGATTTATGAAGGCAGCCAACGTAGGTAACCAACTGCTCTTTTTATTCATTTTCACTCTTTGTACTCCTTTCTGAGTACATGTCCTTTTCAAAAATGAAACTTAAGTATTCGGAGCTATGATAAGCACGGAATGTACTGAAAAATGAGTAAATTTTACTCATTTTTGTGTACCTTTTTTTAACAGTGTAGCTATTGTTAATACAATAATAATTTTTTTCGTAAAAATAAAGAAAATTTACCTAAATGTTTTACTAAAATATTTATGTTCTCAGATTACTTGTATAAGTTTTCGCATAACTTGTTTTGAAACTGGATGAAGGATTTAACTATTTTTGTAAATGTATGCTACACCATCATGTTTGCGTTTAAGAAGCAAAACCAGCTATATCCATATTCCAACCAATCAGGAATCAAACTATCGATGATGCTATGTTTACTGGATATAGCTATTTTTGCTTCGGCGGTTTTCTTTTTTTATTTTTTATTAATAAAAAACTGTAACTTTTTTTTTTGCTCCTTTATTATGTTTTAAAATTGAAGTCAAAGTTATAAAGTACCTATTGATAAAAAAATTGCATTTTTCGAATTTTTGGATATAACTGAACTGCTTTTGTATTTGGGCTAATCATATATTTTTATTTGAGTCTACTAAAATTTCGTAATAATAAAATTAGTGGCATATTTTGACGAATTGTTCCCAACAATTCTCCATTTGGTGATAGCTGTTAAAGGCGTTAGTAGGGCTATATGTAAATTTCAAAATAAAAGTCAAAGTTTTTTTTTGAATAAATTCACAAAAATTTGATTATTTTTTATCACTCCTTCTCCATAAATTTTTTTCTAGTTAATAACTTAGACAGTTCATTGGAAGAAACTAATAAAACAAAAACTTTAATTTAAGTGAGTATAAATTAGAAAGTTAAACAGATAATGATGCTGAAAAATTAAAAAAAAATCTTCCAAAAAATTAAGATCTAAAATGTATTACTTGAATATTAGAATTGATATGTTGATTGTTTTGAAATTATTAATAAACACGTTTATTATTCAAATTATTCATTAACACTACTTTTAGAAACAATTATTTATACATAAGGGTTACTCTTATTACATAATTTCCGAATCTACAATTTTAAATGTGTTTAAAAATTTCTTATCAGAAACCAGAATAAATGTTCCGTACCAAACTAAAATCTTGAATAGTCTCCTATACTTTTTAGACTTTCCTTACTTCAGAACATTTATTTATACATAAGGGTTACTCTTATTACATAATTTCCGAATCTACAATTTTAAATGTGTTTAAAAATTTCTTTTCAGAAACCAGAATAAATGTTCCGTACCAAACTGAAATCTTGAATAGTCTCCTATACATTTTAGACTTTCCTTACTTTTAGAAACATTTATTTATACATAAGGGTTACTCTTATTACATAATTTCCGAATCTACAATTTTAAATGTGTTTAAAAATTTCTTATCAGAAACCAGAATAAATGTTCCGTACCAAACTGAAATCTTAAATAGTCTCCTATACATTTTAGACTTTCCTTACTTTTAGAAACATTTATTTATACATAAGGGTTACTCTTATTACATAATTTCCGAATCTACAATTTTAAATGTGTTTAAAAATTTCTTATCAGAAACCAGAATAAATGTTCCGTACCAAACTGAAATCTTGAATAGTCTCCTATACATTTTAGACTTTCCTTACTTTTAGAAACATTTATTTATACATAAGGGTTACTCTTATTACATAATTTCCGAATCTACAATTTTAAATGTGTTTAAAAATTTCTTATCAGAAACCAGAATAAATGTTCCGTACCAAACTGTAATCTTGAATAGTCTCCTATACATTTTAGACTTTCCTTACTTTTAGAAACATTTATTTATACATAAGGGTTACTCTTATTACATAATTTCCGAATCTACAATTTTAAATGTGTTTAAAAATTTCTTATCAGAAACCAGAATAAATGTTCCGTACCAAACTGAAATCTTAAATAGTCTCCTATACTTTTTAGACTTTCCTTACATGTTCGTTGATAAGAAGTATAAGAACATACTATATAGTTACATTGCGTTATATTTCACATATAGTAAAGTGAGTTATGTTGATAGGTAGTCTAAATCCCAATAGTGCGCACATTATTAATTTATGTCAGCCAAACTAAACGATAGTTTACGTCAGCCAAACATTCTACCTATCAGTGATCGTTATTGATGTGCCTAACTGTTGCATAAATCATTTAGTTATCTCCTAAAAAAAATCCTAAACGTCCATTGCACTTAATATTTTATTAACTTCTCGATATCTTGTCGACATAATCTTGTTTATGTATTATATACTTGTTACTATCTATCTATTCTCTATAGAGAGTATTTATCAATAACAGTAAATGTTAGTTTTTATATTGGATGTTTGATATTTACTTTTTTTTCTTTTGTACGTGTATTAACTATTAACTATTCTACACATACCGGAATCGTATATTTATTTCGTATTTCTGTATTAACGATAAAAATATGAAAGGTAACTGAATTTTCTCTACAGTCCTCTCTATTTATCAAACTAATAAAAAATAAGGACTAAGGTAAGGTGAGGTAATTTGGGTTTTTTGAATTAGCGTTGAATTAAGTTTTTTAAATTTCATTTTGTTAAACTTATGTTTCGATCTCGGTTTTTTTAAAAAATACTTTAGTTAATAGAGAACATATGGACAAAAATTTACATTTATGTGTGATTGAATTCAAGTAAAACAGACGATTTGTTTGAGTATACAAAAAACTTGCGATAGTTTGATGCATGAAAACTTCTATATAAGAACTAGAAAAGTCGAATTATTTACTAATATTCATGGGTTTTGTATAAAAAACCCTTTATGTACATTTTTTTCCAATGTAAAAAAATCAGAAAAATTTCTAAATTATTTACATTTTATTTCAATGTTTTGCAAAGTGGGAAAAGTACGGTTTCGAATTATTAATGCTAAAGAATAGGAAATTTGTAAGAAATTAATGATTTTCGGCAAAAGTGCAATTATTCTACCAAATATGAATTTCAAAGCTTATAAATGATAATAATTAACTGCAAAATATTTAACGCTGTTTATATGTCAATATAATGAAGTTACATACCTGTTTTAATAAACAGTCAATAAAAGAATATACTTCGAAAAAAATTATGGTCGCTTTTGCTTGTTTTATTACAATAAAACAGATTGTTTTAAATAAAATGAAACAGATTGTTTTAAATAAAATAAAACAGATTGTTTTAAATAAAATAAAACAGATTGTTTTAAATAAAATAAAACAGATTGTTTTAAATAAAATAAAACAGATTGTTTTAAATAAAATAAAACAGATTGTTTTAAATAAAATAAAACAGATTGTTTTAAATCAAATAAAACAGATTGTTTTAAATAAAATAAAACAGATTGTTTTAAATAAAATAAAACAGATTGTTTGAAATAAAATAAAACAGATTGTTTTAAATAAAATAAAGTATCTACTGCGGAAATTAAAAAAAAAAAAATGTAAATACAACACATATTTCTGAATCAAAATAAAAAAAATTATAATAGAAGGTGTACGTTTTTGAATATAATGAATAATAAAAAAGGCGATTTTTTTCAAAATTGAGTGTACTCATTTTTAAGTACCTTTTTTTACAGTATATAAAAATACAAGTTTCCTACTTTTCTTAATTTAAAAATGAGGAGAGTATTTTTAAAACTTGCTTTATCCAAAATAATGATATTCCGATTGGTTCCCAGAAATCAGCCAATATGGATAAGGCAAGTTCTGTAACTCAACTCCTCAAATATCAGTAATCATGATTCGAATGCAAACCCGAGTCCTTTCACCCCAAAAGTAATCATGGTTCTCAAACTGTTATTCAATCTTCGACCATTAAATCTGTATGGATAAAACCTATCCAGCACTTCGTATGAGAACAACTTGTTCCTAATAGACAAACATGCAACACAAACAAATGTTTGAACGATCCTAGTTTTTATCCCGACCCCGCTCAAATTTATTGCATAAACTGCAATCTCCCACAACACATAAAGGAAACCATTCTCTCAATGCTTTGCAATCTATGGGAATAGTTCCTGTCTATGCAATAGACAAATACGGAACTCCCACGACGAATAAATAGACGCATTTTGAACTAAATTTGAGGCAATGGGAAAAGGAACATGCGTTCAATTTCGGGGGTTTCCTATTTCGATAAAGGACGTGTTTCCTATATGCTTTATCCTCATCCCGTCTTTAGATTTCACGAGAAAGAACAAATATTCGACAAATTCTTTGGGAATAGATGAAAAAGGTTGAGTTTCGTTTCTGATATGAAATTCTTCAACTCTCTAATTCATCAGTTCGCATAAATGATATGGGATATCGAATGCTGGGATCCAGGTTATCAAACATTGGAATCGAGGATATTAAATGTTGGTATTATCTAATCTTTATTATTTCGAGTATTAGTTTCTTTAACCATAATAATGGCACACTAGCATGACCGTGCGATAATTATCGCATGTACAATCCCCCCCCCCCCCACTCATTCGTTTGAGCCAATAAATAATCAAAAGTTAACGATCTGCCCGTGAAAATGAATTATTTTAAACGCATTTTTTAAAAACTGATGATATATATATGAGATGAAAGTACGATTCGTTACTGGTCCGTGAAATTCTCTTTCTTTTGATACCTCATGTGTTAATATTCGTTGTTTCTAAGGAGCGTAAAAGGGACCAACTACAGAAATAATATATATGATAGGACGCATAAGAACTTCAATACCTTGTTTTCTATATTTCTACTTTTTGTAGTTCAGAACCTTCTCAGAAATAAAACTCTCCTTTTCACTTTTCCATGAAATACTTTTTCTTTTGATACCTCATGTGTTAATATTCGTTTTTTCACAGGAGCGTAAAAGGGACCAACTACATATATAATATATATGATAGGGCGCAGAAGAACTTTAATGCCTTGTTTTCTATATTTCTACTTTTTGTAGTTCAGAACCCTCTCAGAAATAAAACTCTCATGTTCACTGGTCCACGAAATTGTCTTTCTTTTGATACCTCATGTGTTAATATTCGTTGCAAAAAGGGACCAACTACAGAAATAATATATATGATAGGACGCATAAGAACTTCAATGCCTTGTTTTCTATATTTCTACTTTTTTTAGTTCAGAACCTTCTCAGAAATAAAACTGTCATTTTCACTTTTCCATGAAATGCTCTTTCTTTTGATTCCTCATGTGTTAATATTCGTTGTAAAAGGGACCAACTACAGAAATAATATATATGAAAGGACGCATGAGAACTTCAATGCCTTGTTTTCTATATTTCTACTTTTTTTTTAGTTCAGAACCCTCTCAGAAATAAAACTCTCATTTTCACTGGTCCATGAAATTCTTTTTCTTTTGATACCTCATGTGTTAATATTCGTTTTTTCTAAGGAGCGTAAAAGGGACCAACTACAGATATAATATATATGATAGGGCGCATAAGAACTTCAATGCCTTGTTTTCTATATTTCTACTTTTTGTAGTTCAGAACCCTCTCAGAAAAACTCTCATTTTCACTGGTCCATGAAATTGTCTTTCTTGTGTTACCTCATGTGTTAATATCCGTTTTTTCTAAGGAGCGACAAAGGCACCAACTAAAGAAATAATATATATGATAGGGCGCATAAGAGCGTCAATGCCTTGTTTTCTAGATTTCTACTTTTTGTAGTTCAGAACCCTCACAGAAATAACACTATCTTTTTTAAGCATTTTGTGATCGTGATGGTTACTATCTTCACTTTTGACAATGGTGCCGTCATTGGATGACTTGACTTTTGACAAAACAAGAATCTTCGAATTTTAAACTACGATTCTTTTCCGGTGGTTTTCGTTATTATATGTATGATGTAGCAATGAATATAAAGATATCCTGGCTCGGTCGATAGCGCGCGTGACTTCGGACCAAGGGATCCTTAGTTCGAATCGAGCTTTTTATCTGAAGATTTTTAAGAAGATCTGAGATTTTTATTTGAAACAGTCCTCAGGTTTGACAAAATAAATTTCGGGAGAAAAACGACAAAATGAATGACCTCAGAGTGGCGAAATATTTAATCGGAGCATTTAGCAACTTCTGTTTCGTCAAAAGGACGAAAGTTTCTTCGAAAATGAGCACGCATTTTTAACAGTGAAAAGGAATTTTTAACAGTGAAAAGGCATTTTTAACAGTGAAAAAGCATTTTTAACAGTGAAAAGGCATTTTTAACAGTGAAAAGGCATTTATAACTGTGAAAAGGCATTTTTAACTGTGAAAAGGCATTTTTAACAGTGAAAAGGCATTTTTAACAGTGAAAAGGCATTTAACAGTGAAAAGGCATTTTTAACAGTGAAAAGGCCTTTTTAACAGTGAAAAGGCATTTTTAACAGTGAAAAGGCATTTTTAACAGTGAAAAGGCATTTAACAGTGAAAAGGCGTTTTTAATAGTGAAAAGGCATTTTTAACAGTGAAAAGGCATTTAACAGTGAAATGCATTTTTAACAGTAAAAAGACATTTTTAACAGTGAAAAGGTATTTTTAACAGTGTAAAGGCATTTTTAACAGTTAAAAGGTATTTTTAACAGTGAAAAGGCATTTTTAACTGTGAAAAGGCATTTTTAACAGTGAAAAGGCATTTTTAACAGTGAAAATGCATTTTTAGCAGTGAAAAGGCATTTTTGACATTGAAAAGGTATTTTTAACTGTGAAAAGGCAGTTAACAGTGAAATGGCATTTTTAACAGTGAAAAGGCATTTTTAACTGTGAAAAGGCATTTTTAACAGTGAAAAGGCATGTTTAACAGTGAAACAGTCCCAGGCGTTAGAGCATCGGACTCATATCTGGAGAGATGGGGTTCAATCTTCGCATAGCGGTCTTGAAATCGGATAGATGCCAGACTCGTTTGAGTCACACGCAAAAAATATTCAGTGTAAAGGGGACTGGTGCCCGTTAAATCTTTCGCAGTTCTAATGTCCTCACACCTATTCAGGTTCAAAATTCATGATTCAAAGTTATATTCCGAAGTCTTGCTTTCGAGATCCAGAATCGCAGTCAATAGTCAATTATGTAGCTCTAGTTCGACGTAATTTAACCAACCAAAATTAATATGTGCGCATGGGTACAAAATATATTAAGAAAAGTTAATAGTATGAAAACCAAATTTGTTATACGTTGAACGGTATTAGTTTTTTAAGGTCCCAGTTGCCCAGCGGATAAAGTCGTTCGGCTAGTAATAAGAGGATTGCTAGTTCGAATCCGTGCCATGGACTTGAGAAAGAAAAGTGAAAAAGCTGTGGTCTAGAGTTGCAAGCTTCGCTACAAAAATACTAGAAAGTCGTCTAAAATATACAAAAAATTATACTGACGTATATACGAGACTGGTTCACGATCAATTTGATGGGGATTCAATGTTCTGTTGCCTATTCAGGTTGCGTTGGGTGCCAATTCAGGTGTTACCTCGTCATGTGACTATGGTTCTAAAATACGTGGTGTTGTCTGTCCCGAGGAATAAGCATAAGGATAACAGAGATAAAGCAACCTAAATCAGGCAAGCAAATATCTCTTAACTTATCAATCAAATCAAATTGGTATTTATAGGATGTGGTAGAAAGGTAACGGTCTCAAACGAATTATTAAAAAAGAGGGCTTAACTGCTTTTGCTTATATTCATTTCATGAAATTAAGAGTCATGAGACAGCGTTGGTGCGACGTCATCTACGCTCGTCTGAAGCTCGCAAACGTTGTTCTAAGAACAAGACATAACATGAAAGCTTACAGTGTTTTTTTCGCAATATAAAAAGGTGCCACTTACTTAAGTTTTTCTTTAAACGTCTTAAACCTAGCGATCGCCTTGATAGACAAGAACTATCTAATTTTTTTACGTGCCTTGGGAAATAATTTTGTACCATCAGTTTCGTTAGCACTATAACACCATTTAAATTATTCACAAATAATAAGTGAAACATGACTCTTTTAGTTTTAGAGTTTAGAGTTTTGTTTTTAGTTTTAGAGTTTAAAGTTTTGTTTTTTGTTTTAGAGTTTAAAGTTTTGTTTTTAGTTTTAGAGTTTTGTTTTTAGTTTTAGAATTTTGTTTTTAGTTTTAGAGTTTTGTTTTTAGTTTTAGAGTTTTGTTTTTAGTTTTAGAGTTTTGTTTTTAGTTTTAGAGTTTAGAGTTTTGTTTCTAGTTTTAGAGTTTAGAGTTTTGTTTTTAGTTTTAGAGTTTTGTTTTTAGTTTTAGAGTTTTGTTTTTAGTTTTAGAGTTTTGTTTTTAGTTTTAGAGTTTAGAGTTTTGTTTTTAGTTTTAGAGTTTAGAGTTTTGTTTCTAGTTTTAGAGTTTTGTTTTTAGTTTTAGATTTTAAAGTTTTTTTATTTAACTTTTCATTTTAATAATAAATAAATATATAGATAGATATACAGACAAACATACATACATACATACAGACAGACAAATAAAATAATATATTTAATGAAAGTTTCAAATACGCGTAAAGAGGAGAAAAAATTACGTTTTTATGACAATTTGTTACATTGCCCAATACCTAGAAGTAAAAAGAAAAATCAATATTGCGTCGTTTTCCAAGATGGCGAAATTTGCCCAAGGGGGATTTTTTTGGAATCCCAAATTTTCGTTCGAAGAGTACCTCTTTTGCATTTTCACGATATTTCTAATATATATTTTTTGTTAGGGTTTTCGCATTAAAATTTAAGTAACTTCCCTGGATTGTAGAAGCCCTCTTTACAATTTCTTACGAATAGCTTATTTCTTTCCCTAAATTTCATTAACAGTTCGCCTGTTTATACTAAAGAGTCTGTATTTCTTCGTGTCACTATCAAAAACTTATAAACCTATTTTAATAAAACTTGGTAAGATCTTATTATCCACCTAGAAAGAAAGGTTCTAATGACGAGAGTTTATTTCAATATCTTTATTATGATATTTTTAATAAGCATAAACATTTTCCCTATGTATATTTTGAATTATCCTCAAACGTCAAAATTGTATTTTTTCGCGTCAATATCAAAAACTTATAAACATATTTTAATGAAACTTGGTAAGATCTTTTTATCTACTCAGAAAAAAAAGGTTTTAATGTCGAGTTTATTTCAATATCTAAATTATGAGATTATTAATAAACATTAAAATTTTTTTCAATGTATATTTTGAATTCTCCTCAAATGTCAAAGTTTTATTTGTTCGAGTCAATATCAAAAAGTTAAAAACCTATTTCAATGAAACTTGGTAAGATCTTTTTATCCACTCAGAAAAAGGTTTTAATGTCAAGAATTTATTTCAATATCTCCATTTTGATATTATTAATAAGCATAAACATTGTATCCTATGTATAATTTGAATTCTACTTAAAAGTCAAGGTTTGTTCGCGCTATCTTAAAACCTCTCTTAATGAAATTGACAAGCTCAAATAGTAGTTAAAAAAAACTGATTTAAAAGGAACTGATTTAAAAGAACTTATTTACCTTGTTTCCCATTTTTGGCACACGTTTTTATGTTTGTCCGAACACAGATTTTTTACTTTGCTCTTTTTTTTAAATGATAGAAGATGAGTTCACGATTATGTCATTCTAAAATATTTACATGAATATTCATTTTTTCAGAATAAAAATTAAAAAACAGCAATTTTAAAATTTAATTTTTATATAATAACGTCATAGATTTTTTTTATGGTACATGGTTTTTCACAACCCCGTATGAAGAATAAGTATTTTTACTAGTTTAAAAACTGATTTCATAATTTGTCTTCGTAAAAAGACTACAGGTGGCGCTATGCATGTTTAAATAACGCATCCGTTTCTGAACTTCCTTCAAATTTCACCCATTGGTCTCGAACGGAGACTCTTAATCACCAAAATAACAACCAGTTCCTCAGTTCCTTGTTCTTTAAATTGAGCTAGAACTACATGTTCTTGAACATAGAAAAACCTTTCATTTCGTTAGCTTTTTTTTTTAAATCTAACTACATTTAAAAATATAACATCTCTTCGGTATCAACATATTTATTTACCTTTTGTACTCAAGTGTCGCATTTAAGTCAATAACATAGCGACATGTTATTTTTTTCTCTGTTTTTCAGAATGAAAGAGAACAATATATTCTTCAGAGTTTGACCCTTTCCACTACAAGAACATTTTGACATTTGCGTTCTTTATAAAGAACAGTTATTCCTCTTTCGGTTTCCCCCCCAGAATTTTTTATGCTCATAGAGTGGAAAAAATCATAATCTGTTTTGGATCTGCAAGAGAACAAGTTAAAAAAAAATCGATGTGTTTTACATACAAGACACTTTTTGAATTTATTTTAAAGAACAGGGAACCAAAAGAACGCGTCGTTATGTTGTCGCCTGAGCGCAACGCTAACGGAGTACAAAGGGTTAAAAAAGTTATTTTCTCATAAACTTTAATAGATTTTTATGCTTGTCATATAAAAACGCCAAGTATGTTGGTGATCAAAGACTTTAATCAGATTGAAATTCCTCAAAACCCCTGTTTTTTTTTAAACATTTGATAAATGTCATACGCTACTAAATATATGTTTAAATTACTGAGATTAATATTTATCTTCAGGAATAACTTTTTTATTTTTAAAATTATCCACTCTAAACGTAAAAAGAACACGCTAAAGAATACATTAAAATAAAAAGAACAAGATCGGAAGTATCTGTTCTCTAAAAATAACGTAAATATAAATGTTGCTCCGTAAGTGCAAAGTGTTACTATGAATTCAATCAAAGAAATTGTATCAGCAATTGATAAGTTTGGGAGTTTCGCATTACTTTGTACATATTTCTTAACTTAGTTCAATGAACTGTTAAATGTAAATAATAAGAAGTTTTATTTTATTCTGAATATCATTCAAAATGTTGAAGAGCTAGATTATTTATATTTCTGAAATATTATTTATAATTTTATATGTAAAATGTCATTATACTTTTTGTCATTCGAATTTACATTTTTCTTTTACTTTAAATATCATAACTTCATTTAATTTCAACTGTTCTATCCTTAATTAGTTTACAAAAGAACTTATTAGAAGTTGATTTTTATAAAAATATATTTATTAAATTTCAATTGTTGTATCCTTAATTAGGTTACAAAGGAACTTATTAAAAGTTGTTTTTTTATAAAAATATAGGCATTAAATGTCAACTGTTGTACCCTAATAATTTTTTAGGCATTAAATTTCAACTGTTGTACCCTAATAATTTTTTAGGCATTAAATTTCAACTGTTGTACCCTAATAATTTTTTAGGCATTAAATTTCAACTGTTGTATCCTTAATTAGATTACAAAGGAACTTCTTAAAAGTTGCTTTTTATAAAAATATTGGTATTAAAATTCAACTGTTGCTTCCTAATAGTTTTTTTAGGTATTAAATTTCAATTCTGGTATTCTTTATTATATTACAAAGGAACTTATTAAAATTTGCTTATTATAAAATTATAGGTTTTAAATTTAAACTGTTGTATACTAATAGTGATTTTAGGTATAAAATTTCAACTTGTATCCTTAATTAGATTACACAAAACTTTATTAAAAGATGCATTTTGTAAAAAAAAATATAGGTATTAAATTTCAACTGTTGTATTCCGATAGTTTTAGGTATTAAATTTCGACCGTTGTATTCTCATAGTTTTAAGTATTAAATTTCAACTGTTGTATTCTAATCAGATTACAAAGAAACTTATTAAAATTTGCATTTTATAAAAAAAAATATTATTTTCAATTGGCATCAATACCTTACAATATAGATTGTGCAATTGTTTCAATAAATAATTAAATACAAATTGAAGCTAGTATATAATTTTTAATACTCAAAACTATATAGTGTGTGGGTGTATAATTTTAATATTAGAAATACAGTTCAACTCCAATTATCCGAACTCCAGTTATCCAGATCAAACAAAGAGGATCGTCAATTATCCAGATCCGGATCGCCTTGAGAAAAAAAAATCTGCCAAATCCATATCTTAAAAGTTTCTTATCGGTGAATTAATATTGTTTTTAATAGTCATTAAATTACATTACATACTAAGGCAAAATTCTTTTTTTTTTAAATAAGAAATGACGTTTTATTGTGAATTATCCAATTATCCGGATATTAGATTATCTGGATGGGATCTGGTCCTAATTGATCCGGATAATTGGAGTTCTACTGTACATAGAATACACGATAATATTAGAGTAATTCCTATCTAGTTTCCGATAAACCAATCATTTCTACTTGTATAATCAATTCCTGGGAACGTTATTTTAGCCAAACATTTCAATTTGAAGATACCGTACAATATAGATTGTGCAATTGTTTAAATAAATAATTAAATACAAATTGAAGCTAGTATATAATTTTTAATACTCAAAAGTATATAGTGTGTGGTGTGTATAATTTTAATATTAGAAATACAGTTCAACTCTAATTATCCGAATTCCAGTTCAACTCCAATTTTCCGAACTCCAGTTCAACTATAATTATCCGAACTCCAGTTATCCAGATCAAACAACGGCGATCGTCAATTATCCAGATCCAGATCGCTTTGAGAAAAAAAATCAGCAAAATCCACATTTTAAAAGTTTCTTATCGGTGAATTAATATTATTTTTAATAGTCATTAAATTACATTACATACTAAGGCAAAATTCGTTTTTTAAATAAGAAATGACCTTTTATTGCGAATTATCCAATTATCCGCATATTAGATTATCCGGATGGGATATGGTCCTAATTGATCCGGATAATTGGAGTTCTACTGTACATAGAATACACGATAAAATTAGTGTAATTCCTATCTAGTTTTCGATAAACCAATCATTTCTAATATAATCAATTCCTAGGAACGTTATTATAGCCAACCCATATATTCTAGTTTCTATTAAACTAACTTAAACAAGTATTAACATATAAATATTTTTAATTAGACATTATATTGTGCTACATGACAACATAAATGAATAAAGTTAGCTCTCCATATCCTCGTTAAACTAATTATTTCTGCTGGACAAAAGCTCGAACGAGTGATTGATCTTGCAACTAATACTCACATTTCGTACAATAGTTAATCAACAACAAAAACATCTTCCTCCGAACTTGCAGAAATGTTATTTGCTTTCGCTATGTTCTCACAATAGTTAGAATCGTTGCCTAAAGCTAAAAAGAGCGAATAAGTGTCGCCAAGCGTACTAATCAAACACTACAGGCACTATTCCATTAGATAAGAAGCAAAGCGTTCTAAGTCATTTATTTATCATTTTTGGATATCTAATTTGATTATTACGAAATTAAAAATACTAAAAAGAAGTTTTCGGTTTTAATCGTCAACTTCAAGAACACACACAGATATGACTTATTCTATGTGTGAAAAGGGAATCTGCTAGTCTTCGGAGATACTTTAATTCGTTTTCATCGAAGGGTGACTTATGCCAGTTTCCCTCCGAATCGGGGTTGTTGGCAGGCAAAAATGAAACAGTCGTTTGGTGATTATTCTGGCTATGTCATTTCGATCTTTCAAAGTAAATACATTTCAAAATTTCTTTACGTATTTTGTATGTGTTGCTTCGCGAGTGGATGAACGTTAGCAACGGTTTGCTTTTCTGCATGGCTTAGCTCCTAAATTGAATTTGTTTTGCTCCGTGGTATGTTGTTGTACATAAAGTAAGTCTATTTGCCTTTCGAAGGAATACATTTTATCTAATAGGAATATTAGGGATATTTTATCTTAAATGTACAGTAAAGAGGAATTAAAGTAGACTTTGGGTTTATTTTTTAGCTGGGTATGATAGAATATGTGTTATTTTTTTAAACAATTGGTTAAAAATAATACTATTAAATATTAATTCATTGCTTACAATGTAATATATATATTTCTAAAATGAACGGTTAATAAAAATAATACTATTAAATAATAATTCATTTCTTAAAATGTAATAATTCCTGAATATTTAAAATTTAATAGTATTATTTTTATTAACCCTTTTTATTAACGAAGGGTTCATAAAAATAATACTATTAAATAATAATTCATTGTTTAAAATGTAATATATATATTAATAAAACTAAGGGTTAATAAAAATAACACTATTAAATAATAATTCATTGCTTAAAATGTAATATACATATTCCTAAAACGAAGGGTTAATAAAAATAATACTATTAAATAATAATTCATTGCTTAAAATGTAATATATATATTCCTAAAACTAAGGGTTAATAAAAATAACACTATTAAATAATAATTCATTGCTTAAAATGTAATATACATATTCCTAAAACGAAGGGTTAATAAAAATAATACTATTAAATAATAATTCATTGCTTAAAATGTAATATATATATTTCTCAAACTAACGGTTAATAAAAATAATACTATTAAATAATAATTCATTGCTTAAAATGTAATATATATATTCCCAAAACTAAGGGTTAATAAAAATAACACTATTAAATAATAATTCATTGCTTAAAATGCAATATACTTATTCCTAAAACGAACCGTTAATAAAAATAGAATAATACTATTAAATAATAATTCGTTGCTTAAAATGTAATATACATATTCCTAAAACTATCGGTTAATAAAAATAATAATATTAAATAATAATTCATTGCTTAAAATATTAAATACATATTCCTAAAACGAACGGTTAATAAAAATAATTCATTGCTTAAAATTTAATATGCATATTCCTAAAACGAACTGTTAATAAAAATAATACTATTAAATAATAATGCATTGCTTAGAATGTAATATACATTTTCTTAAAACGAACGGTTAATAAAAATAATACTATTAAATAATAAGTAAGAATAATAGCAATAATAAATAATTAAAAGTAACTTAAAGTATTTAAGTAAATATTTCAAAATAATACAAATAAGCATATTAGTTATTTTTCTCGCAAAATAACACCAACATTAAAAACAGTGTAAAAATTATCTACTCAAACAACAGCTGTTAAGTAAGAATTAACAACTTTTTTAAACAACTTATTATTTTCTTAACGCTATTGACTGAAATAAGGTTGCAAAATAATTTTGCTATTATTTTTACATGCATATATTATGCTATATTAAATAATCCACATAAATCTGTGATTAGTGGAAAGTTTTTAATCATCAGACTTTTTGTAAAAACTGACATAAGGCAGCCAATTTTTTTTTATTAAGTTATATTCGTTTAGTCGCTGTTGCTTTTTATGCTTCTAATTGCTTCTTAAAATATTCCTATTGTTATGGTTACTACTCAAATTTTAAATAAACCTAATGTAATTAAGTAATAATAAAAAAAATTAATCTTTATTTCGCAACAGTGCTTTACTAATGAAAGTCCGTATGCAGTGAAAACTCACGTCTTAGCTATTGAAGTAGAGTCAATTTTTTAAAAATTAATTTTTTGAAATAGAGAAGTAAAATAATATTTAATATAAAAAACAAACCATTTTTTTACTATTGAAAGGAAAACGGTTTTTAGGAAACAGGGGAAGAATTAAGTTTTTTTTAGCGCTTTCGTAATACCAAATACAGTACAACAACAATTATCCGGATGAGTTGGGATTTATCCTCCCGGATAATCAAATATCCGGATAATTGGATTATTCACGAAAAAAGGTTATTTCTTAGTAAAAAAATGAATTTTGCTTTAGTATGTAATGTAATTTAATGACTGTTAAATGACTATATCATTCACCGCTAAATAACTTTTATAATATGGATTTTGCTATTTTTTCTTTCTCAAAACTATCCGGATCCGGATAATTGGCGATCCGCTTTGTTTGATGTGGATAATTGGAGTTCGGATAATAGGAGTTTTACTGTACTAAAAACCTAACAAATTAAAATGTTCGTTTCTTACACTATTTTTTAAATTAACAAATATTGAAATTTGTAAAACTTGTTTTTTATGTGCACTAAATGAAAGTGATTATTAGATTCTTTGGGTTTATAAGGAATTAATGTTATTAGAGAAACTGAAAAACACACACATAACAGAAATAGAAAAGTTCCACAATAAAATTTATAAAAAAAACGCAATTAAATAAAAATACAGGTGTGATGATTACTTTTCTTCTTGTAAGCTTAAATATTGTATTAGTATTTGAATCAGAAAAGTACTAATCGTCTTATCTATTAATATATTATACCCATATTTAATTTTGAATCCCGTCAAGATGACATTAATAAAAATATATAATACATATTAAGTATATTTTATATTTATAATTATAATTTTTCGATTGAATTTAGGAGTGTCACCAATTGGTTTATTATTTTCTAATTTTAAAATAAAAATTTAATTTTGAACAGGAGACATAAGCGTTCTTACTATAGGGTTATATTATTATATTATATGATTACTATAGGATTTCCTATACTGTTATACGAATTAAAAACCTATTTTAAATACATATTAAAATACCTATACATATATATACCTACCTATACTTAATATACTTATTTAAATATCTATTTAAAATACCTATTATGCTCAAGGTAAACACATGATAGCTCGCGGATAGTAAAATATTTTCTTTATATTTTATATATATATCAACAAAAAATACGAATGCAATTTTCCCTATCAATTGCTGTAAAAATTCCCTCTGTTACTTTCGCAGCAACTAAAAAAACTACATTCCATTTTCTTCCTTCAAAGCCCACCTACACACAAAAAGTAAAATTCGTAATCTACCCCCGAGTAGGATTTCGCTACTCTTACGGGAACAAAAGGCGATATCGAACAAATTGCCGGGCCTGCAATTCCCCGCCCCTAATCCTTTCTCCACACAACATTCTTTGCAACATTCTCTTGCGAGGGTGAATGAAATAAAAAATACGGAGGATGAAGATGAAGATGCAGAGTCGGATCGGGATAAGAAGCATCCATATTCATCCCCCTCTTTGTTTGGATGCTGATGGGTGGAAAGCGAGCACTTCCCTCCCTCCCTCCCCCACAACGATCCCGTCCCGCGCTGGGATGCTATTTTTGGCGTGAGATGGCCCACTTGGCGATATGAAGTAAATTTATTTCTGAGTTATTTGATTTTAAGGGGGGAGTATTTGGGTCTGGGGGTTTGTTGTTTTTATGTGCAATGTATGTTTTTTTATCAACGGAAAATGCTATCTAAAGATGGTTAATATAAACCAATCTTTAACTGGACTACGTTTTTTCTGTTCCCAATATATATGAAGATATTTAATTTGCTTTTCACTACATGCCAAGAAAGAGAAATAGTTTGAATTTGTTACGCCACAATGGAACAGACACTGATCTCTAACTGTAACTTCTGGATTGGGCAAGACTCTTTGTTGACTTGAAGTCAACTGAAGGTGTAACAATTTTACCCTACTTTCATCACTATCGCAATATTTAGTATATTTTTCGATTTGGGATCTATCTCGAAGGAAAGACACGAGAACACTGCATTGTCATTTTGAGCGATCTTCAGATGACTTGGACAACACCTGAGATGACACCCCACGCACCTTCCATAGACGTGAGGATGTTTAAACTACGACAGATCTAACTTGCACTAGTACATTATACAGGCAGGAAGGATCCGTAGCCCCGAGGTACCATCGTCGGCTAGCAACCAGAGGGTTGCGTGTTCAAATACGGCTGATACAAGAGATTTGACAAAAATGTTAAAATCCAGTGAACTTGTGATCGGAGGGCTGCCAGATTCGTTGCGAAGTAACGATATGTCGTCCGAACTTACCTCCAATTTTTACTGCGTGTATACGGGACTGGTACACGTTAAATCTGATCGGGGTCCTATGTCCTGACGCCAATTGAGTTTTTTCGGCTCCCAACTCAGTTGTTGTCCTCGTCATCTAACCTTGGTTAAAAAATACGGATATTGTTCCCGGGTCTTTCCTTCGCGATAGGCCTCGAACTGTCGTCATAGCCTAATGTGCAGCTCTAGTGCGACTTTAATTAACCAAACCAAACCAACCACACAAATAATCTCAAAGACCAAAGAATATGTATGTTATTAGCATAGAGTGGGCTCATACAAATTATTATGCAATTATTATATGAGTTATTATATACGTTTATACAAAAAAAACAGGATTTTTTTTTTGAACAATTTTAAAATATAGTATAAAGGTTTAAATCAATGTTGGGACTCCTTAACCTCGGGGGTCCTATACCCGGGTATGGTTTGCGCAGTGCTAAAATATATGGCTCGAAATTGATCGGAAGATTACGAGTTCGAATATCTACATGGACTTCACCGCTGTAACGAGCTTGTGATCGGAGTGTGGTGTGGCCACATTCGTTCCTAAAAAAAAGACATCTAAAATTATCCACAATTTTTGTGCATATTTTTAGACTGTCTTATATAAAGGACTGGTGTGCGTTAAATTTGATCTTGGTCCGATGTACTATCGCTTTGGTGCTCAGGTGTTGTCCTCGTCATTTGAGCATGGTTAAAAAAAAAATACGAGGCAGTGTTTCCGGGACTCGAAAATTGAATCACTCACTTCCGTTGTCGAATATTTCTTTGAATATTTGTCCAGTTCCCCGAAAGCTAATTTGCCTTCAGACGATATAAGATATTTAGAACAACCAATAAATTGCGAAGTGGAGGGCCCAATTTTTTAAACGATTTCGGGAATTTACGGGATTTGGCGGGTTTCTTGGCGTTTGGGAAGTTTGTAAGTTGGCAGCTCTGTCCCATTCTAGCATTCACGTGACCCGCCTCCATCCCCCCCCTCCCCCCTCCATCTCTCTCGAGCTTCTTCCCACGGCCTTCTCCAGAAAGCCTTCCGAAGCGCATCAAGTCCGAACCGAGGCCTCTGGAAAATCCCGACTCAGGAGGTCTTCTGGAACTCAGGAGGTCGTTTTGTCCAGAACTCAGGAGGGCTACTCCTGGACCTGGGAAGGTGAGTGGGTGGGATTAAAATCCCTTTGTGGGTTTTCGTGTCGTGGGTTTTGATCGATACTGTTGCTGAAGTTTAACACTGGGCAATTTCGATCGTAACAGGTAGGATCGGAGAGCGCGGGCTTTTTTAGACACGTGTGTGATTGTTTTTATTTGTAGGGTTTTATTTTTGGAGCTTATATCGGCTTTTGAGGTGATGAGAGGCGACGTTTTTTAAGCTCTTTGGAGAATTTTTTTGTTTGTGGGGTGTGATCGTGAATATATCGTAGGAACTGTATTTATGAATGTTGTTACAGTTAAGTCTAAATAGAATTTGTCTTGGAATAAATTCTCCAATTCGTGTTTAAGAATCTTGGAAAAAAAAATTTGATCGTTTTAGATTGTTTTTTATAGTTGAAAAATCATCACGGGAAAAATATGTAAGATAGATTTGTGAATTTTATGTATATGTTATTTTATCGATTTGAATGTTTTTGTGATCTTGATGACTTAGTGAAGAATATTGGCTGTTTATGTCAAAAGAATATGAGTGGTTATTGATAGTGAACAATACGATTTGACATGTTTAACGTATATTATAAAACAACACACTCTATACGTTTGTAAAATACGTAAATAGATTTCCCAATGATTATATCACACATTGTTGTGCAGTTACATTTACTGCTCCATGTTTTAAAGGTATATGGTTTCAATACAATGTGGACATTTATTAGTTCTGAATTGTGTTAAACGTCAGCCGTAGCCTGCTTAACTTTTATTGTATGCAAAATGGTTGTTGAATGTATGCATTTACTATTTATTAGATGAATATGTTTACGTCAATTTTATTATGATATGTATATGAAAATTACAATTATTTTGTGTATGGTTAAAAAAATTACAGTAGCACTGACTGATTAATTAAATAAGTTGTTTCATATCCCAGTTATAAACTTTAATTTTGTTTCATATATTTTATTCCAACTAAAACAAATTAACTGGACCAAATATGGGAAAGCGCAGCTTCCAATAATTTCATCTTATTGCTGTAATTTAAGAGTGTAGTTTTGTGATTGATATTCTTGACTACGTTAGTGTCAGAAGTAATAGTTAACACCTATCCTTAGATTACCCTCTAGTTCTAGAAAAAATTGCGCTACTAGAAAATGTTAACCAAGGAACCACAGATTAAAGACATTTTTCATTACATAATCGTAAATGTATTCTAGACTTTTAAGCAAGCTTTTTCAAACTGCTAGGTGGTAACTTCTTCAGATACATTTAACCATATCTATCAGAAATTGCAGTAGATGATCTTAATAATAGTTTCTTTGTCTCAACTGGAATTTTTCATTGTCAACTTTTCATTTTATTGGCAACTTAGTGCTCTATTCAAATGAATTAACTTAAGCTATTTTATGATGAGTAGATTAGTGATGAACCTCCATCATTAATCCACTTTAGGTATCTATTTAGTGATCAAACAGAGATTACTGATAAGAAAACAATATTTGAATTGTAAATCATACATTTGCTGTCACTGGCATCTCTTTACTAACAGTTCATCCTAAATTTACGGTATCTATTGGCAACGTATCAAAGCTATTTGAGAATTGAAGAGAAAAATTGAATAATTTAGTGATTGAAAACTGAGCACCGAGAAATTATACAAATATTTGCTATCCAAAACTCTTGGAAAATGACTTAGAACTTTTTGACGAACATTCCATTAAGGGAGTTTAACCTTAATTATAAACAATATTATATAATAGTTTCAGAACATAAATTAGATATGTTTATATAAAATAATTATGATGTGTTTAATGAAATATTCGTAACATATATAATCTATGAACTAGTTTTGGAATTTATCTTCTCGAACTTTAATTCATCATCTTTTATATTCAATGATAAAAGATGCAGGCCAAAGACCCCCCAGAAGCATTTTTGCACATAAAAATATTAAAAAAATTTTTACAGTTGGAATTTTTAAAGTTTTTTTTGTGCCAACTCTGAATTTTCTGATGATAGTACAGGCTGTCCTGCCAGAAGGAAGGAAAAACCATACAAACGTATCCGAGTTCTACCGATAGTAAGCGGGGTCCTTCTGGAAGGATGTTGTACTTTCTATCCTTAAGAATTAGAATAAAAATAAAATTTATATTTGTTTTTAATTTTTCTAAAGGTATGACTTCAATCATTCAATAATTGCCTAATTAAAAATTTAATTTAAATTGTTCAGTTGTATCTTGAGTAATTTATTTTATTTAGCTAATAAAAAAGCAAGTTTGAGAAAGTTTTTATAGTTTCAATTGCGTAATTGATTTTATAATGTAAATTGTATATTGTTTTTATTATTGCTTGTATACTTACAAATTGCATAGACTCGTTAGAAAAAATTGACTGTATAAAATTCACCAGCCTCCTTCCTCAAACCCAAAATTCCCCTCTGCGAAAGCTAAAAGGTCAAAGTTTCCTTTTCTTGGGCCGTTCTATAAAAAGGCCTTTTAGTCCCACCCTTCTTCCGGAAACAATTGGATGCCGTGTCTATGTTATTGTCACTTTACCCTAAACTATCCTTTACGCTACGCTGACATTGATAACCGCACAGCGCAAATGGCTATTATGCTACCGGGCATGGACGGGCTGAATGGCCAGATTGCCATAATTTTTATATTTGTTTATTGTTTGTTTTTAAAACAAAATATGCATAAATATATAATAAATGATTGTATATAAATAAATATATATAAATATATATATATATATATATATATATATATGCAAAAATAGCTAAATATTTCGACACCTTAGTTCATATATTTTTGAAGTGCATTTTGCTTAAATTTGAGGTTAATATCTTATTTGAATCCTCAAATTGTAATCTGTATAATAATTGTAGTTTACCCACGAGCACGCGAAGTGGGGTATTTTACACCCCACGGAAGGTAATTGCACAAATTAACTAACTTTCCTTATTTCAAATTCGTCTTAAAATAAATCTTCAATTGTTCGACATTAATTTTAGCTAAGTAATATATTTAGACTAAGAAATAAGCATATTTTAATTTTAAAAGTAGTTTTTGTTCTTAAGAAATGAAATTAAATACTGGGGTGTGTAGCACCTCCTTGCGCGTTCCCGTGTTCGTCTGAGTAGTCCGAGCTTGATGAACTTGACCTTCAAAACAAGAGAAGGGTTACTGCCTACATGATATTTCAAAAAACTACTCCCATCCTTTTTTCCCACTCCTTAAAGCAGAAATGACTTCTTACAAAAACCGACAGATGGCGCCACAGTGAATCAATCCGCCAACACTCAGTGTAAATCCCGGGTACTTCAGCTAGTTCCTAATAATAATGTTACAAACTTTTAAATAGCTGTCCTTAAAAATGAGAGAATTGTCACGTTACACATCCAAAGCAATGATTTCCATCTACATTTGCATTGACTCTTATAATAAAATTCACATGGGAGACTAAAATCACGTCACATTTTTTTTATTCGGTACATCTAATGAGATTCCGATCAGGAATCTGTGATCTTCCATTTATATGCATTCCATGCTCCCTGAATCAATCCTTCGCATTTGCGTTCAATGAATAGCAAATGTGTCTTTAGTAAATCCAATTGACTATATAACGATGCTCAAATCAGCCTTCTGCAGTGTAAAACCCGAATGCATAAATGATCAGAGATGTAGGAATAGTGCTTATTCCTCCCAGTCTTTTAAAAGAAAGTCTTGTTCTTTTGAACATCTTTCATATTTGAGTTTGGCGAATCAATTTGAAGGCATTTAAAATTTAGAAAATAAATTCTCTTCCGATAAATCCAATTGGTTTTTTTGATGACGTTCAGGTTAGGTTAGCGGTTCTGGCGAATACGGGATGAAATGGTGCCTTGTGTTTCCGGAGCCGATCAATACTAAATTGTGTTTGACAAGTCGAGACATTGTTATCTAAAAATGTTCCTTTCACTTTGAAAGAAAATAATAATAAAAACAAAAAGCAACGATAGAACAACATGAGCATTCAGAGATTTCAAGTGCTTCGATTGTATCTTTTTGTTATTGTACGATGTTTTTTGATAAGAAAAGATTTTAAAATGAGCTAAGGGCAATATCCTAATAGAAACTCCATCACTGTTAAAAATGCACTCTTTATATTTGACGAAATTTTTGTCATTTTTGACGAAACAGTGGAGCACGACTTACATAAATTTGGTCTCGTTCGATGGGAATTAGGTGTCAAGGCATATAAAATATTGAAATAAAGCAAAGTACGCAGAAAACGTGGATGAAGCCCAGCGGCTCATTTTTGAGTGTACTCATTTTTAATTACATTCGATGCTTATCATTGCTCCGAATACATAAGTTTCATTTTTGAAAAAGACATGTATTCAAAAATGAGTAAAAATGAATAAAAAGAGTAGTAGCTTGCCTACTTAGGCTGCCTTCATAAATCACTTTCTATAAATATCAACAATTACAACTTAGACTTACCGGGAATCGAATCCAGGTCTGCAGCACCGCTGTCCACAGTCTTGTCTATTAAAGTACATGCGACGCGGAGAAGTTATAAACAGAAGTAATGTTAAAAAGGTGTGCCAAAAAAATGGGAAGTCAGATAATTGAATTGTAATAGCTCAGTTTCCATTTAAGCAATCGACATCAAATGATGTGGAAAACCATCTTCTCAACAAATATTTTATGTTGTCAGGTCGCTTTATTGAGATGGCTTAACAGAAGCTAAGATTAGCAATATTAAATCCCACTGCTCATTTTTGCGAAAGTACGGTTGCTTAAATTTGAGTACCTTATCGCTCATGTACGATGCAATTGTACTTAAAAAAACCAAGTACGTCCATGTACTCATTTGTAAGCACATTTTTTTACAGTGTATAATCTGCTGCAAAAACGTTTCATTTAAACCGTTTTACTCGTGCCTCGACACAACCGCACCTGCTTTTTAAACTGAAATGTGTGTACAATTAAGTTTAGAAATTAAAGATTGGCATTTTAATTGCGAGCGATTTTTCTTTTATTTAGTGATTTAGTACTTAATAAATAATCACTTTGGTAGTTATGCATTTAGGCACGTTTTTTTGTATAACTTATTTACTTATTAGACAGTTCTGAATATAATTACTATTAGAAAGTTTGAATAACATTTGTACATTAACAGTATTGTAGTAAACGTTAAAGCTTTAGCAGTATCCCAATTATTATATTCATTTTATTTTTATACTTATTTCACATTATTGGATGAAAATGGACTACCTGAAAATTGACATTTCTGTTATTCTTACACTTTAATACATGTGTAAATCGAAAGTCCACATATAGGTTTTTTTGGTCAGGTTATTATTCCGATATTATGTTTTCATGGTCTTTACAGAGGTATAAAACACTATATCTTATATGGATTACCAACGGAGATATTATTTGAACTCAATGTCTATAGAAATCTATAGGCTTATAAAACTTTGACAAACTGTCCTGTGAAATATTAAAAATGGAAATAGTATTGTTTACCTCCGAAGTACAGATATGGGTTATACTGCATTAAAAAAATTCCTGTGAAATATTAAAAATGGAAATAGTATTGTTTACCTCCAAAGTACAGATATGGGTTATACTGAATTAAAAAAATATGTTACATAGGAGTATTTTTAAAGCAAACGTATTGCAAATAGTTATACTTCTTACTTTATTTATCAACTTTAAGATCAATGTCAATAATATAGAAAATATAGATATATATTAGATAAAAAAAATATCCAAAAGTACAAATTCTGTTAAGAGACAACGACCCAACAATATAGTAACAAAATAAAACTGTACAATTAAGATTAAAATGTAAGTTTAATGATCGAACGTATAACGTCCTTCCAGAAGGCCACAGCGTATTACCGGTAAGATTCGCCTTTACAGGCGTATAGAGGTTTTTTCTCCTTCTGACCGAACGACCGGCACTACCACTAGAAAATGAAAAAAAAAATCTGAGTTGGCGGAAAAAAAGTTTAAAAATGTCAACTGTAACATTTCTTACGAGAATTTGAAAATCCTGAATTTAGCTACCTAACAAAATTCCTTATACAACCTATTTTGTGTGCGTTAGCACAGGTGTTTTCGACAAATTCGATTTTTAATTCACGATTTTCTAAGTTCAAAATGAATGCAAAACAGACGTCCTTCCGGAAGGACGTAGTGATTGGTGGGAGGACATGTACAAATGTGCTTCCGGAAGGTCCTTTTGTTCTGTACGTTCTGTCATTGAAGTTCATAAAGAACACATATTTCTTCCCACAAGTCAAAAAAGCTATTTTGAGACTTGCACCTGTTGGCATAGTCTTCCCCAGGTAAAAAAAAACTACAGCGAAATCTCTTCTGTTTACACTGCAGAGAGGCAATTATCTTGCTTAAGAACTGAGACTATTTCGTTGGTGACAAGCCGATGGATTTTGACATAGAGAAGACTGCAAGTGCTTAAACTCGGATGTATTGGCGTAGTGATGATTAACCTGGTCAACAAACAATACATCAAAAACGAGAGTTATTTTAACGCTCTACAAGTTTAGTGCTTTTGACACACGGTGAAAATAAAATGTTGACTAAGAGAGAGTTGGCATCTGTCTGTTTCCTTATTTTGTGGCCTCTGTTATGTTACTTGATTCTTCTCTACATTGATAAAAATAATCTTCAACGTTTCCCCAATATGCTTATAAAAGGAGAGTAAAATAATATTAACAAAGTGGATGTTTGCTTCCTGGATTTGTGGCTTCTGTTATGTTATTTTATTCCTCTATACATTGATAAAAATAATCTTTAACATTTTCACAAAATGCTTATAAAAGGAGAGTATGATAATATTAACAAAGTGGATGTTTATTTCCTGGATTTTGTGGCATCTGTTATGTTACTTGATTCCTCTCTACATTGATTAAAATAATCATTAAAATTTTCACAAAATGCTTATAAAAGGAGAGTTTGATAATATTACCAAAGTGGATGTTTGTTTCCTCGAATTTGTTGCCTCTGTTATGTTACTTGATTCTCTACATTGATAAAAAATAATTTGTATTATTTTCACAAAATGCTTATAAAAGGAAAGGAAAATATTATCTGAGTGGTTTAAGTGGTTTTTTCTTGATGTTTTGTATTATATTACCACACCTGATTGCTCTCTATACTTTGTTAAAAGTAAATTATTTAATTTTTTTCCTACCCGAATAAAGAAAATAAATTAAAATATTATCGACTAAATTGAAATAATCTTTTTTTAGTTTCTAAATCATTTTAATATATATACTGATAATAATATATATAACAGATATACTGAATGAATAGCGAATTTAATAAATATCCCTTCCTAGAATTTACCTTATTATATTCTAGTCTAATATTATTTTGTGAATACTAAACTTCTTTTCCGTTCTTTTTATACATATTTTTAATCTATGAAATTCTTCATTTCTGTTGACTCATTATTATAACGAAATTCTCTTTACGTATTTTCTTAATGTTTACTACTTACTGCTTATTAATTTCATTTTAGATTTTCTTTACATTCATTATTTTTCCACTTTCTTCTTTGTAGTTTAGTGGTATACTTATCCTATTATCCTGTTTGTTTTATGCAAGTCCCCCTTAATTTCTTCCCTTTCTGATTTAATTGTTTTGGTTTTATACCTTGAGGTTTGTCTATTTTTTCTTTTCTCTTTCGTTTCGTCTTTCTTCTCTTACCTTATTTTTTGTTGGTGACATATTTTTTATTTCCCTTATTTTATTCCTTTCTTTTTCCTTATATTTTCTTTTCCTTACATCTACCTTCCATTTTTTTTCTCTCTTGTCCTTTTAGTTTGCTTTCGTTTCTTATGTCTTTTCCTTTTTATTCTTTATATATTTCTCTTTTCTTCACTTAAACCCTTACCTTTCTTTATTTTTTTCCAAAAATTTTATATTTTATTTTCCTTATAACCCATTATTTTTTAATCTTAATCTTTTTAATTATACCTTTTTTCTTTCTGTATATTTTCTGCCTTTTTTTATTTAGTCATTCTTTTCTCTTTTCTTTTATTACTCCATCTCGGTTTTCTTTTCCCATTTATACTATCTTTCTTCATATATTGCATATGTTTTTATTTAATTAAACAACTTTTTAAAATCTTTTTTTAATCTTTTGTTTCTACATTCCTTAACTTTTCTTTATTGTTATTTTCTCCGTTACCTTCTTTATTGGATTACACTTTCTATTTAAGTTTTCTTTACATCCTACTTTCTTTTCCTGTGTCTTACTTTTCTTTATTTCTCTACTTTTTTCTTATTTAAATCGTTCTAACTGTATATGTTTTCTTCCTTCCCCCAATCACGCCTCCCTATTCTTTTCCCCTACTTCTTTCTCCCTTTTCATCCTTTTCTTCTATTCATTCATTTTCGCCCTTTTTGTTTGACTCCTCAATTTTCATTTTCAAACCCTCCTTTCCTCTAATTACACTTCCCGTACAAAACGAACTTTGCAGATATTGAAGATAACGCCCACAGAATGCCATCAATTTCGAAACGAAAAGGAGGCTCATTTTCTGCATCCTGTGAGACATTAAACAGCTTAATTTTTCGCTGAATAGAAAAGTTTCGCGTTATAAATATCTCTTTCAGCAAAATGGGTAACTGATAAAACAAAAACAATTAGCTTTTAAGAAAAGTTTAGGAATTACGTTCGCGATTTTTGAGAAAATTTGAAAGAACTTAAGGGTTTGTGGTTAAGGTTGCTCTTTGCAAATTCTTTGGCGCCTTACATTTGGCGAAAATTTGCTTTATATAGCCAAGAAAAATGCGCCAGCAATATGTCGCCAAATTAATCTGCTTTTATTTTAAGATATATAACGATCAGATTACTTTATAAAATTTAAAACTACCGTAAATTGTAATAATGATAGAAATAATTTTGGAAGTGAATAAAAAGTCATATAAAAACTTCTTATATTTTAAGGTGAAGTTGAAAATCTAATAACATTAAAAAAAATATTCCTTATTTAAATTTATTAAAAGATATTAAATGCAGTAACAATTATTCCGTAGAGAATTTATAATAAAACTATGTAACTTTACTTAAACATCTAACTTGATAATAATCTAATTTTAAAATTCAACTTACATTAAAGTTTCCTAAATAGACACTTTCTTTCTTTTCCTGTGTCTGTATTAAACTTTTTATGTATACCATTGTCTACATAAAAAGTTTAATATAGTGCGGTTCTGTTTAAATGGCTTATGTGACGTCAAAATATTTATAGGTTTTAGATAAGCGATGGGTCAACTCACCCAAACTCATTTGTTCACTGTAAAAAAAAATTGTACTTAAAAATGAGTACCTAAACATACTTGTTTTTCTTTAAGTACAATTGCATTGTAAATGAGCGATGACGTACTTAAATTAAAGTAACCGTACTTTCTCAAAAATGATCAGCGGGATTTAATATTGCTAATCTCAGATTCTGTTCAAGCCATCTTACAAAGTATCCTGACACACTTGAAATAGTTGCTCAGAAGATGGTTTTCCAGATTATTTGATGTCGATTGCTTAAATGGAAACTGAACTATTACATCTTACTTCCAATTCTATTGGCACGCCTTTTTAACATTTCTTCTGTTTATAACTTCTTCACGTCACCCTAGTAGTACCTGGTAGTACAGTGTAGGAAGACGACTTAACAGATTAATGCGAGTTAATGGTATGGCGATCCATACATTTATTTAAATTAGCACTACAGTACAATTTTTATATACAAAATATTTTTCAAACAAGTACACATTCGGTAATTATATTAAATGAAGGAATTAAGTATACAAATTAGAGCAATTCCTAGCACTAAAAATACATCCAAATCTAATAGATAAATAACTCCGCCAACTCATCTTCCAAATTACATCTCTAATGTAAAATATTCCAGCTACATTTTCTTCCGAATTTCGCATACGTTAACGATAAACCCCTCATAAAATGTTTTACCGATTTACAGTATATCGCACTGTTAGTCTTCATATTAAGTTGTTAAGTATTCTGTGAAGCACAATTTGTGTTTTAGCTTCCAAAAGGAAAATGTTATTTTATGTCTGTAATGGTTCAGCACTTTAAGGACATAATCCTGTGAGAGGCATAAACTATAATTTCTTCGTTAGCGTAATGCCTCTGAGGTGCTTTTACCAAGTAGCTTGAATTCATGTGAGTGTGTGAAGCTTATTTAGATTCCGCGTAAAGTCCTTTCTATTGTACATTATCGTTAAGTGTCTAAATATACAACGAATTTTATTTTGATGATGTATTTTTGAGATTCTATTGGATTGTACTCTGTTGTTTTTAGTTGTTTGATTGATGGGTTGATTGGTTTAAGTAACCCGCATTAGAGCTACACACTGGCCCAGGCACGTTGGTAAGGGGGTGGTTCAGGGGGTTCCAACCCCTCCCATTGAAAGTCGAGGAAAAAAACTAAAAATCAAAGAAATGTAAAAATCATAAAAATACTTTAAAAAACTAGAAAAATTTCAGTTTATATTATTATACTTCTTGTTGAATTGCAAGACGGAAAAATCTGGTATTTTCCAGGGATCCTACCCCGGAAAATAGTTTTCAAAAGGCTTTAAAAACATGATTTGAGGGCATTTTTATCTGAAACTAAGCACAACCTGACGTCATCGTGTTTCATTATATATAGCATTTGAATTTCGGTGACAAAGGGAAAAGATAGATCGCGAAACGGTGCCGTATAAACAAGTTGTAACTACAATAATATATTATTGTAAACAAGGAATTTTAAAATTTAAATTTGTTCTCTAAATTTATTTCATAATTAAGGAGTGATATTTACTAATTTTATAAAAAGTTCATGAATTCGATATTGGTAACGATTTAATGAAAAATAAATGATAACAGTTGCTGTTTCGATATTTATATGCCAACTTATTTCTATTTACTTGAATAAGAATTCATAAGTTTGATAAAATGGTGGAGGGGGGGGGGGGGGGACCCCCATGAAAAATCTATGTATACGTGCCTGCACTGGCCTATTGGCAAATTATTTGTTTTTTGGTTTCCATATACCTATTTTTTTTTTAGTTTCTACTGAATAGTATTTAACATTTTTTTATGTTTGGTAGCATGTTTGACTTTACTTTAATACATTTCGACAATTTTAGAATTTAGTGCCAAAAGTGAGTAAGTACTTTTGCTGTACTTGTTTATACACTATAAAAAAGGTCCTTAAAATGAGCACATGAACGTACTCGTTTTTCATTGAGTACAATTGCATTGTAAATGAGAAATTACAAAAAATATCGACAATTACAACTTGGACTTACCGGGAATCGAATCCCGATCTGCAGGCACCGCTGTCTAGTGCCTTATCCGTTAAGCTACCAGGGCGACGTGAAGAAGTTATGAACAGAAGTAATGTTAAAAAGGTGTGCCAAAAAATGGGAAGTAAGATAATTGAATTGTAATAACTCAGTTTCCATTTAAGCAACCGACATCAAATAATGTGAAAAACCATCTTCTAAACAAATATTTTAAGTTTGTCAGGTCGCTTTGTTAAGATGTCTTGAACAGAAACTAAGATTAGCGATATTAAATCACACTGCTCATTTTTGCGAAAGTACGATTACTTAAATTTGAGTACGTCATCGCTCATTTTACGATGCAATTGTATTCAAAGGAAAAGGAGTATGTTCATGTACTCATTTTTAAGCATCTTTTTTTGCATTGTACCATATAAATAAAAACAACTCTATTTTTATGTTTTAAAGGAAAATTAAAAAAATATAATATAATATTTGAACTACTAAAATTTGTTCAACGAAAACTTCTAAAATATTATATTTTGAGAATTCAATAGAATGTTTCTGGTTTTCTTTCTAACAATAAAAAAAGTTAAAAATGGAATGGTTTATATACACAAATTTTTTTTATATCTAGCACACATGAAACTACTGGTTTATTATTGTTCATAACTAGTTATGAAAACTACTACCATAGTCGTGAAGATTAATTTCTTCTCTTCGATGATAATATAATTCTTTCCAGTACAGATACTTGTAATTTAATTCATCTTATTATTTGGATATACGACAATTTCTTAAAATGCAAAAACTTTCGAAATTATTATTCAAAGACCAAGAAGTGCTGAAGGTATATGTTAACAAATTTGAATATATTAAATTTTTCCATCCTGTTGTTGGAAATTAATTCACCAATATAAAAACATTATTCATGATATTTATTCTTAATATTTTTGACTAAAAAAAGTAAACATTTCAAGGAAAAGTTAATGTCAAGCATGCGACAAGTTTAAAATGAGTTAATTTTCCCTGAGTTAATTTTCTCTGTGCATCTTTAAGATGAGTATCGTCAGGGAAATGATCTTGGATTATTTCTTGTGTACCTAGTGAATTTAAATATAGGGCCGCAGATATTTACATAAAATTAAAGGGTGTATTTTCAGTGTTGATTTTTATAAAATGATAAGTACACATTATGGAGAAAACGCATTAATAAATTAAATACAAACAATTTAAACCTATTTAATATGAACTTTGATTAGTTGTTTGAAGGAAAATAAGATCTTATCACTGTTATCACTAATAATGAAAAATTAATATCGACGAAACTGGTATATTTGTATCTGATCGGATACATTTTAGGAAGTCATTACATATTTAGTAATTATTTCTAATAAGTATTTTGTAATTAATTTAGCGTTTAAATAAGTATTCTTTTATTGTTTTAATAAAATGTATTTTTTAAATAATTTTAAAAATATTCGACTTTCGAAGAAAAGAGTTGTCGAGTTAGAATTTGTAAATTCAAGAAATTTGAGGTTATAAAAGCACAGCAAAACAATACTAACATTCAATTATTGTGTAGGGTTTTTAACAATGTGTCAAAAAATTTCAACTTTTGTTTCAATAAGGATTTCATTAAATAAGTTTAATACCTGTTTTTTATCAGCAATTTCATTTTGAATCCTGAAAACTGCTTTACATAGAATCCTGAAAACTGATTTACATAGAATCCTGAAAACTATTGAGAATTAAATATTTAGCTAATACTGCACAATAGTTATTGATCCAAAATAAATTATCATGTTACTACTACACCTATTCAGTAAAAAAATAAACTGAAAAAAATTGGTGATATAGAATACAAAAAATAGTTTTCAAAAAAAATAATTATTAAATTTTAAATTATTTTGTATATATTATTAATTCAAATTTTTATATATTGACAATATAGACAGCTCTAGTTTTTAGTTTATGACTAAATAAAACTTGAAATTAAAATTATTGTACTATTTAATAATAAATATTAACATGTTGTCTTCCAACTACGAGATATTTCATAGTATTAGCATGGACTTCAAATATACCGTGGCAGTCAACGTGCTAAAGGTATGTCTGGACCAATGATTCATAAAAGGTAGTTCGGGGACCCCCGGTGGTAAAGAAAAATTGTTAAAATGCACTAATTTAAAAATGAAAATGTATTACGTTTGCTTGTTGTTCCAAACTTGGACGAGATTATGAACCAAAAAGAAAGATTTCACTCTTCCTATACATTTTAAAAATCATTGCAGTAAACAAACCTAAGTGACTATGTTTTAATGAGTATGTTCTTAATGACAATTAATGACAATGTTTTAATGAGTTTAAATGAGTGTTAAATGTACAAAGTAAGAGACTAAAAGTAATTAAACTTCTAATTATGGTGTTATCTTATCTATGTATTTGTAGGATAAATTTATGTTCGTATTCTTAGTAAAAGCTGTGTAAAATTAAAAGAAATTATAAAATTATTTTCTGAATTTTTGCATTCTTCATTTTTATGTTCAAACAAACTCGAAACGTATACTTGCCCACAAAGTGGGAGGACTTCCAGTAGCATTTATAAAAAAAGAGGTCTCCGGTGCTATTTTTGTATTTTTGTTTTATCTAGGGATCCGTAGCTTAATGCTAATTGCACTGTAAAAAAATGTACTTAAAAATGAGTACATGAATGTATTCGATTTTCTTTGCATCGTAAATAAGCGAAGTTTCATATTGCTAATATCAGCTTCTCTTCAAGCCATCTTAACAAAGCGACCTAGCAAACTTAAAATATTTGTTCTGCAGATGGTTTTCCACCTTATTTGATGTCGATTGCTTAAATGGAAACTGAATTATTACGACTAGATTATCTTACTTCCCATTCTTTTGTTACGCCTTTTAACATTACTTCTGTTTATAACGTCTTCACGTAGCTTTTCATGTAACTTCTTCAAAGCCTATGTAGGCAAGTAATCTGGTGGTACAACGGATAAGGCCCTGACTTCGGTGCTGACGACATCAGGTAGACGGATTGGGTTCGATTTCGATAAGTGCTGGTTGAAAATGCTGAAATTTATTGAAAGTGATTTTTGAAGGCAGCCTATGTAGGCAAGCAACTGCTCTTTTATTCATTTTTGAGTACATGTCCTTTTCAAAAATGAAACTTGTGTATTCGGAGCTATGATAACCATTGACAAATAGTAACCATCGACCAATATAATAACCATCGACCAATATAGTAACCATCGACCAATATAGTAACCATCGACCAATATAGTAACCATCGACCGATATATTAAGCATTGACCAATATAGTAACCATCGACAAATATAGTAACCATCGACCAATATAGTAACCATCGACCAATATAGTAACCATCGACCAATATAGTAACCATCGACCAATATAGTAACCATCGATCAATATAGTAACCATCGACCAATTTTTAACAGCTTGGTAACCGCTGGTCTGGACTATTGTCTAATACTTGGATTATTTATATAACAGGAATACAAAACACACTTCTTGCTTATTTCACACAACTCTAGCGTTTTCAAAAAGCAAAAACCATTTATTAATATGCTAAGTCGAGCCCCGGCCAAACTATTTCAAAACGCACGCATATACGTTGCAGAATTCAAAACCCTACATTTCAAACTCTAACCACACCAAAAGAAACAAAGAACAGCCTTCACTCGAACCACCCAGTTTCTCAAATAAATCCTCAGTGACATTTTAAAACCCCGATGTCAAACCAGGCATTTAGAATAAAATTTTCATATCCAAGTAGTCTGCATTGATTCGACTCCAGCCCCCTTCCGCTTGACACCAAGCCACTCTAAATCACTCGTTCTCTGTTCTTTTTATTGTTGGGGACTGTTATTCTTTTTTTCCGTGTTAAAAGACACAATCCGGAAGCTCTCGCGGGGAAAGTATCTAGGATATCTTTCGCGCTTTTCTGTATCCACTGAGAACTGGAGAATTACGGGAAGCCTCGTTTATTATTTAGGCGCGCGTTCTCTGTTGGGGGATCGGGTCGAATAAATGGAAGGCGTAAAGCCTAGACATTCCGGCGTGACAATTCGAATTTGGAATGAGACGCCTTGGAAGAAGACGTTTCGTGGAAAGCATTTGTTTGGGCAGCTTCGTGCTAGCAAAACTTTATATATTTTATATAAATTGTATTTTCATATTTTAGTTATTATATATTTACAATTAATATTCTATTCTATACAAATAGTATTTGAAATGTTTATTATATATTTGGTATTTTATATATTTGGTACAATTAGTATTTTAAATATTTAGTACAGTTAATATTTTAAATATTTAGTACAATTAGTATTTTAAATATTTAATACAATTAGTATTTTAAATATTTAGTACAATTAGTATTTTAAATATTTAGTACAATTAGTATTTTATGTATCTTGTATAAATAGTATTTTATGTATCTTGTAAAAATAGTATTTTGTACAAATAGTATTTCATTTTTCTTGTGCAAATAGTATTTGATATATCTTGTGCAAATAGTATTTGAGATATCTTGTACAAATAGTATTTGAGATATCTGGTACAAAATATTATTTCATTTATCTTGTACAAATAGTATTTGATATGTCTTGTACAAATAGTATTTGATATATCTTGTACAAATAGTATTTCATTTATTTTGTACAAATAGTATTTGATATATCTTGTACAAATAGTATTTGATATATCTTGTACAAATAGTATTTCATTTATCTTGTACAAATAGTATTTGATATGTCTTGTACAAATAGTATTTGATATATCTTGTACAAATAGTATTTGATATATGTTGTACAAATAGTATTGATATATCTTGTACAAATAGTATTTGATATATTTTGTACAAATAGTAATTGATATATCTTGTACAAATAGTATTGCATACATTTAGTATTTGAAATATCTTGTACAAAATGAATTTTATTCAATTAGTATTATATATATCTTGTATCTTGTACGAATAGTATTTGATATATCTTGTACAAAATGAATTTTATACAATTAGTATTATATATATCTTGTATCTTGTACGAATAGTATTTGAAATATCTTGTGCAAATAGTATTCGTTTATCTTGTACAAATAGTATTTGATTATCTTGTACAAATAGTATTTGATTATCTTATAAAAATAGTATTTGATTAACTTGTACAAATAGCATTTTATACAATTAGTATTAGATATATCTTGTAAAAATAGTATTTGATATATCTTGTGCAAATAGTATTTGATATATCTTGTAAAAATAGTATTTGATATATCTTGTGCAAATAGTATTTTATACAAATAGTATCCCTCCTTAGAACGACCCATGGATTTAGAGGCCCCTTATGTATAACTACCAACACTTAAAGTTATAATCGGTTGATTAGTTTCTATGCCGAAAAATATTGACTATATACAGCGACATTTGTTTGTAGTTTGCTTGCTGAAGCGGTTGTTTTTGATTTATAAAATATTTTGATGACATTTCCGTGTCAATTTTTTTTTGTATATATATATTACTAGATTTAATATTGTAAAAGATAGAGACGTGTATATCCGTTCGTGCATAACCAGTTTTTCCAGAAATATACGTAATTTTTAAATCCATGAAAATATTATTACTCTCTCTGTGTAAACATATTTTATTTTAATCTAAAGCATAGGGGGAAATTTTGAATGCTATATTTATTTAAATAATAATAAAAAAAACATGTGTTAGAAATATAAATTAAAATATCTTACAGGGAAACAATTTTACAACTTCGATATTGTCTTCATCCTTCAAAGCCTTTTAGGCATTGTTCTTAAACTACAGTTTATGCAATGTGCATAACTTTTTGTGACTTGATATTCAAATTTATTTTAATCCACCATATAAGGTTATGTAATGTTCTAAATCATGTCCCAAACTTTTTTTTAACTTCCTTTATATTTCGCATTTTTCTAAGATTTCTTTCTTTCTAACCTCTTAATGTAATAACTCCTTTTTCTATCTAAATATTCTACATCAACAAAGAAGCCAAACCATTTTTGAGGGGAATCTTAGTCAATTGATGTGTATGGCAGCTTCGTAAGATATATCATAAATTTCTATCACCAAATAATGACAAAAATACATCATTCTTTCCCTTTGAACTCTGCGATAAATCTTTTATTTAGGCCGAGTATAAACATCACCGAACATCTAAGTAGAACGCTAATGCTTCACGAACATATTTCCTGATTCCCGATAGAAGCAGGCTTCACTGTAACAATACAATTACGTGCGTCAAAGCATTAAGGCTATTTTTTGAAAGGGGTTACTTTGTGCAACTGGCGATAAAATGGGACAGTAAAGCTGCGTGGGTAATTTAATAAAGTGATCCTATTTTTAACTGATTTGATTTTCATGATGATGATAGCTATAAAGAGATGGCCAATCATAACATTCTTGGCGCATTTTGAAAGGTGGTTATTTGATCATTCAAAGGTGCCAGGTAAAATAATTCAACATGAAAGCAGTATCTTGTGAATAATTGTATTTACTTTCTGAAGATGCTTAACTTTTGTACTATGGAAATTACACAAGCATTATCTATTTACTAATATAATATATGCTGATGCATTAATAAACCAGGAAGTAAAAAATGTAAGTTGTACATCTGGAGTAATAGTTATTTTAGTGTTCTTCCCTCTATACACTGTTAAAAATTTCAGTTCAATGATGTACCATATATTGGTGCAAAACAGAGGTATGTAGCAAATTATACCATATTATGGTGGAATATAGGTTAAATAAAAAATTCATTATCATAAAAAAGCGGAGGTTTCACCGATAATTGGTTCAACCTCTTGAACTGCAACCGAAATTTTCAATAATCCGAATAATCAATAATCCAAGAAAGACAACGACGAACAAGGGCCTCCGTGGCCCAGTGGACAAAGGCGTTAAGCTATGAATCAGAGGATTCCTAGTTCAAGCCCGATCGGTGACAAGTTGTCCTTTGCTGTCGGAGAATTGCCAGCTTTGCGACGAAAATAATAATACTACTACAATACTAAAAAAACTCGATTTTTGAGTTTTATTCTACGTTATGAGTTTTGGTGCAACGTTTTACCACTAAATGGCATCCGTGGCAGCACCGTAAAATGGTGAAACTAAGTGCCAAATGTCGGTTGCAGCTAAATGTGTACCGAATTCGGTGCAAGTTCGTAATAATTTTTAACAGTGTAGAGAAAAATCTGGTACTCAATATAAAACAGCTTTTATAATAGCTAGAAATAATCCAAGCTCACGAATTAACACTGACTTAACCTTTAATTACACTAACTTAACCCACTGACGTTCATGCTAACTTAACCCACTGACGTTCACGCTAACTTAACCCACTGACGTTTACGCTAACTTAACCCACTGACGTTCACGCTAACTTAACCCACTGGCGCTCATGCTAACTTAACCCACTGACGTTCACGCTAACTTAACCCACTGACGTTCACGCTAACTTAACCCACTGACGTTCACTCTAACTTAACCCACTAACGTTCACGCTAACTTAACCCACTAACGTTCACGCTAACTTAACCCACTAACGTTCACGCTAACTTAACCCACTGACGTTCACGCTAACTTAACCCACTGACGTTCACGCTAACTTAACCCACTAACGTTCACGCTATTTTAGCAATTATAAAGTTATTTTCACTGTCTGGAAGTCTAAATATGTTTTCCTAGGCGTGCACTTTGATATTTTTTACCGAAATTTTAATTCATTGTAAAGAGATGGATTTTAAATTATACCTAAAAAAATTGGATTTTACAAATATTGTACAATGGAGTATTTTTATGAGTTTAAAAATTAGATGCATTGGTCGAAAAACTGTAGACCTCTAAACGTGATATCACGTCCATGAGCGCCAGAGGGTTAAATACAATTATATATATACGTCAGGGGGGGGGGGGGGACAAGCCGAAAACTCGCATACCCGTAAGACATCATCGATAGGACTGACGTTTTTCTTATCCTTGAAGAAGAGCCCAGAGGGCGATGGCAGTTGTAATGACGGGTACATAGAAATGCGACGGGTACAATAAATACATGGCGGGTAAAAAAAATACATGACAGGTACAATAAATGTGTAATGATTATAATAAAAGGTGCAATGGTTAACGTCCTACCATTCATGATAACTCATCTTGCTACTCATTTTTTTATAATCTGCCGAATTTCGTTTCCTGTAAACTCTCCCTCGTAGATAAATTAGTAATTTTCAATTTTTATGATATCTCATCTTGCTACTCATTTTTATAATCTGCCGAATTTCGCTTCCTGTAAACTCTCTCTCGTAGATAAATTAGTAATTTTCAATTTTTATGATATCTCATTTTGCTACTCATTTTTTTATAATCTGCCGAATTTCGTTTCCTGTAAACTCTCTCTCGTAGATAAATTAGTAATTTTCAATTTTTATGATATCTCATTTTGCTACTCATTTTTTTATAATCTGCCGAATTTCGTTTCCTGTATACTCTCCCTCGTTGATAAATTAATATTTTTCAGTTTTTATGATATCTCATCTTGCAACTCATTTTTATAATCTGCCGAATTTCGTTTCCTGTAAACTCTCCCTCGTAGATAAATTAGTAATTTTCAATTTTTATATCTCATCTTGCAACTCATTTTTATAATCTGCCGAATTTCGTTTCCTGTAAACTCTCCCTCGTAGATAAATTAGTAATTTTCAATTTTTATATCTCATCTTGCAACTCATTTTTATAATCTGCCGAATTTCGTTTCCTGTAAACTCTCCCTCGTAGATAAATTAGTAATTTTCAATTTTTATATCTCATCTTGCTACTCATTTTTATAATCTGCCGAATTTCGTTTCCTGTAAACTCTCCCTCGTAGATAAATTAGTAATTTTCAATTTTTATGATATCTCATCTTGCTACTCATTTTTATTATCTGCCGAATTTCGCTTCCTGTAAACTCTCCCTCGTTGATAAATTAATATTTTTCAGTTTTTATGATATCTCATCTTGCAACTCATTTTTATAATCTGCCGAATTTCGTTTCCTGTAAACTCTCCCTCGTAGATAAATTAGTAATTTTCAATTTTTATATCTCATCTTGCAACTCATTTTTATAATCTGCCGAATTTCGTTTCCTGTAAACTCTCCCTCGTAGATAAATTAGTATTTTTCAATTTTTATGATATCTCATCTTGCTACTCATTTTTATTATCTGCCGAATTTCGCTTCCTGTAAACTCTCCCTCGTTGATAAATTAATATTTTTCAGTTTTTATGATATCTCATCTTGCAACTCATTTTTATAATCTGCCGAATTTCGTTTCCTGTAAACTCTCCCTCGTAGATAAATTAGTATTTTTCAATTTTTATGATATTTTCTATTAACCCCATTAAAACCGTTTAGCAAGAAAAGTTTTTTGGAATTTCGTTTCCGCAACAGCACGCTACTTCGAGTCAGTATCTCTAAGGAAAGATAACATGTACTTACGTTTTCTTCTGTAGCGGTTACGTTTTCGGGACGTTGGATTGATTGGTTGGTTAATTTAATTAAACAACCAACCAATCCAGCGTTACGGATTGAAAATTAAAACTCAACCGCTACAGACTGAAAGGACTATCAAATACTGAGAAAGGCCTACTAATTTTCAAAATACACTGTAAAAAAAGGTACTTAAAAATGAGCATTGAACTTACTCGTTTTTCTTTGAGTACAATTGCATCGTAAATGAGCGATGACGTACTCAAATTAAAGTAACCGTACTTTCTCAGAAACGATGTGATTTAATATTGCTAACCTCAGCGTCTGCTCAAGCCATCTTAACAAACCGATCTGATCAACTCAAAATAGTTGTTGAGAAGATGGTTTTCCATATTCTTTGATGTCGATTGCTTAAATGGAAACTGAGTTATTACAACTCAGTTATCTTACTTCCCATTCTTTTGGCACACCTTTTTAACATTTCTTCTGTTTATAACTTCTTCAAGTCACCCTGGAAGTTAAACGGATAAGGCTCTGGACAGCGTGCATGCATATGTAAGTTCGATTCCCGGTAAGTCTTGGTTGTAATTATCGATATTTATTGATAGTGATTTATGAAGGCAGCGTATGTAGGTTAGTGTCTATACTCACTGTACTTAATTTTGAGTACATGTCTTTTTAAAAATTGAAACTTATGTATTCGTAGCCATAATAAGCATCGAATGTACTAAAAAATAAGTAAATTTTATTTATTTTGGTGTATCTCATTTTAACAGTGTAGTAGGGTATTAAGAATAGTGCTACAATGCATGGGAGTATATTTCATTAGCAGCTGTTAGAGAAAAAAATCCAAAATTTTTTAGATAAATAAAATTTGCACTTTACTTTACTATTTACAGACTAACCGACTAAGTTTGAAATCCAAATAATCAAATTTAAAATAAATATTAATTAACGCGTATTTTAAAGTCAAGCAACAATATATATATACATATATATATATATATATATATATATATATATATATATATATATATATATATATATATATATATATATATATATATATATATATATATATATAAACGATTATGAAAAAGCTTAACACAACACATTTCTATGCGACACACATTTTAATATGTTTAGTAATTTATATGTTATCATAATATTATTATTATTACTTTATGTTAAAAAAAATTAAATATGTAATTAACAATTAAAGACATTGTAACATTATCCATAGGCAAGCTGTAAAATTGTTAAATTTCTATTCACATATTGTATAGAACAATTTAAGTGCCATTCTAAATTTACTAGATCGTAAGAGAGAATATTGTTAATTAATTATGTTGGCCGATAACCCTACTTAAAGCGTTATTCTATGCTGCATAACGCATTTAATTTTGAACCAATTTATAATGTCAAAGTATTATCCCAAAAGTCACGTTTATTCATTAATCATGTTACATCTTTACAGAACTTAATCTGTAACAAGATTGCGTTTGACAGGTTTAAAAAATGGGATTTTTATTAAGTTATTATATTATCCTATAATTTATTTGTCTTATGGAAAGTAATGTTTAATAATGCATCCATCAAATATTCAAAACGCTTATCTATGTAATATGTATACGTAATTTTTTTTTGTTAACATCGTTAAAATGAATGGACAATGTTTTATATAAATACAAAACATGTTTAATTTTTTTTTACGTGACACCTTTTTAAATTCTGTTACATGGTATGTGAAGATATAAACATTGTTATTCTTAAGTGGAATTCATTTCGATAATATACCCAACAAAAAAAGTCAGCATAAAACCTTCATCAAAATTGTCAAATTGAAGGTTTTTTGAAGGTTTTATAAAGGATATTGAAACAAAAAACTGCAGTTTTTTTGAAGTTTTTAATTTTCCTGCATAAAACCTTTAAAATATCTGCATTTTCCCTTCATGATTAAAAATTGAAGGTTTTTTGCAGGTTTTAATGAAGGTTTTTTACACTTTTTATGAAGGACATTGAAACAAAAACCTTTAATTTTATAGATCTTCAAAAAAACTGCAGTTTTCCTGCAATTTAAAAATTTTGATGAAGGTTTTATGCTGACTTTTTTTGCTGGGTAACTCCGTGACAAATAGCTCGATTGCCCTAAATCTGGTCTTGTTCGATAGAAAATTAGGCCCCGGTAACAACTAACTCTTAGAATAAAGCGAAAACTATAGGACGTGAATGAGATGTAAACCGGTATTAACTAAAAGTGTCTGATTCCAATCTAAATATGCATTCAAATTCATGGGTTTAGATCCTTCGAGAATGGATCCTTCATAGTAGAGAAAACATAATGTTATAATCTAGCTAACATCAAAGTGAGGCAAACATGTATAGCCTCAGACACGTGGTTAATTACGTCATACCATTCATACATTTTCACTGTTTCAGATTTCCCAAGTCATCAGCCAATAGCTAGTATTTTTTAATTAATAATTTTGTATAGAAGTCACGTGTCTGAGGCCATTCGGTATTAGATGTTGGTTTCACGATTATGACGTCATATTCGCTCTACTACAGTCCATTCATGCTCGAAGTTTAGATCCCAAAGTACGTGGCGGCCAATCGTGTTTGGCGACTTCTGTAAAATTTAGACGACTCATTTTATTCATATAACATTCAGAATCTTTCGAAACAACTGATTTCACTATGTTATAATTATTTTTATTTTCAAAGTGTAAGTAATATCATTGTTTCACACAGTAGAACTCAAATAATCCGAACTCCAGTTATCCGGAATCACTTCTGTAAAATTTAGACGACTCATTTTATTCATATAACATTCAGAATCTTTCGAAACAACGGATTTCACTATGTTATAATTATTTTTATTTTCAAAGTGTAAGTAATATCATTGTTTCACACAGTAGAACTCAAATAATCCGAACTCCAGTTATCCGGAATCGCTTTGAGAAAAAAAGTAATCAGCAAAATCCACATTTTAAAAGTTTCTTTTCGCTGAATAATATTTTTTAAATAGTCATTACGTTAAAACTAATGCAAAATTAATTTTTTACTAAGAAATTACCTTTTTTTCATGAATTATTCAATTATCCGAATATTCGATTATCCGGATGGAACCTGGTTCCAATTGATCCATCCGGATAATTAGAGTTGTACATGAAATTGCTGTTATAAATATAACTTTTTTATTTTCCTGTCTGTTCTAGTTTTATTTATCTCATCCAAAAACACGTATTTTAGAGATTTGCGTAGATTCAGTTGGAAATTTGATTTGCCATTAAAAAGTTTAATGGTTAGATTTGAATAGGCGGGGATGGTAGAAGAAATGTTTCGGGTGGAGGAGGAGGGGGGGATTTCCGCCATTGGGCTTGGAGTAGGGGGGGGGGGCACCCTTGATGTGACCAATAACTATCTATTTTACAGTCTGCTGGCATGACGTTTTGCTTAAAACTTCTCTTGCCGTGCTCCTACGCAACCACACTCGCATTTTTCTCTTATCTCTTTATACACTGTTAAAAGTTATTACGACCTTGCATCAAAATTTGGTACCCATTTAGAAGCAACCGACAGTGTTTAACCATTTTACGGTGCTACCGGATACCATTTAGAGGTGAAACGTTACACCAAATCTCATAACTTTGCATAAAACTCAAAATTCGACTTTTCTTAGTATTTAAGTAGTAGTATTTTCTTAGCGAAGCTGCAACCCTCCGAATGCAAAATCACAACTGTTTTACTTTTCTTTATTATGTCCACCGATCGGGCCAAACTAGGAATCCTCTGATTCATAGCTGAACGCCTTTATCCACTGGGCCACGGACGCCCTTGTTCGTCGTTGTCTTTCTTGGAGGGGATTCTTCGGCTTGTTGATGTAGCGATCGCGAAAATTTCGGTTGCAGTTAAAGAGGTTAAATCAACTATCGGTGAAACCTCCGCTTTTTTTCAGATAAAGGATTTTTAGTTCAACCTAGATTCCAACTTAATATGGGGTAATTTGCTGCAGGCCTCTGTTTTGCACCAAGATATGGTGCATCGTTGAACTGAAATTTTTAACAGTCTAGTTTACCGATAACGAACAGAACATAACTGCTAGTTAATAAAAATGAATGCGATTTATGAATATTCAATTAAATACATTATTTTCTTTAAACTTTCTCCATTCTGTCATTATCCATCGTAACATTTGAATTTTTTTTTTATTCCCCAAAGTTAGTTGCGTAAATATGAAAGCGGCTTATTTCTGTGCTTGTTTTTACTTTTTATTTCAAAAGCTAAAATGTCTAATCCCTCGATGGATCTTTGCAAGAAGCTTTTAATATATTTTTTTTACTATACGTAATTCCATTGAGAAGATGTTTCATGATCGAGGTCTTTCAATCTGTTTTATTTTATGCATTTAAAAAGACTGGTTTTTTAATGAAAAGATTATGGGATTATGAATTTTGTTATTGTTAAATGCATTGAAAGAAGTATTGATATTTTCTCGTAATTATCGAGGTTTAAGTAAGTTACTGCAATCTATCTGTCAACATTTCCCCTCATTAACTGTTGAAGGATATTAGCCAGAGAGAGAAACTTTGTTAGTGGAATACTATTTGGGTTCTCTCACTTTCTTGTTTAGTTTGAGAAGAATTAGGATTTTAATCTTTAAACAGACAGGTTTTTTAGGGAGGGGAAGGGGGGAGAGATAGAGATAGTTTGTGTTTTTTTTATATTTTCGTTTTAGTAATTGAAGACGTTGTTGCAAGAATCAGACAGATCCCCTTTTTTATTATTTATACTTTCTCACTTATTCTTGTAAAGAAAAAATAATCCTCTATTGATTGCTGCAAGAGCCAGACAGCTCTAAGCACCGGCGATATAAAAGAAAATGAGCTGTAGAGATAGATATAAAAGAGAATGTGCAGAATAGAGATTCTGCTCATTCATAGAATAGAGATATAAAAGAAAATGAGCTATAATTTTGTCTCATGAAAATATAAATGGTGATTTTTTAGTATTTTTATTCATTTTATGTGAAATACTATATTTTGTCTCTACTGGTAAAAGGGCTTACGATGGCTTTGTCAGAAGACTGGGACAAAATGTCTGCGAGTCCATTCCTAGTCATCCAACCGAATATTCTCTTTGTAGAAGCGGCTTATTTCTGTGCTTATTTGAGCACAGAAATAAGCCGGAGCTGGAGCACATTAAATTTGTTGTGATCCAAATGTTCTCACGCATTCATCGTGGTGTGGATGCTTGAAGAGTGGTGTGTCAGCTCAGGTGTTATCTTTGTCATTTGACCAAAGTTTAAAACTACGAGGCTGTGTTCCCGTATCTTTCCATTGGGATCGATATCAAACCGTCACCAATAGCTCATTAAATTAGTCGCCAATATCTCATTAAATTAGTCATCAATAGCTCACTAAATTAGTCGCCAATAGCTCATTAAATTAGTCGCCAATAGCTCATTAAATTAGTCGCCAATAGCTCTTATAAATTAGTCGCCAATAGCTCATTAAATTATTCTCCAATAGCTCATTAAATTAGTCGCTAATAGCTCATTAAATTAACCACCAATAGCTCATTAAATTAGTCGCCAATATCTCATTAAATTAGTCGCCAATAGCTCATTAAATTAGTCGCCAATAGCTCATTAAATTAGTCGCCAATAGCTCATTAAATTAGTCGTCAATAGCACATTAAATTAGACGCCAATAGTTCAATAAATTAGTCGCCAATAGCTCATTAAATTAGTCGCCAATAGCACAAATGTGACGTTATTTCAACTAACCTCCAATCTCGAATTCGTAAATTCAACTTTCCATTCATTCAACATTATAATAAAAATTTCTACGTAATAATTAAAATGAACGTTTCTTTAGGTAATAATAACGTTATATTATTTTGAAGAAATATGTGAGCAAAGCTCAAATTCGATTTAACGTAGTACCTCTACTTTTATCAAAGTGGGTATTTATAGAAAATTTTTTTGCACTTTGATTTGCAAACAACTGCAATAAACTCGCTTTTAAACTCATTCAGTTAAAAGTATCCTTCATAATTTAAAGACGATCCCTAAGACTTTTACTTCTGTTAAAACAAAAGGAAAACACTTCTCTCTCCCAAGGGAAAAATCGATTCTGTGTATGACATTCTTAAAAGATAAAGGAATTGATAATAATTCTTTAATCGATTCTGAAATCGATTCGTCTCTAGGATTCTGATATTAAGGTGAATCCTGTCATGAGAAAGAGAGAAAGAGCAAGACACTATTTTAAGTTTAATCAGCCGTAAGCGTTTTGGTAAAACTTTGTGCACAAACATGGATCGGACAAATTTCAATCGAAATGGATAGACATCATAATAATTACGGATCAAAGAAATTCAGTTGGGAAAAAATATTTCTTATTTTTAATTATAAAAAAATGTTTCCCTCTTTAAATTAAAGACATTTTTTATAAAAAAGTGTCAAAAGTGCGTAAGTACATTTGAAGGGGTGTGGGAACTTCGAGCGCAAACATGCATCATACAAATTTCAATCGAAATGGATAGACATCATAATAATTACGGATCAAAGAAATTCAATTGGGAAAAAATATTTATTTTGTTTAATAATAATAAAAAAATGTTTCCTTTTTAAATTAAAGACTTTAGTGTCAAAAGTGCGTAAGTACATTTGAAGGGGTGGGTGGGAGAACTAGACAGCTCCACTTTTTTAGAAGACGAATATGTCAGATAATTCGTTAACACCGTATGTGATCTGACCGTTTACATGCATATCTATCGTATTTTTACTAAAATGTCAAAATAATATTTGAGAAAATATGTATTTTTTTGCAAAAATTTAAGTAATCACAAGTCGTATACGTAGAACACGATTTTTACAAAAAAAAAAACCACAAAAAACACAATGCTAACGATTACTTGATGGTTAGAAAGATCATAAAATACGCTATGTCATTAGTTACTAATTTATTATGAAATATCCGTTATGTCATTAGTAACTTATTTATCATAAAATAACTGGCATGTCAGTAGTTACCAATTTATCATAAAATATCTGTCGTATCATTAGTTACTAATTTATCATAAAAAAACTACCATGTCATTAGTTACCAATTTATCATAAAATATCTGTCGTGTCATTAGTTACTAATTTTAAGACTAAATATCCTGTTAGTAATTTAAAAATGGGATTGATAGGAGCTAGTTATAAATTATATAATAGTAATGAATAATTTTTATTAAATGTTTTAATTTTTATTAAGTTCTCTTGTTAACGTTTTTTTTAAATATTGCAGATTGACAATATTTTAAATTCGAGTTGTAAAATTATGGGATTGTTCTGAACTTTAGAGCAAAATTACAAGCCATTGTTTCTGTTGTTTTTTTATTTCGATATAAGTACCCAGCTGTTGTAAATAACCATTTGTATAGTTCTAGTACGACGTTAATCCTACCAGCTAAATAATATTGCATCAAATATATAATTTTATCACTTCTATACTTCGTTATCGGAAGTTACAGGAGCTTGATTTTCTAAGAGTGTTTTCAATATCCTTTTAGAGCAGGAATGCGAAACTCAGACTGTTATGTCTGAAAACTTTAGCAATATGTTTGTCTTATTTGCCTTGCTTGAGTCGGAACCAATTCTAAATCCGTCTGCTTTACAAAACAAAATACGTTAACCTATTGATATTCAATGCATAAATTCCACGAAGAATCCTTTTCAGAACCTTCGATGCTACGTCAACGACGACAAGTGACATTAACGAAGCTTTTGAAAACATTCTGAACACGAAGCCGATGCATCGGTGCATCCCTATAGACTTAACAAGCACACCAATTCTTGAGAAATCAATGAGTAAAATCACAAATTCACCAGTCAATAACATCTTCTTCGCCAAATGCTTTTCAAAACCTCCGAAAATGTCATACTAAACCCGCCAAAATGGCAGATTTGTTAGCAAACCTGGCATATCTCGTCCAAGTTTCAAATTACATTTATCAAATGGACCATTTGAAAATGGACCCCACGATGAGTTTAGCGGTGATTCTTCAAAGTCCACAATTAAGCAATTCCTCCAGAGTTGAAGAAATTTATATTGAGTCTTATCGAATTGATTTGCATGCTCAATGCTTATATATGCGATTGACATTTATGAACCCTCTATTAAGTTTGGAAATATATCCAGGATTAAGATGTTCTTCTAGCATCAAAGAAGTAATGATAATGGCTTACCGAAGTTATTCTCACATTCACTGTCTATATATTCGCTTGAAATTCGACAATGAAGAAGTTGGTAAGTGATTTTAGCTTAGTACTTAATCAGTCATTGACTTATTCGTTTTGCTATAGCAATATATCGCCAACATGTATGAACTTAGAATCTCATTTAAACTCAATGTCATTTTCAAATAAATGTACCAGCCACTGATTTATTTCTTCTTATCAAATGGACCATTTGAAAATGGACCCCACGATGAGTTTAGCGATTATTCTTCAAAGTCCACAATTAAGCAATTTCTCCAGAGTTTAAGAAATTTATATTAAGTCTTATCGAATTGATTTGCATGCTCAATGCTTATATATGCGATTGACATTTATGGACCCTCTATTACGTTTGAAAATATATCCAGGTTTAAGGTGTTCATCTCGCATCAAAGAAGTAATGATAATAGCTTACCGAAGTTATTCTCACATTCATTGTCTATATATTCGCTTGAAATTCGACATTGAAGAAGTTAATAAGTGATTTTAGCTTAGTACTTAATAAGTCATTGACTTATTCGTCTTGCTCTCGCAATGGTTCGCCAACTTGTATATTAATGAACTTGGAATCTCATTTAAACTCGATATCACTTTAATATAAATGTACGAGCCACTAATTTATTTCTATTATGTTCATCAACTTAAGTGGGAGCGATTACCAACTATTTAACTTTAATCTACCCCTTTAAATAAAGTTAATAACTAGGATAGTTAAGTTTATTCTCTTTTTGATAATGTACATGGATTTTTTAATATAAGATCGTTTTGGTTCTGTCTGACAACAATGTTTGGCTTTGTAAATTAATAAAAAGATCAATCAGCAGTTGCAATTTTTGAAACCATACCTTGATATGTTGTGTGGTATTAATTTTTCAAGGCTATAAAATTAAATACATCCTTCATGAAACCATCACAATTAAATTATCTTTTAAAGGATTAGTTTTATTATGTATGTTTACTAACAGTTCTTAAAGATATTTTAAATGGAAAAAAAATTAAATTGTTTGAATTTATGAAAGAACTAAATACAAGAAAGTAATTTTTTTTATATTGTCATTGAATATGTTAGACAACCTAGTCTTTGTTTGTAAACATTTGTTTTCAAAGCCAGTATAGTAAAGTGATTACATATTTTAACACATTTCATTGGTTTGAATATTTGCCTATTAAATATCAACTACGAAATAGGGATGTTGAACATCTTTCCATGTATAAAATATATTAAAAAGAGTTAAATAAATATATTTACTTGCCCATTTAATATGCAGGCGATGCTATATTCTAATCACTTGAAGTGATCACATTAAACATCACATTAAAATATTAAAATAAACAAATGCAGTGTCTTTCATTTAATATTCAGACGATTGTATATTCCAATCCCTTTCTCTTAACCACTAACAAAAAAACAATAGCAAAACTAAATATTTACTAGTATACATTAGAGTAAAAAGAGTTAAATAAAAATTTTTACTTGCTCATTTAATATTCAGACGAATTTTTATTCCAGTCATTTAATCCTAAACACTAACATAAAAAAAACAATAGTAAAACTAAATTTTTAGTGATCACATTAAACATCACATTAAAATATTAAAATAAACAAATGCAGTGTCTTTCATTTAATATTCAGACGATTGTATATTCCAATCCCTTTCTCTTAACCACTAACAAAAAAACAATAGCAAAACTAAATATTTACTAATATACATTAGAGTAAAAAGAGTTAAATAAAAATTTTTACTTGCTCATTTACTTTTAAGACGATTTTTTATTCCAGTCATTTAATCCTAAACACTAACACAAAAAAAAACAATAGTAAAACTAAATTTTTAGTGATCACATTAAACATCACATTAAAATATTAAAATAAACAAATGCAGTGTCTTTCATTTAATATTCAGACGATTGTATATTCCAATCCCTTTCTCCTAAACACTAACAAAAAACAATAGCAAAACTAAATATTTACTAGTATACATTAGAGTAAAAATAGTTAAATAAACATTTTCAGTCGTCCATTTAATTTTCCGATGATTCTATATTCAAAAACCTTTCTCCTAAACTCAAAAAATAGCAAAACTAAGTATTTTCTTGTATACATTTGAGTAAAAAAGTTAAATAAACATTTTCAGTCGTACATTTAATATTCAGACAACTTTATATTCCAATCATTTAATCCTAAACAATAACAACAAAAAATAGTAAAACTAAGTATTTAGAGGTATACATCACATTAAATTACTTAAATAAGTCGTTTTTTAATATTTAGACGATTCTATACTCCAATCCCTTTCTTCTAAACACTAAAAAAAACAATAGCAAAACTAGGTATATTCTAGTAATATATTAGAATAAAATAAACACTTTCAGTCATCCTTTTAATATTCTGACGATTCTGTATTCAAACCACTTCCTCCTAAACAGGGGCGGCTTAAGGGCAGGGCAAACTGGGCATCTGCCCAGGGCGCCGCCCTCCTAAGAGGGCGCCAAAGTTTAGTTAATATTTTTTTTTTTTTTCATTTTCCATTATTTTTGGAAAAATATTTTATTTGATTTCCTAACATCAATTCTAAACAACCCTACAGAATACCGAATTCATTGCAAAAACATTTGGGGAGGGGGGGGGGGGATTTCAAATTGCAACTGACTATTTAAGGGTCTAACGTTTTTTTAAAACTACTACTCCGTTACTGGTCTTCGAAGTAAATGAGGGAACCTCGGTATCCTCCAACTCAAGGAGCAAGAACTAAACATGCCACGCTTTATTTGTTTTTTATTCGATCGTTGCGGCATTTCTCTAAATTTCCGTTGTCCACATTTTGTTTTTGCCGATAATTTTCCATCACTGTATCAACTAGCAGAGTTGGTACTCTCCTAACCCCTTGACCAGGAATGACGTGACGAGTGCCACCCGACCTGCTTGAAACTTGTCCAAACGGACAATGACGAGTAGCACTCGTCATATTAGTAAATGTCATTGGAATTTCATGGAGAATAGATTGAATTTATTGAAGGTGAGGTCACATTCGGGCATACGTTGGCCTGTGTAACCAGTGTAGCAACATTTCGAATCGACGGGTCGTGGTCAGTGCTTGTTTAAATTGAACGATATGTATTACAATTTTATTTTTAATAACAGTTTAAACCATTTGTGTACAAATTGTATGAATTGGATAATTGACGATTTATCGAAGATTTTTCTATAAAGCTAATATACCACACTACATTTAAATAGCGGCATAAGAAATGTAACAAGTTTAAAGAGTAATACAAGACGAACGAAATCCTACCCAAAACTCCATACTCATGACAAGTGCGGAGAGAACTAGAGCTTATTAAGGACGAAAGAAGGGGCAGTCCAAGCAGGCGCGCGTTCGAAGTATTCATGAATCAAACCTTACATTTCGGTGGGAGGACTGCACTTATCAGATTTTCTCAAAATCCATTTTTTATTTTTATATCTTAGGACTCGGAGGACATCAAAATAAGTAAAAATTATGAATATAACATTTCGATTTATAAAAAAAAATCATTTTTCTAGATTTAATACAGAGTAATAAAATGTAAAATTGCATACAATTTGAATTTATTTTTTTATTTACAGACTCATTGAATCCGTAACTTTTAATAGATCAGAACTTTCCCAAAAGGCTACAGCAATATCTGAAATTTAAAACTTTTATTTTGGTAAATTAATTTTTATTAATTTTTCGTTTCAATTGATCAAACAGGTTTAAGTGAATTATGCCACTTAAATATTCAATTTCTCATATATCAAAAAATTTTGCAGAAAAGTGTACATATAATTTGAAATTCGAGCGTCCAATAATTGTAGAAAAACAATATGCTCTCAAATGTCCCAATGAGGATGCTAAAGCTCTAATTTTCAATAAAAGGCATAAACTTTAGGAACATTGAACCTATTTTTCAAAATATTGAGAGGGTCTACCGACCCATACAAAGTGTACGCATGTCCAACAGTAGAACTTTAAGATAAGAAATTACGTCTGGCTGAATCTACACTTTGAAGTCTTAACACATATCCAATCTCGCACCCGCGGCAGCCGTGGAATATTCGTAACCTTGGCAAGAATTTGACCTCTAAGTGTCTGACCTCTAGAACGACCAGTGACAACAAGTGCATAAATTCTCCCTTTCTCCCCACCCTCCCCAAATGTATTAGATTTCAGATTTATAGCTCCAGTCCCCAGATCACCCGCACCCCTCAAGGCCAGATGTGTTTAGTTAGAGTTTGTTTCCATGGCCTGATGTTCCATGAGCCTGGGAATAAGACCTCCTATTTTGAAGACGTCTTCAACTGTTTTTTAGCTGCACATTATTGACATAAATGCAATTTATCTTCGAAAAAAATTCTTATTGTTATTGCAATATTTGCAAATATTTATGCTAACTTCTATATAAATGTTTTTTATTTTAGTTTTTGATTTCATATGCGGGATGCATTTTTTCATTGCATGTTTTTTAAAACTCGAAATTATTTTTTAAGGAAGAGGGACTCTTCAACAAATTTGTTGTCATAGTACTTTTTTTTCTAATCGACCCATGTTTGTTAGCAAGGTTGAAGTAAACAAAAAAAATATATGGTTATATGTGATTACTTTTTATATTGATGTTTTTCTCGAAGTTATATCGACAATAAAGATTAATTTAAAATAAGAAAATTTACTTTTTCTTATGATTTCAAAGAAAGGTAAGAAATATTATTTTAATTATTTTCCTCGTTTTTTATTAATTGAATTTTACAAGAGAATTTTACTAGTTATACTTTATTTGAACATTTAGGGTAATATGCTATCTATTTTGAAAATTGTGATAAATTGAAGGGATAAAAGTTATGCTGTAATATATATTGTGCAATTTTGAATATTTAACTATGCCAAATTCTAATATTGAAAGAAATTATTTTTTAAACTTATGAAAATTTATCTAAATTTTCTTGTAACAAACAGTTATGAATATGATACTTTTGTTGGCTGATATTTTAAATATATATTTGAATGTCGGCAAAGTTATAAATATTTTGAAATGAAAGTCAGCTTTAAGTAAATGTTATTTTGTTTTTTATATTTGTTCATATACAAACAATAGAAGAAAAATTTAAAACACTTGATTCAATTACTGTTTGTTTTAATCTAATAACCTAAATTAAATAAAGGCATGTTCATTTATCCAAATTATTTAAAGATACTTCTATTTAGTTAAAACTGGGTTAGTTACAATTACGCTGATATTTTTATATACATAAAATTGAAAAAATATTTTTACATTTGGTATATTATGCAATAGAATTTTAATGAATAATAAAGACACTAAAGTTAACAAGGGACATCTAATCTCTTAAAAAGTTTTCAGATAAGAAGCCAATTGCTTTGAAGATATCCCGCTTATCAAATAAATCAAATATTCATACTTATAAGTGAGGATTTCTTAATTATTTTTTAATTGGTAGGGCCTGAATGTGCTACATACTACACTAAATAATATTTCTCTTTGTATTTGCGTGTATTTAAAGTATTGCGATTCGATTAATTGTCGCTTATGAGTTAATAAATATAAATAAGTTATTTTCAATAGCTGATTAAGTTTTTTTTTTATGAAATTTTATTTATTTCATTATATTTTAAACAATTATAAATAAATTTATATTAATATAAATACATGCAGAAATTACCAATTTTTTAATTACAACTAATACATACAAATACAACCTAATTAATTTGCGAAGTTTATTTGAAAATAACAGAAATACTCGTTCTTCGGAAAGGTTCAATTTTGTTGGATAGTGATTATAATTATTTAAAATAAAATGTAATACATTTTTGGTTATCCGGCATTTAATTATCTGGAAAATTAAATAAACCGGAAATATCGATTTACCGGAATTGTTTCAAACACTTTCTACAATTACATTTTTTTTTTAAACTATATTAATTTTAAAATAAAATTTTGTAATTTGTTGGTTATATGGCTTTTAATTAACTGGAATCACAGTTAATCGAACTTTGTGATAACTTTCTTCGATTTGTTATTTAAATAAATGGAATGGCCCAATTTTTTAAAATTTTATAATAGTTTTGGAAAACTTAAATTTTTATTAACTTCAATATAATTTAATTTATCTGGCATTAATTAAACTGCATAAACTCGAGATTTGCTCGAGAGTGGAGAAAAGTGAAGAATAACTTTATTTTCCTTTTGAATAATAGCAGGGGGCAAGTTTAAATAAATACAAAATTGATATTGAAATTGAAGGTTAAAAATTTAGCTCGAGCCGCCCCTGGGTGGTGTTGACTGAATACGCAGCATTAATTCTTGGGACATGTTCTGTTTCATTGCTTGGGGTAAAACCAATTGAAGTTTGAGGGGAGTGATGCTATTCTACAGAAAAGTGTTTATATTACTGTTAATACTTACTGAAGTAAAATTAGGACAAAAAACAAAAGAAGAAACACATGAATTTCATTACTTAATTAGTTGATTTTTAAGAAAGCTATTGTATTGAAAGGTAATGTTTTCTTATTATTTATTTTAATTGTAAATGTTTATCTAATAATATTAATTATTATATAAAAAAGTTATAGTGCTTTAAAAAAAAACTATAATGCGATATTAAACATATATGGTCGTTTATAAAATAGTTCTGTCCCTCTTCCTCTTTTTTGCCAATCTTATACTTGTATTTGTAGTGCTTTTATAATTTTAACATTTATTAAAAATGTGAGCGAAAAAACATTACTTGACTAAAACAATAGAATTTGTAAAGACTTGTTAGCATAAACATTTAACTATATTTAAAAACGAAATATAATGTTAGGTTTCAATTACTTAAGCAAAAAACAATAACAGTCCTTTAATATTTGTTTATAAATTATTGAAATAATTCCTTTCCACTGTTTCTTAAAAAAATATTTGATATTTAAAAGTTTTGTTTTCAACCTTTAAAAAAATAAAATAATCTTTTTTTAAAAAAAGAAATACGACTTTAAAAAAAAGAGCGCTAAAAAGTAAAAAATATTTTTTTAATGAATAAATAATATTGGTATTATATTTATTGCTAATTTTTTAAGTCTGCGCCAAAATTTAGAAATGGTTTTTGTCAATTGGCACTATTTCAAAAAGTTGTAATAAGTACAAAATTAGTATTAAATACTTAAATTTTTTCTAATTGTTTCTAAAATTACAAACGATTTTTTTCACATTGTTGCGCTTTTTTTTTAAAAAAAGTTGATTTTAGTTGTTGCATTTGGCCTTTTTAGTTTTTAACGTAGTAGGAGGCTTTGCAGCCTGCTATTAATCAACAGCACATTCAAGTTGTTGCTTGTTTGCATTACCCTGTGATAACTAAAAAGCTGAACAGCCGGGGGCTATTATTTGTCAGGAAACTCAAGTTGTTAATTACTTTTTGCCTGCCCTGGATAGTATATTTTGAGATTATAAGGTTTAATATATGCCGATTAAGGGAAATGTCATTGTTTGACAATATCTATCCAACAATGAAAATATTTTGAAATCGGAGTTTAATGTTTTAAAAAAAATCTGGTAAATCAGTATTTTATTATGTTTTTGTTTGCATTTTTTGCCAAAGTGGATTTATCTCTATCCAACAAAAAAGAATTTTCGAAATCGGACAATATAAGCGGTCCGGTTAATTGAATTAAATATAATGATAGCTATCAATAGTAAAATAATATTTTATATTATAATATATTGAAAAGTATTTAACCTGACACACCACTTCGTGTATTCGTTTGAAAGACCCAGGTCTCGATGCAAAATAACTCTTTATAAAACTTAATGCTTAACGTATGTTTTGAAAAAAATATTTTAATCAAATGTTAAGCATTTTTTCTAGAAAAAAAATTCCGTACGTCATGATTCGTTTCCTTCCCCACGTCTTTCTTCAATCGCGAATAGTTAAACCCCTCTCCCTCAGCATTCCCCATCGCCGAAAAAAACTGAGAAAAAGGAAAAATCATGCTTGTCCCCTCAAAGAATCCCAGATTCCAAGGACACAAAAAAGAATGTCACGCTATAAATTATTTCGGCGACCACAGCCGGCTACCGGGTTTCCCCCCTGGCGTATAGACACGCCTATACCCATATATCCTTGTGCATCCCGTTCTCTTTTAATACACCCTTTGGACATCTCCACCCCCTATCTCCTGTTACTTAGCCAAACCAACACCGTTGTTGGCTGGGTTCGGGGACTGAAAGGACCATGATCTTTCAGAGGTCACAGAGAGATCCTGGGATCATATCAAGTAACACTCAACCCCCTCAAACCAATTGCACACTTGCATAGAAACGTCCGACTCGACCACTGCCCTCGACGCAAGCTTACTCAAGTTAAACTTGAAAAGAAAATGAGCAAACAACGTATACAACATTTATTCATCTGAAAAAAGGTAAAGTACATAAAAACTATTTTATTTCCCACTACATGCACAATTTTGTTTCCCATTATGGTCATTCTCTTCGCAAAAGTGAACATTTCGATGAGAGAAAACATTAACAAATAAAAAATTTATATTTTAAAATGTGTTGATATGTCCTAACAGTTACAGTTCCCACTATTACAAACCCAATAAGCACAAAAGATAATAAGGTAAGGTACGGTTTGAAATTTTATTCGTGTACAATTAAAAGATATAATCTCTTTCTTTTGTTTGATAGTTTTCGGGCGAGGAAAACTAGAGACGGTTAATTTTTTTTTTACAACAAGCAAGAATAATTTTTAGTCATAAAGGAAGTCAAGGAAGACATAGTCATAAAGGAATCCGATTGGCTTATATCAATACTTAAAAAAATACTGATTGTAAAATTACAAATTGTAATAATTAAAATTCATGGCTCGTATCATAGTAGATAATATCCGGAAGGGTGCAAATGGGTACAAAATAGCGTGAAGGTAATAAATTAAGGTTCTGTAACCTAAAATTTTGTCACTAACCTAAAATTTTGTCGTAACGTACATCGATTTTTTTTTTAAAAGGGGGGGGGGGGCAACAAAAGTTTGCCCACGTACAAAAATTACCTTGAGCCGCCCCTGCTCCTAAATACAAAACCATAGCAAAACTAAGTATTTTCTAATATACATTAGAGCAAAAAGAGTTAAACATTTTGCGTCGTCCATTTAATACTCAATCGATTCTATATTCCAAATACTTTCTCTTAAACTACAACTAAAAGAACAGTAGCAAAATTAAGTATTTCTTGGTATACATTAATACATTCTTGGTAATTTGTCGTCGTCCATTTAATATTCAATCGATTTTATATTCCAATTACTTTCTCTTAAATTCCAACTAAAAGAACAATAGCAAACCTAATATTTCCTGGTATACATTAGAGCAAAAAGAGTTAAACATTTTGCGTCGTCCATTTAATATTCAATCGATTCTATATTCCAATTACTTTCTCTTAAACTCCAACTAAAAAAACAGTAGCAAACCTAAGTATTTCCCGGAATACATTAGAGTAAAAAAGAGTTACATAAACATTTCCAGTCGTCCATTCAACCAATCTCCTGCTGAGACATGTTTCTCTAAAACTAAACAGCCAGTAAGTTTCTTAGAAAGCGATCTATTTGAAAACTGCTGATCGGATTGGATCCTTTAAAGCGGGCAAAACTGTGTCGATAGATCGTACTCCAGAGCCAAACATCTGTCGTAATGACAGATTTTCCCTTTCTTAAGCCCATGGATTTACCCATGATCAAAATCAGAGAACATAAACAAAACCAAAAGATTCTGGTAGGCTTATGGCTGAGGATTACGGCTCAAAAAAGGAAAATCAGGGCGGAAGGGATTATCAGTATATTTGTATTTTTTTAAGGATATAAAATGTATTTTGCAACAGGTGTCAAGATTGTACTTTGATCCAGGAAGCAAACAAGTTATTTTATACGGAGGACAAAATGATAATCTATTACTTAATTTCGAATTTAATTTTTTTACTATATGTACATAGTTTGTATATTTATATACATCAAATATATTTTTTAAGCTTTATTGACATATTAAGATAAGATATTTAAACTAACTGGGAGATTTATAAATGAAGGGCTGATAAGCCAAGAAGTACAAATGAAATATTTTCAAAATAAAAATAGAGTTTAGTGTGGGTAGCAATAGTTAATACATATTAAATGTTGTTGGCAAAGCAATGCCAGTAAATGTATGTCATGTGGAGAGATCTACACTGTTAAAAATAAGTAAAATTTACTCCTTTTTGAGTTCTTTCGATTCTTATCATGGCTCCGATACATAAGTTTCAATTTTGAAAAATACATGTAATCAAAAAGGAGTACAATGAATAAAAAGTGCAGATGCTAGCCTTCATAGGTTGACTTCATAAATCAATTTGAATAAATATCGACAATTACAACCAAGACTTATCGGGAATCGAACTCGGATCCTCAGGTACCGCAGTCCAGGGCCTTATCCGTTAAATTACTAGGGCGGTTTGAAGAATTTATGAACAGAAGAAATGTTAAAAATGTGGGCCAAAAGAATGGGAAATAAGATAATTGAGTTATAATAACTCAGTTTCCATTAATGCAATCGACATCTAATAATGTGGAAAACCATCTTCTGAACAGCTATTTTACGTTTGTCAGGTCGCTTTGTTAATATGGCTTGATCAGAAACTGAGATTAGCAATATTAAATCACACTGCTCATTTTTAAGAGAGTACGGTTACATAAATTTGAGTACGTCATCGCTCATTTACGATGCAATTGTACTCAAAGAAAAGCGAGTATGTTCAGGTATTCATTTTAAATACCTTTTTTTTACACTGTATAATATTAATGAAAACCTTATATTTCATTTGATTATCCACTTGTTAGAATCCATCATGTAATTTAAGCATTACTCTAGGACTAAGAAACTCACAAACAAGTACGTATTGACATATATTACAAACATAAGAAACACCGATACACACCTTCTGGCGCATTAAAGTAAATGTGTTAATTCAGTTTAACTATTAACTGAGATAATTGCTAATTGTTGAATCTATTTGACCTGTTTCGAATTAAAATCTCACTTAGGCTTACTACAGTAAATATTCCAATATTCTAATGTGCGTATAATATGAAGTTGACTGACATAACTCAGTGAAAGGAAAGACAACCGTCTTGACAGTGAACAGTGGTGTAAAGCTAATTCCCTCATTAGAATGTATTGACTGCGTATTGTTTTCTGTCATTCGAAACAAAAAGATTCTGTCTCTGTACTATACAAAAACCTTCGCAAAAGTTGTTTTTGATCGTACATGCGTTGTTTATGTAAATGACGATGCAGCTATTTTAAGGGGAAATGTTGTTCTATTCTTTATGAATATTCCTTTGTATGTTAGCTTTTAGCTGTTCCTTTGTGTTTCTTTGGGATATGGCCAATATAAGAGCTCATTTATCACTAAACCTTCCAACCAACATTTGCAATCCAATATCATAATAATAGGCTGGGTGTGTATGGATTTTGGCATTTGTTTATTGTTTAGGTTTACCTGATTTGTTCTTTTTTTTTTTTTAAAAATTCAACTGTTTCTTAGGATTTGTTTTGTTTTATTTGCTTGTGTTTTATTTTGCTATTGCTGTGTTGTTTATAATTGATGTAATATTTATTTGCTTTTGTTAAAAAATATTTTTTCATTATTTAAAATATTTTTTCATTATTTAAAATATTTTTTTAATATTTAAAATATTTTTTTCAATATTTAAATAATTTTTTTTCAATATTTAAAATATTTTTCATTATTTAAAATATTTTTCATTATTTAAAATATTTTTCAATATTTAAAATATTTTTCAATATTTAAAATATTTTTCAATATTTAAAATATTTTTCAATGTTTAAAATATTTTTCAATATTTAAAATATTTTTCAATATTTAAAATATTTTTCAATATTTAAAATATTTTTCAATATTTTTAAATATTTATTGTTTAATATTTTTTAAATATTTATTTTTTAATATATTTTTTAATATAACTTTTTAATATAACTTTTTAATATAACTTTTTAATATTTTTTAAATATATTTTTTAAATATTTTTATTTTAATATATTTTTTTAATATTTATTTTTTAATATTTATTTTTTAATATTTATTTTTTAATATTTATTTTTTAATACTTAAATAATTTTTTATTAGTTCAAATATTTTTGAAATAATTCAAATATTTTTTTAAATAATTAAATTATATTTTGAAGTATTTAAAATATTTATGTCAAAAATGTTTTATTATACCAATACAACTAAATACGATATAGCTGAACAATGACCATCTCCCAACCATTATTGCTATATATATATATATATATATATATATATATATATATATATATATATATATATATATATATATATATATATATATATATATATATATATATATATATATATATTCCACATTTAACGCACACAAACATAAAAGTCTACAAATCCATGCATAAGAGTGAAGGGTAACAACCCCTCTCCAAGTGTCAAAAGGATTAGATATAACCTAAACAAAATTTATCCAAACTTCAGATTTAACCTTAGAAAGAGCTGACTCAACGGCTGCATTTTTGTGCCATGAGAGCAGTCAGAAAAATGTTTAAAAAAATTAAGAGAAAATTCCCGTTCTCGAAGATAAAATGATAAGAAAAAGAGGTCATTTACAAAATGTAAAAATAATTTGGACCCTTTCCATCTAAGCAACCTTCCCACGGAGCGCAAAAAAAAATGAATAAATCTTTTTGTTAAGCTTACGCTGAAAGATCTTCTCTCCACTTAGAAATGTGTAATCCTTTAGTTTTTTTTGTCTTTGTTTTCACACAGGTGTTTCGCACATAATTATTCGAAGAGAAATTAAACTAATTACATAAGAGCCCTTGTTCTTAAGAGATTGAAAGAGGCGCTCAGCTGTATTGGAATTCGTCGTTCTTAATTTCGTTTGCATAAGCTGTATGAAATGCCCATTGGAGTCATTTTTAATTGCAATAAAAAACATTGCCGCACTCATTGGCTTTTTTTTTAAATTTATGGTAACATTCGGTTTTAAGGTTTTTTTAAGGGGACTCGGAACCTCCTACATCTTCAATGTTAAATTACCAACTTTCTAAATCTTTAATGTTAAATTGCTATTTTCCGATGTACCTTTTCTCAGAATGTGCTATATGCACAGGCTTGAAATTTTTTCTGTGTAAACTAGAGACACTTCTTAATTTACTGATAAGAGCTTTTAAAGATAAACTTTATAGGTTTTTAAAAATATTGTTTTAATGAAAGTCACTTCAATTACGTAAAAAATCCACTTTTTTAGTAAAAAAATAAAAATACAAAAATAAATAAAACATTAATCTTTTATAGCTCACTTCAGTATAATATATGGTATATGTAGAGCATATATAAAAAATATTGCACATAGAAATACCATTAAATATGTTTTCTTAATTTTTGAAATATAATGAATTTCTTCAAGAAAGAGCTTCTGGCCCGTCTTTCCCCACAGGTGCGCAAGGTGGGGTGTTTTAACTTTTTGCTCTAAATCCTAGAAGTAAAAAGTGTTGAACATGAAAGATTAAATAAAAATACTCACTAGTTAACGATTGTTTTAATTTGTATAATCCATTACTTTTCAAACAAAACACACTTCGTCGAAAATAACAAAGTTTTTGTTTATGTTTTTCATAAAATTAAAAAAAAAAAACGAATTCTTGTGTTGTTAATCATATTGTTGATGAATTAATTTCGTTACACGAAAATTTTAATTTAAACATACTTACAGAAGCTTTTGTTTAATTTGTGTAACCATTTTCAATAGGGCAAAAAGGTATAAAAACAATATCTATGAACGTTTCTTAAGAGTTTTTGTTTATACTATGTTATCAATTACAATTCCCTGTATTTGAAATGTTTTCTCTAATTCTATTTTTTTTCTTCATGCAAAAATCTGACTTTTAATACAAACCATCAGATATGGAAATTAGCTGCCGGTTTCCATAAAATTTCAATTCACTTACGAAATTACTTCTGCAAAAGCATAGTTTTAGTTGAACGATAAAGTTTATGTAATATTACGTATTTTCAAATACAAATATTCAGGAAACAATATATTACAAATATTTTTCTCTGGCTTCCTTCCTACCATAAATGCTCAGACAACTGCATCGCAATTATTACTGTCTCTATAAACTCCCCCGCTACCAAATATATTCCTTCAAGCATAAAGTTCTAACACTGGCTCAAGATTCAGATTCACGATTTGGACCTGGGCATTGTCTTGACCCTTTCATATATTTCTCCCTTGCAAATGACAATCTCTCTCCGTTAATGTCAAAGATAATGGAGTTTCCTTGGGACCTTTTGGCTTTAGACGAAGCAGCAATTATTCATTTCTTTATTATCTGTAAATGTCTCAAGTTCAATAATGGAGATAATTTTCTTTAAATTAGAAGCTTTTACATAATAATATATAATAATAAATACTTATCAGGTCCGTGTTTCAGCAAAATGTTGTATGACATGTACTTAGTTCTGAAATGAAAAGTTTATTTTTGGTTTAACCAATTGACCACATTTCTGTTCGCTTCAAAAAATTTAGTACAACATATGGAAAATAAAATATACATTTTTGACTATCATATATAGTATTTCTGTAGTAAAGATCCCTTTTACGCCCATTAAACCCAATGAATCTTAACATATGAGATATAAAAAGAAAGAGAATTTCATGGACTATTGACGAATCGTACTTTCATCTCATAAATATCAATGTTTTTTTAAAATGCGTTTAAAATAATTCATTTTAACGCGTTTTTTAAACAAGCCGTTGATAATGCTGCCTTCCATGAGCAGACCGTTAAACGTTTTTGATTTTTTGGTCATAAAATATTCGCTAATAACCTTCACCCTTAAAACAAATGGTGATAGTGTCATGCGATAATTATCGCACGTCTATGCTAGTTAATTGTGTGATCTAATCACTATTATAAAAAAGTTTAGGAATGTGTTATGCGTGAAATCAAAGCAATTTGAAAGTTAGCCCTATCACTGAAAATAATAATAATGCAGTTGTTCCAAAAAAACTCTCTTTAATTTTTTTGTGTGTAAAAACTTTTTCCATCATCCTTTAACTTACAACCCAGCAATTAGTAGACATACGCCAATTTACATAGGAAGAGTTTTTATAAGAAAAAGTTTTTTAATTGGTTTATAGAAATTTTCGCAAACTTTTCAATAGTTCATTATTTTCTTATGGCTGTTCATTTTTTTCAACCAATTTTTCTTCGATGAAACAGAAAGTTTTAATGGGAAAAGTTTTTTGATTAGGACTTAGTGAAGTTAGTATTATAAAAAGTCGTATCGAAAATGTCCAGGGTAGTGCCACTTAATAAATCAAATGTCTTTTCAATTAACTGTGATTTGTGTTAGTGGCTCGAGTCGATCAAAAAAACAAGTGGGCTTTTTTTTGTTTGCGATTTTGTATTGCAGATTCAAATTTAAAGCCCAATAAACTATAAACAGCTTTTCATATTTTTTTATACAGTCACAATTAGATTAGAGATCATCAAACATTTTTTTTATTAGGAAACCTTTATTTGTGTGATGTCTCTCTCTCACTATCTCTTTATCTCATTCACTATCTCTCACGCACTCTCACTCACTCACTCTCTCTCACTCACTCTCTTTCTCTCACTCTCTCTCTCACTCATTCTGTCTCACTCACTCTCTCTCAAACTCTCTCACTCACACTCTCTCTCTCACTCTCTCTCTCTATCTCACTCACTATCTCTCACACACTCTCACTCAATCTCTCACTCTCACTCACTCGTTCTCTCTCACTCTCTCACACTCAATCACTCTCTCTCTCTCTATCTCACTCTCTCTCTCTCACACTCACTCACTCTATCTCACTCACTCTCTTTCTCTCACTCACTCTCTCTCTCACTCATTCTGTCTCACTCACTCTCTCTCAATCTCTCTCACTCACACTATCTCTCACTCTCTCTCTCTATCTCACTCACTATCTCTCACACACTCTCACTCAATCTCTCACTCTCACTCACTCGTTCTCTCTCACTCTCTCACTCAATCTCTCACTCTCACTCACTCGTTCTCTCTCACTCTCTCACACTCAATCACTCTCTCTCTCTCTATCTCACTCTCTCTCTCTCTCTCTCTCACTCAATCACTCTCTCTCTATCTCACTCACTCTCTCTCTCACTCACTCATTCTCTCTCACTCTCACTCATTCTCTCTCAATCTCTCACTCACTCACTCTCTCTCTCACGCACTCTCACACATTCACTCTCTATCACTCTCTCTCTCAATCTCTCACTCACTCACTCTCTCTTTCTCTTTCACTAACTCACTCACTCACTCTCACTCGCTCACTCTCACTCACTCACTCACTCTCTCACTCACTTTCTCTCTCTCACTCACTCACTCACACTCTCTCCCTATCCTAATATATAATTTTTATTTTTATATAAGCAGGATCGATAAATCCGTTTGATATTTTATATATAACTTCCAAAAATATAAAAGATATAAAAGAAAAATCAAATATTGATATTGATAAAATAATTTATGCATCCATTTTTAAAAGAGTGTCATAATAAGCGGTGAAGTACCATATATTTTATACTTTGAAGAATTATATATTATACTAGTTGAAATAGTCAGCGTTGCACCGGCTTTACGCAGCGTTTGCCAATTTTTTCACCGTGGCTCCATCTGGAGGCTTTAGTAAGAAGTTATATCTGTTTTAAAAGGTGGGAAGAGGGTGGAGTTTTGAAATCTCATGGAGATAGTAACCGTCCTCTTGTTTTAAAGGTCGAGTGTGCAAAATGTCATCAAGCTCGGAATAAAACAGTAGATTTGTATAAAAAACAAATCCACATACATTTTTTATATAGAGATATATATCTGTACCTGGAGGCATACAACACTATGTCCTATGTTAAAATATAGAACATAGTGTTGAATGCGTTCAAGATACAGATGTGTAAACAATAAAACTTCTCAAAATTAGATGTAAGAAATAAAATAGGCTTCATAAATCTTAAAAAATCTTTTGATGAGACTCTTCTAGCAAAATTACTTAAATTAAAAATGCCATTATTGAACTCTTTTTTCATTACACATCACTAATCAAAATAAAAACGTTTCCAAACTATTTATTTGCATTATTATATTTATAAATAAATTTGAATTCTGATAATTTTAATCACTTTAAAAAAACAAGAATTGACACTAATTAAAATACAAGCATTCAAAAACGTCCAAAAAGGTAAGGAATATTTTATTTTACAATTTGATGCATTAACATTTTTACCTATAATCCACCACATAAAGACATAACACATAGTTGTTTTTTGGGTACACACTGTACACAACACATTTATTTCTTCAAGTTATATGTGTCAGGTGGTTTTGTTAAGATGGCTTGAACAGAAGCTGAGATTAGCTATATTAAATAACACTTCTCATTTTTGACAAAGTACGGTTACATAAATTTCAGTACGTCATCGCTCATTTACGATGCAATTGCACTCAAAGAAAAACGAATACGTTCATGTACTCATTTTTAAACATATTTTGTACGGTAGAAGAAAAAAATTAAAATGATGAATCATGCATCTTCTCTCCTTGCATCTTAACTGATTCACTTTAAACGACCAAAAAAAAATAATCCGCACAAAGATCCCTCTCCGGACAATATCATCTCCACAAAATACATTTTTGATGCCTACTAAACTATGATATTGTTTTTTTATAACACCCATTCCCTGCATTTCATGGCGCTTTCAATTATGAGCTCATCACTCAATGGCCCTCAAAATAACCGAGTGTCTACGATGTGGGTTTACTTAAATTTGAGTACGTCATCGATCATTTAAGATGCAATTGTACTCAAAGAAAAACGAGTGTGTTCATGCATTCATTTTTAAGCACCTTGTTTTTTACAGTATACCAGCAAAAATAACAAGAAATTTTTTTTAATGATGAATTACTCATCTTCTCTCCCCGCATCTTAACTGATTCACTTTAAACGACCAAAACAAAAAATCCTCACAAAGATCCCTCTCCGGACAATATCATCCCCACAAGATACATGTTTGATGCCTACTAAACTGCGGGATTGTTTTTTTCATAACACCCATTCCCTGCATTTTATAGCGCTTTCAATTATGAGCTCATCTCTCAATTGCCCTCAAAATAACCAAGTGCCTAGGATGTGAGTTTACTTAAATTTGAGTACGTCATCGATCATTTAAGATGCAATTGTACTCAAAGAAAAACGAGTACGTTCATGTATTCATTTTTTGGCAACTTTTTTTTGCAGTGTACTTGCAAAAATAAGAAGACAAAAAATTCAAATGATGAATCACTCATCTTCTCTCCCCGCATCTTAACTGATTCACTTTAAACGACCAAAACAAAAAAAAATCCCCACAAAGATCCCTCTCCGGACAATATCATCCCCACAAGATACATTTTTGATGCCTACTAAACTGCGGGATTGTTTTTTTCATAACACCCATTCCCTGCATTTCACGGCGCTTTCAATTATGAACTCATCACTCACTTGCCCTCAAAATAACCGAGTGTCTACGATGTGGGTTTATATATAGTTCATTAATAGCGAAGACTCCAGTTTTTATTTTCTGGATCCATCCCAAACTGAGACTTGGCAATTGGGTCTCCGCGGTAAGGAATAGCGCGTCAAAGCCGAGCGAATAACTGGTTTGGCGCCCCTCTTTCAAATGGGCCTGCCAAGAGATGTTCTACAAGCCGGAGAGTTGGTTTTTATAATTGAGTTGAAGCCATACCGATTGCTGTTTGAAATTGGCGCCGTTTCTTGGAGGCGCTATCAGCCCTCACTTTGGAATCTGAATGCCTTTCCTAAGCAATTAACTCGCGGCTGATAATAGAAGTTTATTTACTGCGACTTCAAAGGGCTGGAAACATCTCGGATTTTAATTTTTATCGCCTTTTTGAAGTATCGTAACTTGGGGTTACTTGGACCCGAAACAAAATTTTTTTTTTAATCACTCCTGTCTGTTGATTCGTGTTGGTTTAATCACTCCTGTCTGTTGATTCCTGTTGGTTTAATCACTCTTGTATGCTGATTCCTGTTGGTTTAATCACTCCTGTCTGTTGATTCCTGTTGGTTTAATCACTCCTGTCTGTTTATTCCCGTTGGTTTAATCACTCTTGTCTGTTGATTCCTGTTGGTTTAATCACTACCTGTTGGAGAGATGGTGAATCACTTCTATATTTTCATGACACATTACCAATTAAGGATTTAAAACGCTTTTTTTGGGTCCGAGTAACCCCTTTCAATGTCCAAGGTACTTTATTGAGTTAATGGCAATAAAATCATTTCCATTGTTTGTTGACATTGGCTTGTTTTAGGAAATATTGCTATCAGCATTTTGGGAGGGATTACTATCAGCAACCCTTTCCAAAATAGAAACATCTTGGGTTTGAATTTTTATCGCCTTTTTGAAGTATCGTAACTTGGGGTTACTTGGACCCGAAACAAAAAAAAATGTTTTTACTCACTCCTGTGTGTTGATTCCTGTTGGTTTAATCACTACCTGTTGGAGAGATGGTGAATCACTTCTATATGTTCATGACACCAGATCAAGGAAGGATTTAAAACGATTTTGTTTGGTCCAAGTAACCCCTTTCAAAGTCCAAGTAACCCCTTTCAAAGTCCAAGTAACCCCAAGATAATTTATTGAGTTAATGGCAATAAAATCATTTCCATTGTTGGTTGACATTGGCTTGTTTTTGGAAGGATTGCTATCAGCAACCCTTCCCAAAATAGAAACATTTTGGGTTTAAATTTTTATCGCCTTTTTGAAGTACCGTAATTTGGGGTTACTTGGACCCAAAACAAAAAAAAATGTTTTTAATCACTCCTGTCTGTTGCTACCTGATGGAGAGATGGTGAATTACTTCTATATTTTCATGATACCAGGTCAAGGAGGGATTTAAAACGCTGTTGTTCGCGTCTAAGTAACACCTTCACTGTCCACGTTACCCCAAGGTACTTTATTGAGTTAATGACCCTAAAATCATTTGCATTGTTTGTTAACATTGACTAGTTTTGAGAAGGGTTGCTATCAGCTCGTTTACAGAGTTGTTTGAAGTAGTTAACTAGATGCGGGTAAACTATATTTTACCTGTTAATGATTATGAATATTCATATTTGTGGAATCTTTGGTATACTAAATAGTATGTTTGAAAAAATGTTAATACCATTCTATAATCAGAAGTTGAATGCATCGACTAATATGATAAGTTCTATGTATCTCAAGATCAAAAACATGTTACATTACAAAATCAAAAACCTGCTACATTATAATATCAAAAACATATTGAGTTACAAAATCAAAGACCTGTTACGTTACAAAATCAAAGACCTGTTACATTACAAAAACAAAAACCTGTTACATTACAAGATGAAAAACCTGTTACATTACAAGATGAAAAACCTGTTACATTACAAAATCAAAAACCTGTTATATTACAAAACCAATATATTATCTAAATATTAATCCTAATATGTAATTATTTATAAAAAAGCTAATGTAACACAAGATTGAAACTCAAATGTCCAACCAAAATCAAAAGTACATCAATAGGTTTATAATATTTTCCACAAAATTAATTATATTTTTAAAAGTTGTGGACGATAGGTTTTTCATGGTCACAAGATATATCACTACCAATAGTTTAATGAAATTTAAATAGAATTAAATTTCAAAAGGATAAAATCTTCTAGTGTATAAAATATATTTATGTGAATGAATATTTAAAGTATCTTTAAACCTCTGAGATACTAGAAAATTACTAAAAAATTGTTTTCTCTGTAGAAAATTTTAATTATTTTTAAAAAAATTAATTTTGAAAAAAATATATATTTTACACAAATTAAATAGATTTGAAAAAAAATGAAATATTTATATGATTTTTAAAAGGGTGGCTTTTACTGGAAAAACTGGAGAACCCAAACCGGAAAACTGGAAAATTCCGTGACAGCCGACCGGAGGGTTAACATTTTACATAAAAGATTTCTCTCTCTCTGCACATTCGTTTTGAATTAATTTATATTTCAAAATATCTTTAAGTTTGGTAAATTTAAAAATCACAAATAAACAATAACTTTATATTCCCATGTATAATGTCACACAGACTTAAAATAAATTTAAATGCAGTCGTCTCACAATTATATAAACTTTTTATCTGCTTTATGAACGAACATTTAAATAGCCTAAACACTGAATTTAAATGTTATTCAAAACTAGGTAAGTTAAAAATCAAAATATATACTTTCCGAAAAACTTTCAGGAGCGAACCCTCACTATGCTTTAAACATCTTAAGGACATACTTATTTAATAAGACACTTATTTGTTTAAAAAGTTAGAACCCGAACTTTGCGAATCTCTCGAAGTCGCGTGTTTATTTTGACTTTACCGAATTTCATCAAAGTCTTACGTCAGAAAAATAAGACAATAGAAAATAATATTCCTTTAACACTTGCACTGCATACAGTATTTGAAGCTATGTTTATCTTAATAGTCGATGCAGTTTTAGTTATATAAATATTTTAATTATACGACAGTAGTAATTGGTTATGTTAGTGGTAGAAAAATATATTTATTGTGATTATATAGCAATAAAATATCCATAAAATAGCTTTGGTTTGTTATATAGCAATAAAATATCTCTTCTGACTTTGGAACCACATAAGCAATTTCAACGCTTACTTTTACTTTTTGCTTATATCAATAATAGAATCACCTAAAAACAAGTAATTTTTGCTAATTTTGAAAGTAATAGTTATGGCCGTTTTCGAATTTTTTTTAAAGACCATAATGGCAGCCTCTCTTATAGAATGTTCGATTTTGACATAATCTTGCTCTCTCGTACTATGTACAAAGTAACTTTTAATACCAAGTTTTATTTTATCATGAATTTACGATCTTTAAAAAAGGTTAATGACACATTTTTTATTTCAAATTTTAAGTTATGAATTGTTTTTAAGATATTAAATGACGCTGTTTTTAAATTCCAAGTAATGTACTAAATTTATTATGTGTCATATTTTCAATTATAAAATGTTATTATTTTAAACAGTTTAATACAATAATTTTGAATATATCTTTATTTAATTTCAGTTATTCGTTCGTCATTTCAGATATTTGATACGTTTATTGTAAAACATTTATGCGAATCAGTACTGTATTATCTCAATGATTAAAAATTATTTACTATTTTACTCATTAAAAATTCGTTCGCCAAACATTCTTTACTATTTCAGTCACTAAATTTTTTTTACTATTTCAGTCATTAAAAATTCTTCACTATTTCTGTCATTAAAAATTCTTTACTATTTCAGTTATTAAACATTCCTTACTATTTCAGTCATTACACATTCTTTACTATTTCAGTCATTAAACATTCTTTACTATCTGTAATTAAACATTCTTTACTGTTTCAGTCATTACACATTCTTTACTATGTCAGTCATTAAACATTCTGTACTATTTCAGTCATTAAACATTCTGTACTATTTCAGTCATTAAACATTCTGTACTATTTCAGTCATTAAACATTCTTTACTATTTGTAATTAAACATTCTTTACTGTTTCAGTCATTAAACATTCTGTACTATTTCAGTCATTAAACATTCTTTACTATTTGTAATTAAACATTCTTTACTATTTGTAATTAAACATTCTTTACTATTTGTAATTAAACATTCTTTACTGTTTCAGTTATTAAAAATTCTTCACTACTTCAGTCATGAAACATTTTTTTCTATTTCAGCGTTAAACATTCTTTACTATTTCAATCATTAATAACAATATATTTTCCATCAAAAATTCTTTACTATTTCATTCATTAAATAAGAACCATTAATTTAATTAACATGTATTCCCTTTCAAGTCCAAATACATTAAAACTCGGCACTCTACTAACTAATACACTAGTACGAGAATAATTCAACACGCGTTCTGTCTAATTTAACTAATTTATTGACACGGCCTCTGTACACAGGTGTCGCCCGAACCAGTCAATTTAATCTTAATGACGAACGAACCCACGCCATTTGAGCTGTCGAACTTCCCCTCCCTGTTTGAGTCGTCCGTCTCCCATTCCATTAGATGAGAAAGGGTTATTTTCTCTATTTCAAACTGTAAGGGGAGTCGTATTTCAAGTCATAAATACATCACTACATCGCAGAGATAGGAGAAACCTTTGTAGTATTTCGCCCTCCCCTGTTCAATACTTATTGAAAACGCGACTGCGATTCTGGTTTCGGAAATGAATGTAGAACATTTAAGAAAGGTATTTGTTGGCTAAACCGGGAAAGGCTCGCTTTGAATGGTTGTTGGCATTGATTTTTGCGAGCGCGTAAACTTTGCCCTTTGCGAGCTGAAGTTTTACGAGATCTCACATGAGTTTCTCTTTTTTTTAACTGTTAAACACAGGTGTTATCTAGTTCTGAGTAGGGGAGGGGGGGGGGGGGCCGTTGAAGTACGATTGACTTCACTTTAAAGATAGGCGCTAATGGTTTCTTTGACCTTTTCATGGTTAGTGGAAAATTTTAAGTTATTTTATTCATGATACATTTCTAAGCGAAAAGAGACGAAGAATTTCTTTATGTTCGTATCCCCTACCGTTTTTCATATATATAAATATATTAGTAACCAACACTGTTAAAATATTGTTATAGTATTGAATAAATAAAATATAGGATATTTTAATACCGATGATTATCGTAATTAAATTAATTTAACAAAACTTTGCCCTTTGCGAGTTGAAGTTTTACGACATCTCACATGAGTTCCTCTTTTTTTTAACTGTTAAATACAGGTGTTATCTACTTCTGAGTAGGGGTGGAGGGGGGGGGGGGGGGGGAACGTTGAAGTACGATTGACTTCATTTTAAAGATAGGCGCTAATGGTTTCTTTGACCTTTTCATGGTTAGTGGAAAATTTAAAGTTATTTTATTCATGATACACTTCTACGCGAAAAGAGACGTAGAACTTCTGTATGTTTGTATTTCTTACCTTTTTTCATATATATAAATATATTAGTAACCAACACTGTTAAATTATTGTTATAGTATTGTATAAATAAAATATCGGATATTTTAATACCGATGATTTTTGTAAATAAATTACTACATAACAAAACTTTGCCTTTGCGAGTTGAAGTTTTACGACATCTCACATGAGTTTATCTTTTTTTAAACTATTAAATACAGGTGTTATCTAGTTATGAGTGGAGGGGGGACCTTTAAAGTACAATTGACTTCATTTTAAAGATACGCGCTAATGGTTTCTTTGACTTTTTCATGGTTAGTAGTAAATTTAAAGTTATTTTATTCATGATACATTCCTACGCGGAAAGAGACGAAGAACTTCTGTATGTTTGTATTTCCTACCGTTTTTCATATATATAAATATATTAGTAACCAACACTGTTAAAATATTGTTATAGTATTGTATAAATAAAATATCGGATATTTTAATAACGATGATTTTTGTAAATAAATTACCATTTAACAAAACTTTGCCCTTTGCGAGCTGAAGTCTTACGACATCTCACATGAGTTTCTCCTTTTTTTTTAACTGTTAAATACAGTTGTTATCTAGTTATGAGTAGGGAAGGGGGGAAGGACACATTGAAGTACGATTGACTTCATTTTAAAGATAGGCGCTAATGGTTTCTTTGACCTTTTCATGGTTAGTGGAAAATTTCAAGTTATTTTATTCGTGATACATTTCTACGCGAAAAGAGACGATGAATTTCTGTATGTTTGTATTTCCTACCGTTTTTCATATATATATAAACAGTGTTAAAATATTGTTATAGTATTGTATAAATAAAATATCGGATTTTTAATATCGATGACTGTCATAAATGGATTACTATTTAACAAAATTGGAATAAAAGTTTAATTTAGTAAAATACCGAATAAAACTTTTGATATATATTTCTGAAGTTGCAAGCACTGTCAGCTCGCATTGACATGCGTTTTACTGCATTTGAGAATGTCTAAATGTGTTATATTATTTTCATAACATCATAATGAATAATCCTGTTTTTTTTGGTATGGTGATTACTCACCTGAAAACATGTTAAAAGTGACACGCAATGTTTTTAAACAAATAATATTGCTTAAAACTTGATATTTAAAAAAAATTTAATTTGAATAGTATTTCTATTTTAGTTTCTAGTACAGATGACAAATTTTAGATAAAAGAAATGCTACCTATGATTTGGTGTAATTTGAAGACAGAAATTTGCACAATTTTACTACAAATTAATTTACACGTAAATCTTCAAAAAAGATTAGAAATTGTGATATATTAATGGTAGGGTAAGGTGGGGAAAATGGGTCTTAAAACTCGATTTTTGACGTTCAAAGTTCAATTTCTAATTGGAAAAAATGGTGAAATTATTATAATTGTTTTATATAACTATTCACTTATTTATTGAAAACATAATGATTTATTCTTATTTAATTCTGAGATTTATAAATATTTTTAATAAGTATTTTTCTAATTTAACGTACTACGATTTACAGGTGGGAAAAAATGGGTACCTTGTGAGAATAATGGAATTTTTTGTATAAAAAAGCATCATTAGAACAAAATTTTGAAAATAGTATAACAAATAATAATCTTTAAATCTTAATATATTGATTATTAATTGACTTTATTGATTCCTAAAGGCAAGTTGTAATTAACCATTCTCCATTTTGAAAAACCGAGTATTGTATTTTTTTAACCCCCTTCGAAATAGAACACCTGATAATAATATTCTTTGTTAGTTTGGATTCAGGAACCTATGAAGTATGTATGTAAGTTTTAATTTATTCCGTAAACGATTTTGTATTTTATTTTAAACATTATATTTAACTTCTAATAAAACAATAACTTCGAATAAACAGTAAATGGCAGCCATTTTTGTATCGAAATATGTTCTTTTATTCACAGTTTATTTGAAAAATACCAGGTATTTAACTTCATTAAATTAACATATAAACAATGTTAAATGTATTGTTGTTAATTCTTGTCATTTATAATTTTCGAAATTCATATTTTGATAGAATAATTGCTCTTTTGACGCTGAATATTAAATTTGAACGAATTTCCTATTATTTAACATTAATAATTCGAAAACTCATTTTTCCCACTTTGCAATACATTAAAGGAAAGACCTAAATAAATAGGAAATTTTTCTAATTTTTCATCGGAATGTATTAAGAGTATTCTATCTATACAAATCCCATGAATATTCTTCAATTATTCAACTTTTCTAGTTTATAAACAGAAGCGTTCATGTATCGAACTATCACAAAAAGAAATATGTATACTGAAACAAATCGACATTTGGACTGGAATTAAAACACCAATAATTTGTTTTTTTCTCTAAAATGTACATTATTAACGAAATAATTTAACAAAAAGGAACAAGATAAAAATATAAGTTTAACGTTGAGTAATTCAATATTTAATTTAACAAAAAAGAACAAGATCAAAATATAAGTTTAGAATTGAGTAATTCATTATTTAATTTAACAAAAAAGAACAAGATCAAAATATAAGTTTAACATTGAGTAATTAAATATTTAATTTAACAAAAAAGAACAAGATCAAAATATAAGTTTAACATTGAGTAATTCAATATTTAATTTAACAAAAAAGAACAAGATCAAAATATAAGTTTAACATTGAGTAATTCAATATTTAATTTAAAAAAAACCATTTTACCCCAGTACTCATTTTCTCGCACCTTACCCTATTCTATATCTCAACCACCAGTATAATCCACATTTTCTGTCCGCATATTTTAGCACAAATATATCACACCAAAAAATTCACGACAACATATCAAAAATAAAACATGCATTTTTTGACCATTAAATATTTTATTTAATCAATATTAAATGTATAGCATAATATAAGGAATATCAATTACTCTGTAGTAGACAATAGATAAGAGATCCCGAATAAATATTGGTTTCTTTATACGAAAATCTATTCGCTCTAATAGTTACCTCAACATTAATTCCTTATCAAGCAATAACTGCAGAGGCTTATCGATGTAAATATCAATTAATCGAACTAAACCTTCTTTTCATCGATTTGGAGATACAGTGCTCCGTAAACACATCAAACTGAATTTCTTTGGCAAAGGGAGTTTGTTTTGGATAAGTATGCGAATTTGTTATGCGTGAAATTAAAGCAATTTGTTGCGTGAAGATGGCACTAGGCACTTGTGGATGATAATTTTGGTAATTAAGAAATTTCCGGGTGATATGAGATAGAAATTGCGTATCAACTTGTTTTGCTTTTATCGTCATCAGTCTATTGGAAATGAATACTTTTGAAACTGATTTTAATTATAAATTAACATTAAAACGGGCGTAAATCGCTTTGAAGTTTCTGTTAATAATTTAGTAATGTACGGGTTGGTTTATAATTGTAATTACTTGAAATATGTATATACGTTTTTAAATGCTCATACGATTTTACTTTCTTTAAATCAGCATAGAGAGTAAAATATGTTGTCTTAATTTGAAACCTTTAAGCGGTCAGAAAATGAATTGAATTATAAAATTGTCTTTGTTAGAGTGATTAAATAATATTTTAATAAGTTTATTTTTAAATTTATAATAAAATAACTTGTTTATTCGGAAAATTGGCTTTTAATTTATATCCCAATAAAAAAATTGAAAAATATTGGAAAATAAAGTATTTTTATGAATTTAAAAATGATAGATGGGAAATTTGGGGATATAAGGACGCAAATATACGTTTTTAACGGACAGAAGGTTTTAATCATAGTTTGCAAAATTAAAGATTATATGTTTATAATTAAAACCAATTTGTATAGTTACATTAAATATGTTTGTAGATATATAATAATTATAAGAAGATAAAATTAATGCCTTAAATATTAAGGAAATTATATATTTGAAATAAGCATTAATAATAAGCTTTAATGTAATATTTACTCTTAGCTACTTCTTTTTTTTTTGTTCTCTACTTGTTCTTTCATATATTACTTCTTTCATATAATTTCTTTCAACGTTAACTTCCTATTTTTCTAACTAAAATTAAATTATCTTATCTTTTTGTACATACCCTTTTTTATACCTTTTCTTGCTTTTCCCACCTACCTCTTTTTCTTCTTTCTCTTTCTAATCCTTTCTTCTTCTTTAATCTACATTTCCGATCCTGCATTCTTCCGAGTGTTTTTTCTTCTTTTTTCCATCATCTTTTTTTTGCATTCCTTTTTCTCTTTGGTTATCCCATCACAAATTTCTCGTGTTTTTTCTTCTCTCTTTTCGCTATCACATCCCATCTTTTCTCGATCTTCTTTCTACCACTTACTTCTTCTTGTTTACGTTTATTAACCATTTCCATAATATTCTCATTTCGCTTCTTTCCTTATTTATTTTGCTCATTTTTTTTATCATTTCAAATCAGTCTATTACATTTATTTGTTATATATATCTTAAGTACCTATTTAAATCCCCTTTTACAAGTTTATACCTTTTTAAACTTTATTTTCTCACTTAAAATCTCTAACCTTGTAAAAATTCTTCTATTTTATCTCCCGATATAACCAAAAATTTGGCATTTATTCTTAGTAGAGATTTTGCCTTTTTGCATACTCATTTACATTTTCGTATTCCTATATAATTAAATTTGATATTTTCTATTGTATTCATCATGATGAAGTATGTATGTTAGTTTTAATTTATTCCTCAAACGATTTTTATTTTATTTAAAACATTATATTTAGCTTCGAATAAAACAAGCAAATGGCAGCCATTTTTGTACTAAAAGAAAAATGCAAAAGTTTTGCATTTTTCTTTTAGTTTCCTTCCTCATAATTAATTCTTTATTCTTTGGGTCGTAATAAAATAAAGCTTAAAATATTTATGGTTGCCGGACGTAATCTTCCACTACGCATAAAAGTCTGAATTGTTAGGATACTAAATTTATTTGTTAGCTGAAAACTTTTAACGAGAGTTTGTAAAAAAATATTACCATAGAGCTATATCGACTATTTTCAAAAATGCACAGACCCATGGCGCCATCTATGATTAATTTGGGAATTTTTAATTTATTCATTTTCAATATATATTTGAATTTCATGTGGTTTTTCAATAAATATTTTTCTCTTGCAAAAAATTACGATAAATATTCGTGAACAAGTCTGTCATTATGGCATATTTAAATTATATAATTTAAATTTATTCGGATAATACAAACCAGATTGAAATTTTATTCTGTAATTTGTTTAAGATAGTTTTTATTAGGTTACAATAAAATGAATGTTAAATATCAATGTAAGAGTTATAAACCATAAATTTTCAAATTGTTATCGAATATTAAACTATTTATACTTCAATGTAGTAAAAAAAAAAATAATAATTTAGATTATATACATAAAACAAATGTTTAACAAATAACTAGATAATAACATAGCAATCGTAATCAACCAAAATACAACAGAAAAATAGTGTTTAGTTTTAACAATGATTATTTGAGATATTTTTTAAAGTTTGACAAGTCCAAGAAATCTTCAAAACTGTTTTAAAATCTTCAAACATTCCTTCTTTCCAAATCCAGGTAGTTTCTTATGAAAGATAGTATATTTTTCCAGAAAAATCTATTTTATTGATCGGAAAAACTGTAGCAATTTCTATCTTCATGGAGTTGGGTTGCTACATCTTGTGACAGGTTGTTATAGGCTGGATAGACATCGCAATTAAGGGATTGTCCACAAACTACGAGGACACATTTAGGGGTAGGAGAGGCCTAGTTATGTTTTATTTAACGTCACATAAGGGATAGTGAAGTTGAGTTTGTGTCAGAAAAGTTTTTTTTTTATAAAATGAAAAAAGGAATTGACATTTACTTGTGCATTTATCACGCGCTAGAATCTAAATTTAATGTGTTCAAGTACACACTAGAAAATGAGAAAAACTACAAAATATTATATTTTGTTCTATAATATTCCCCAACTATTTATCTTTAAGATAATACCAAAATTATATAAATAATCCAAAACCGTTCTTGTATTTATAAAGGGTTATTATTAGGGCTACCAGATGTCCGTCCCGTCTTTTTACCTTTGTCGTCTGACCGTGTTTGGTCAGTTGTAATATTTGTTGTATTAATTAATATTTTCTTTTCTTCTTCGTGTAATTAAGAAAAAGCAAGTGTGGTAAATTCTCGTGTTGCGTTTGGATGTAGCAATCGCCTTGGAAAATTAAACAAAAATAAGGGGACAAAAAGTTTAATTTCATCAGTGTTATGTTATATGCTTGTATGTTAACGTATATTGTTTACGATTTCTTATATAAATATTTCTGATATTTTGTATAATTCTTTATTTACCTTTTTTCAATAATTTGCACAAAAAATGAGTAATCGAATTATTAATGTTAAGGAATCGGAAATTCGAAAAAATATATAATAATAATAATAATAACAACAATCTTCGCAAAAAGTGCAATATTCTGAAAAACTATTCATTTCGAAGATTATCAGTGACAATAATTAACTACAATACATTTAACGTTGTTTATTTGTTAATATAATTAAGTTACATACATGTTTTTTAAACAAACTGCTAACAAGAACACGTTTCGAAACATGTTAATAGAACATTAGCATAAAGTTTTAAATGGAAAATGTCTAATGAAAAAAACTAAAAATAGAGTAATACAGCAAAGATTCCTGAATCAAAATAAACTTCAAGCTATAGCAAATGTTCTTTTTCGAAGATAATAATTAATAAAATAAGTCGATTGTTTTAAATGGTATTGACAGAATCTACTCATGTACGAAAACCATTTGAAATATATTTATTATAACGCATAAAAAAATCATTTTATCTTAAATATAATGAAACATCGAATTTAAAGCAGTACTTCTGTTAAGAATAACTAATTATTGAAACCCAGAAATGTGATTTTATAACTAAGATATCTGCATTTCTTCCTATGCCTATGTCAGTGATGCTGAACGAAAGGACTATTTTTTACCTGTTTGTCTCAAAAGGGTGCAATGCTGTCGCAAACGCTTAGCAATCACTCAGTTATTATTTTATCGGTTATTATTTTATTAATTATTATTTTATCAATTATTATTTTATTAGTTATTATTTTATCAGTTATTATTTCATCGGTTATTATTTTATAAGTTATTGTTTTATTGGTTATTATTTTATCAGTTATTATTTTATCAGTTATTATTTTATCAATTAATATTATATCAGTTATTATTTTGTCAGTTATTATTTTATCGGTTATTATTTTATCGGTTATTATTTTATCAGTTATTATTTTATCAGTTATTATTTTATTAGTTATTATTTTATCAGTTATTATTTTATCAGTTATTGTTTTATCGGTTATTATTTTATCGGTTATCATTTTATCAATTATTATTTTATCAGTTATTATTTTAACAATTATTATTTTATCAGTTATTATTTTATCAATTATTATTTAATCAGTTATTATTTTATCAGTTATTATTTTATCGATAATTATTTTATCAGTTATTATTTTATCAGTTATTATTTTATCAGTTATTATTTTATTAGTTATTATTTTAGCAGTTATTATTATATCAGTTTATATTTTAGTTCAGAATTAACTCTTTATCTTCGATGCACCTAGCCAATTTCGATTCCAATCGCTTCATATGTTTAGGGACCGAATATTAATTTTGCCATTGATCAAACTCTGGAGTTGTCACACGCACTCGATAGCAGAGTTTCCCACATGAATGATTGAAAATGTTAATTACAGTGCAAACATAGGGTATTGTCCTCGCATCTCTAGAGGGGAGCGGATCGGCATGCATTATACCATAGCATGTTTTAAGAACAAATTAAGTTCGTATAATCAGGTATCTTGTTCATTATTTCCCGGCTTAGGATTCAGGATGTGCAATTTTCGCATGTTATCAGACGATTCGCTGGGAAAGTTTTCCTTTGATTTGCTTCCAGAATTAATAAACTTTCCCCCTGCTTTATTTTCTCTGAAACTTCTCTGGCCATTCAGCTCAAAATGGATAGTGAGATGGTGGTACTAAATTTAGCATGTATTCAAGGGTTTCGATGATGGTACATTATACAAGCCGAAGTTATTTTGCAAATATTTAATCCACAATATTATTTAGATTATATATTATTGTAAAAGCCTAAAAATATCGATCATAAGTTAATCGATCATAAGTTAATCCATTCAAATATATCGATCATATGTTAATCCATTCAAATATATCGATCATAAGTTAATCCATTCAAATATATCAATCACATGTTAATCCATTCAAATATATCGATCATAAGTTAATCCATTCAAATATATCGATCATAAGTTAATCGATTCAAATATATCGATCATAATTTAATCCATTCAAATATATCGATCATAAATCAATCGATTCAAATATATCGATCATAAGTGAATCGATTCAAATATATCTATCATAAGTTAATCGATTCGAATTTACCGGTTATTACATAAAGTCGTTTCCAAGTAATACCTTAAAGATCGAAAAAGGTTAATGCCCCACCCAGAAAGTTGTCAAGAGTGGCACAGCCTCGATTTTAGATTTTTTTTAAATGTATAATAGGATTAATCAAATTATGCATAGAAATTCTTCAATGAAATAGAAATTGCACTGGCAACTGAAACTCTAGTACCTTTTTTCGTGATTAACATAAAACGCAGTCTTCATAGTTTCTGTCTAATTGGAGTTCACTTTTTGACAATTTCAAAAGAATGGCAAATTTATCATATTTTCACATTATTTTCTCCATTCTTATTATCCTTTCCTAAATCATTCACTTTTAGCAACGGTGCAACTCAAATTCTTGAACAGGTGATTTCTTAAACTAGTACATTAAACCATCAACCACACTACAAGTAAACAGTAAGCGATAAACTAAACGAGGTTTAAGCGTTCTTGTGGAACGCTACTAAAAGAGGGAGGCCCGAGCCCCAAATCGTAATATTTTTAATAATGAATTCAGAAATACCATTTTTTGCACTGTTAGAACATCTTTTTCTGAACATTAATCAATGAAAAAATAATAATTAAATTAATTTTTGTTTTTTGTTTTGCAATTTTTAAGCCTTAAATGGGCTTTAAAAAAACACTCCTCTTTATTCAATTTTTAATATTTAAAAAAAAAAATTGATTAAATAATAAAAGAGTATATATTACAGAACTAGGTAGAGATTTTTCCAAATGTATGTTTAACTTGTTTTCAAAAAAATATTTTGTTCATAACCTAAAATATATTCAAATTTCTATGTACATTAATTCGCAAAAAATAATTTATAACTTAATTGATAAAAATTCTCCCTCCGTTTAAAAAAAGAATATTAAAATTTTAAAATCCATTAAAAGTATAGTTTTAATAATTTTTTTACAAATCCTTAGCTTTTTAAACGTCACCAAAATTCCCAAAATTTGATTTTGGTTAAAGGACGAAATTTGCAGACGAAAAGGTAGGTAGGCAGATGAGATAAATATATATATATATATATATAAATAAAATCAGATAAAAATAAAAGTAAATGGGTCGGGGAAGAGTTGATAGGAACTAAAGATTTTTAGAAGCACATAAAAATTCTTTTTCTTAACTTCTGCTCAGCAGTGTCCAGTAACATGACACACCCTAATCAATTATCTTTCACGTACTTAAAATTCTAATTTCGTATAATTTAAAATAGATTAATTTACTATTTTAAGCATTAACTACTTAATTTGAAGCTCAAACTAGTTGATTAATAGGACCACTTTCCAGATTTTTTTTTTTACAATAGCGCAATGAAAATCGCAATAATTACTCTAAGATTAATGTTCTAGCCTTATACGGGATATCGTATTCACCGTTAAAAATAATCTATTTAAAAGGATTGATTGAACATAATCAATTTATTTAATTACCCTTACTCTTCGATTGTAAACAAAATCCCTTATTCTCAATTTACAACTAACCACATGTAAAAAAAATTTAAACAACCTTGTACTTACACTTCATTATTTAATTACTTAACTATTATTAGATTTGAAGTAAAAATGATAATGTGTTCAGATTAGGTTTTACATATTAATCCTCAAGTTTTCATACCAGATAGATCAATTTTGACAAATGTTTCTAGAGAAATAAAAAACTAATTAATTGCATTATTTATGGAAGAAATTTATCTTCTTTTTTTTTTGCAAATCGGTATTAGATAGACACAGGTCTTAATTAGATTTTAGCTCTGTATAAGAATTACTTTAAGATAAAAACTCGTCTTATAGAGCATTGCGTTAAGAATATTAAAATACAAATGCAACGTTAAAATACGCAATAAAAGTCCGTAATAATCCGGACATGTTTCGGGAGATACATCACCCTTCATCAGCGGAAAATGTAAAGTCTGTGTGTAATGAAATATAAATAAACCCAAAGAAATCTAAAATGTTGCCAAAGACTAAAAAACTAACTAAAAACTATTACAAACGGTTGGAGTTAACTATTGTGTGCCAACAAGCGGGAAACATTGGGACCGCAAACGTTTCATTGACAACCGAATCAATATTACTAAAAATATGAAACGCCTCCAGGAAGTCAAGTTCAAATGGAGATTTAGGTTTGCAAATTAAATGTGAGTTAGAAAAATTAAATATATGACCATGTTCCCAAGAGTGCTTGGCAATGGAGGACTTCTTTATTTCTTGTTTAACAGTATGTGCTTGGTGCTCCTTGATACGAAATCTTAATGCTCTCCTTGTTTGACCAATATATGACATGCCACATTGACATGAAATACTGTATATGCCCCAGTTATTAAGATCGTCAATAGGGTCTTTAAGTTGTGTGAACGTGATCTTATTGATAGGTGAAAATATGGAACGTATGTCGAACCTACCGAGAATTTTAGAAATTTGATGGCTGATCTGGGGATAATATGGTAAAACAACTAAAGACTTAGATCGCTCAGATAGACTAGAATTTTTAAATGGATTTTTAAGTTTATGTAGGGCCTTATCAACGACGTTGGGTGAGAAACCTCGATCCACGGCGACGGCTCTCAAATAATTAAGTTCAGTCTGGAGTGAATCGGGTGTTGAACAGATGTTAAGAGCACGATTAACAAAAGTGTAAAATGCAGCCATTTTTTGTTGTATGGGGTGGCAGGACTTAAAATGAGGGGGCATTTTTCCACCGTATATAGAAAACCCTTCGCGGTTTCTTTGCCCCCTCATTTTGAGATGACCATTTATCCACCACCGTATATAGAAAACCCTTCGCGGTTTCTTTGCCCCCTCATTTTAAGTCCTGCCACCCCATACAACAAAAAATGGCTGCATTTTACACTTTTGTTAATCGTGCTCTTAACATCTGTTCTACACCCGATTCACTCCAGACTGAACTTAATTATTTGAGAGCCGTCGCCGTGGATCGAGGTTTCTCACCCAACGTCGTTGATAAGGCCCTACATAAACTTAAAAATCCATTTAAAAATTCTAGTCTATCTGAGCGATCTAAGTCTTTAGTTGTTTTACCATATTATCCCCAGATCAGCCATCAAATTTCTAAAATTCTCGGTAGGTTCGACATACGTTCCATATTTTCACCTATCAATAAGATCACGTTCACACAACTTAAAGACCCTATTGACGATCTTAATAACTGGGGCATATACAGTATTTCATGTCAATGTGGCATGTCATATATTGGTCAAACAAGGAGAGCATTAAGATTTCGTATCAAGGAGCACCAAGCACATACTGTTAAACAAGAAATAAAGAAGTCCTCCATTGCCAAGCACTCTTGGGAACATGGTCATATATTTAATTTTTCTAACTCACATTTAATTTGCAAACCTAAATCTCCATTTGAACTTGACTTCCTGGAGGCGTTTCATATTTTTAGTAATATTGATTCGGTTGTCAATGAAACGTTTGCGGTCCCAATGTTTCCCGCTTGTTGGCACACAATAGTTAACTCCAACCGTTTGTAATAGTTTTTAGTTAGTTTTTTAGTCTTTGGCAACATTTTAGATTTCTTTGGGTTTATTTATATTTCATTACACACAGACTTTACATTTTCCGCTGATGAAGGGTGATGTATCTCCCGAAACATGTCCGGATTATTACGGACTTTTATTGCGTATTTTAACGTTGCATTTGTATTTTAATAAGAATTACTTTGATATATTTTTTTCTTTTGAATCATTCTGGTTTTGAAACCAAGATATTGGATCTATCTGGCTTTCAACAAAGCTATGGGATGTAACTCGGCTCCTGCGATGCGATCGGTGCACAGTAGTTTACGCGAATCTCGATCTGTCTATACTTTTGAATCTGATTTCTTTACTTATCTGGTTTCGCAACAAACTGATACTTTCACACCGTAAAATTAATATTGTCTTGCTGTCTTGGAATGTTATGACTTCACCTACTGATAGATCTGTATGAAAACTAAAAATAAATGTATTAATCTGAAAATCGAAAAAAAGTTATCAATCTCGTTTGAAATATGTTGTCGGCTTAATTCGTAAACCGCGTTAACTCTACACCACGGACTTATCAGTCGTAGCGAAAGCTTCTTGGCGACAAAATAAATTGGTAAAATAATTTTATAATTATAAAAATACTTTTAATTAGTTATCCTTAATATCTTACGGCACAGGTATGATAAATAAGACACAGTATTTATCAGTGTTCAAATATGGCTGATTTTACTTTTAGCTTTCTGAATAGGTATTAGCCTAAAAAAATTATTTTTATTATTGTTATTTATTATTATTATATTACCCCCCATTTAAGAAAGCTCTTCGAACACGATAGTAAGCTGAGCGCTCCGAGCACGGAATCGACTCCTTTTATATATATATATATATATATATATATATATATATATATATATATATATATATATATATATATATAAAACAGCCTTACAATCCTCGGCAAATTTCAATTATTTCGAAATTAGTGGATATAACTCAAAGTGGATATTATTAACCAAGCTATAGAATTAAGAAATTATACTAATACATTAAACCCATTGACTAAAATATATTCAAAATATGACATTACCTTGTGATAATTAATTCAGGTGCACTAAATTTATCGCAGAAACTTTTAAATTCTATACAAGTAACCTTCATTAAATTATAAGCTTCATTATTTTACTTGCAAATTCCTCAGATTATTAAAATACCTTTTGAAATAAATCTTCTTAAATAAATAATCTTCTTAAAATAAATCTTTGGCGAGGTATTGTTCGCGCATTATTAAAATATCGCCAAAGGGATTTCAAACCATTAACTCTATTTAATTCCTAACTTCCCAGAGTAATAATAATAGCATTTGTATACTCAAATTATTATATTCATCCGATACGGCGATCAATGAATAAATATTTGTCGGTGTATATTAAATCATTTACCAATTACTACAGGATATTAGAAGTAACCTGACTGTTTTAATTAAAATTTAATCATCGTATTATCGTCAAGGGATAATTTTATTGAGACAGTAGAGTACATTTATTTTAAGAAGTGACTGGCAAAATGGTCTAAGTCATATTTTAAGTAAAAGGATTGTTAATTTCGGTACATAAGTTAAGGTGTACAATGTACATATACACTTGGAAATGCGGGAATCGACCAAAAATTACTAAATATTTCTTTTGATCTATAATATTCCCCTATTCATTATCTTCCAGATGATACCAAGCTTATAAATATTTAAAAAACTTTATTATTTACAAAGTGTTATTCTAGGGCCCTACTTGCAATGGGTATTAGTAAATGTTAAAATAGGTCATCAATGTACAGTAGCTAGCAAGAAAGCTAACATAATGTTAGGTTACATCAGAAAAAGTGTTTCAACAAAATCTAAGGATATAATCTTGCCACTATATAGAGGTTTTGTAAAGCCGAATCTAGAATATTCTGTATAGTTTTGGTCACAAAAAAAAGACATTGATATGTTAAAGAAAGTTCAGCACAGCGATACTTAAATGGGCCAAGGTATTTCAGGCATAGATATTGGAGATAGATTAAGAAATTTGAATATGTATACTCTGGAAGAGAGAAGGGTTAGGAGATATTTTATTCAATTGTTCAAATTTATTAAACAGGAGATGTTGAGGGTTTAGATTTTAATATGAGTGATATAAAGAGAGGTCATGAGTTTAAATCAAACAAATCACGTTTCAATCGACAAAGAAGGTAGTACTATTTTTATAATAGTGTAATCGACAAATTAAATAACTTTCCAGGGAATATTGTCAATTCTACAGGAGTAATTGATGTTAAAAATAAGTTAGATATTCATTGAGTAATAGTTATCAGATACTTGACTGATCGAACCTTGTCGGGCCTTGATAATGTTGTTGGTCTTCAATATGTGTAATACAAGTCAATTTGATGTCATAATACAGATGCGTAGGGTTCATGCAAAACCAAAATGTCAAAAAATAAATAAATACATTTTAAGCATTGAATTTTATATAATAGGATGACCGATTTCCATTTTTTTCAAAAAAATATATTAATAATTCCAAATATATTCCTTTCATTTTAAATGAAAGTAAGCTCCATATAAATGCATGCATATACCAAATACTTCTGCATTTTTCTGTGATTTTATACAAAAAATTCCATAATCTCCACTGGTAGCCCAATTTACTCCATCTATGAATCTTAGTAGGTTACTTTAGAAAAATAATTATTAATAATATTATAAACCTCAGAATTATATAAAAATATATGATTTTGTTTCTAATAAAAAAGTGAACGTTTTTGAAATTTTTTTTATAATTTTTCAATTTTATTAATGAAAGAAATCGGACTTTGAACATCAAAAATCGAGTTTAAGACCCAAATTTACCCACCTTGCCCTAAGCAATTAAAAATAAAGTAAATATTTTTATTTCCCTAATTCACTCAAAACTCTTCCAATAACAGATATAAATAAATCAATAAATAACTGTTAATAATAATTTTTAACTGCGTTTTCGAATACCATTGTTTAAAATTTTTTTCTTATTTCATATTTTCAGCAGACAACGACGTTGTTTGAAAGTTTTTGAAAACATTCGAATTCTCGAACGAGGTATTTAAATACTAAACAGCTCAACGCATCGAAATAGTCCTTATATTCTTTACCATTCGATTAGACGTGCTTCTTCAAACATTTGGGATTGCAAAAAAACATTTAATTTTCATTAAATAAAAGATATTTCAATACTTGTATTTCATGTAGTTTTCGATAATCTTAAATTTTGGACTTAAAATCGAGTAAAGTATTTGTTTTAAAACTTCGATATTAAGTTTAATGTGTTTCAATCTATAAGAATTGTTTAAATTTAAACCTTTTCCATGAGTAAATGAGGACTAGAAATGGAAAACGACCCAAGTCCAAAAAAGACATTTTTTTAAGGAGAGCCGATAAATTGAAAAACACTCGCATCTGTTACTTAGGGAGTTCTTCATTTCATTCAAATTTTTGAACTATTTCTACTGGAGTTCGCACTTTGGGCGTTCTCCACTTTGTTTAGCTTGGTCTTTAAGACATTTTTCCGTAAAAAAAAGATTTTCGATTTTTTTTTTTTTGGTACTTAGGTCGTTTTCCATTTCTAGTCCTCAAATATTATATACCGTTTTATGTGACTAGACATCCTGATTATTCTTACAGATTAAATTAAACTTATTTTACCAGCCAACTCTATTAGTCAGCCTTTTCTATGAAGAAAATATTCATATTCCTTCACTGCATAAATTTTTTGTATTCTTAAAAAATATAGAGTGCACTCAAAATACCTAACAAAGACCTGACAAATATATTTAAAAAAATACAGACAACTCTCGTTATCTCGAACTCGAAGGGAAGTGTATAAAATTTCGAGATATCGAAAATTCAAGTTATCGAAAATCCTATAAAAAAGCTGTTTTGGTAAAAATAAATACTAGTATACTTACACGACTTTATTTAACATATCTATCCAAAATAGTTTGGTGAGTATTTCTATTTTTTTCGAAATCAATTATATTTTCCAAATGCACGATTGCTTGAAATGTCTCTGATGTTTTCATTTCCGGCCTCGATTCAATGAATGCACGCATAGTTTTTATGAAAGATAGAGCCTTTTACAAAGTTATCTTTGGAGGAGGTTAGCATTCTTCATTATCATTCTTCTTCTGAGAGCAATCTCTCATCAAATGCGGCTATAGAGAGTGCATTGCATTATCGTTTTGTCGCTATTATTCGCAGCGACAAATCAACACCACACGAAAGCCTAAACAAAAATGAGAAGGGGTCGAGTGTCATCATATTTTAAGTGAGTTGTTTTCTGGACAGTCGGTAATGTTCCAAGAAAGTGACTCGCATTTTACCGAAAACGCCAGCTGGCTTGAGGGACGATAAATCATTAATATTCCTTGTTGGACTGACTCTGCGTTAAAGAGGAGGGGATACAGCTCAGGGAATCCAGTCTGGCGACATTCAAACAAAAGGGTGAGGCACAGGTAGAAATCCATTGTACGTATACCCTTTCAATAACGCACAATAAGAAAGAGAACCGATAAAGAAGAACGTGGCAATTACATATATGCTAAAGGTTCTTCAAAATCTGTAGTTTTGAGAGGAAAACAAAATCTTGAGCTGTGAGAAAACTTCGAGTTATCGAAAATAACGACGAAAAACTTCGAATTAAAGAGATAAAATTACATTAAATAAGTAATGAAGGTGCAGGGAAATCGATTTTTTTTCGAGATATCGAAAAATTCGAGTTATCGAAGTTCGAGTTATCGAGAGTCTACTGTATTTGATTAAAATATTTGAAACCAAAAAAATATTTATTTAAAAAAAATATTTGATAACCAAACTGAGTAAAAATTACGTATACAAACTTGGTTAAAAATTACGCAACAAATAAAATAATTCATTTGAAAGTTTGTGAAAACATATTTATGTACTATTACATAGGCTGAAAATATTCCTTAATAAGGACTAAAGTATAAGTTTAACGATGTCTACAGGAGTAGACATTGTTAAACTTATACTTTATTTATACTTATACTCGTAATTTATTTTTATTTTTTCAAAATACCCATTTTATCCCATTACTCCCCCCACCTTAACCAATTCATTTAATTCACTATAATAAGTTGAGTTTTAAACATTTATATATCAAATAACTGTCATATTCTAATGTTATTTTTTCTTTTCTTTTAGGTATGTATGAAATGCTTTTAAATATATTGCAGTTAGGCTAAGGTAAAATACTTTTCTCTATACCTTTCCTGATATCAACTTAAATCTACTTGATGTCAAAGTGTGGAAAAGATTGATGGCTATTTTAAAAAAAAAACACCGAACAAAAACAGCGATGTTAAAAGTTTTCACAAATATTAAATACTGATTATAGAGTTCAGTTTCGAATATACGGTCTAATCTAAGAAGGTGAGGAGTGATTTATTCGAAAAAGTCATGTCAGTCCTTACATTTAATGAGGGTTTTAGTTCGTCGAATGAAATCATAGGTTGAGGATTTCCATGGTAAAAGGAGTAAGGTATAGGTATGTATGAAATGCTTTTAAATATATTGCAGTTAAGCTAAGGTAAAATACTTTTCACTATAATACCTTTCCTGATATCAGCTTAAATCTACTTGATGTCAAAGTGCGGAAAAGATTAATGGCTATTTTTAAAAAAAAACACCGAACAAAAACAGCGATGTTAAAAGTTTTCACAAATATTAAATACTGATTATAGAGTTCAGTTTCGAATATACGGTCTAATCTAAGAAGGTGAGGAGTGATTTATTCGAAAAAGTCATGCCAGTCCTTACATTTAATGAGGGTTTTAGTTCGTCGAATGTAATCATAGCTTGAGGATTTCCATGGTAAAAGGAGTAAGATTATACCCAGAAAAGTTTTCCTCCGTTCCTCCATAAAATGAGACTATAAATAAGTTACGATAAATATATAATCTTAGAAAAAAGACACGTAAGAATTTTATTACTGAAAAAAATTTAGTATGATAGTTAGTAAATGAAGTTTAAAATTAGATGATACTTTTCAAAATATTAACTATCAATATTGTTTCTGTTATCTGTTTTGATGTTTATTTTATAAGTAAATTATAACATCGGAATAATATTTATTACTAGGAGTCAAACTCTTTGAAATCTGGGTCATTTATTATCGTATGTCAAAAATTATTTATCAGATGTTAAAATTACATATTATTAGATTAAGAAGTTGCTTATCATCACATGTTGAACTAGTTTTACTAAAATGTCGAGATCATTTCTTAATAGAAATCGAAATTGTTATGTAAATAGAAGACATTTATTGTCAGATATCGTAATTAATGTATTATCAAAGAGCAAAGTCGTTGGTAAAAGTAAAGAATAAGGGTGCACTTCGCCAAATCAATTTTCATCAACAAATTTGGCGTGGAAGGTCCGGGGTTTCCATTTCCAACATCGATATCGATGTCCCGTAAACAAGTGGGTGGAGCTACTTTCTGTAGATTAAACCAATGAGAGACACGGAATGAAAAAATTTCTGGCGTCATTTTGGCGATGGTTTATAACTTTTATGAAGCTATTATTAAATATAAGAAATAATTATTACAAAATAGCTAATGGTAAAATTAGTGTTATTACTAATCACAAAATGGCGATTGGAAAACTAACGAAATTACAAATTGAATTCCAATTTGGGCAATTGTGTAAAACATATTACGGAAGTATTGAGCATTGTTACCAATTTGAATATATAGCTAATTTTGCTTCTGAGTGACTTCGCTTTTGAGTGTTCATTATTAAAAATTGGGCTTTGCTTCTTTATTATATTTTTAAATTGACGCCAAATTGAGACCAAAATCCCATTTTTTCAATTTTTGGATATAACTCTTTTTGCATTTGAGCTACTCATTTATTGTCATATGCTGAAATCAGTTATTGTTAGATATTTGTATTGTTCATTATCAAATATCAAAACCGCTTTACTTAGATACCGAGATCATTTATATAAGTCAAAATTAACACTTCATCTCCATTATCAGATAACAAATAATTTATTATGAGATGTCGAGATAAATCACCATCTGGTGTCTAAATAATTTCTTATCCGATTTTGATATCCTTCCTCACATCTCAGATGTCTGGATCGTTTTCTTTCAGATGTTATATGATGCCAAAATGATTTAGTTCGGATCAAAATCCGCAAGCTATATATTCAATCCTGGACTATGTTGCCATAACAATCCAAGTCAATGTACTTTTAATAGGAGTATCCGTAGTTATCTAATATATCTAACAATATAATATAACTAGCATTAACAGACCTATAAAAATAAGTATTGAGTTCATATACGCTCATTGGCAATTTGAGTTTTTGTATAAATGCAGTAGAGCTCCAATTATCCGAACGTCAGTTATCCGGATCAAATAAAGCGGATCGCAAATTATCCGGATTGCTTTAAGAAAAAAAATCAGCAAAATCCACATTTATAAAGTTTCTTATCGGTGAATGATATTGTTTTTTATATTCATTAAATTGCATTACATACTGAAGCAAAATTCGTTTTTTTTACTAAGAAATAAAAAAAAAATGTGATTTATCCAGATATTCGATTATCCGGATGGTCCCAATTGATTTGGATAATCGGAGTTCTACTGTACAGTAGATTAAACTACGGTAGATTAGCATTAGATTATTCTAGTAGTCTGCTTTAACGTTTTAAGAACTTTCTATCCTTTCTCAAAATAATTTGAAAGGTATCTTTCATGTTTCTGTTCCCATTTATATAGAGAACGAAATATAATATTTTCAATTCATTATATCTAACGACATTAAATTAGTACATCTACTAGCGATTGCAGAAAGATATTAAAGTAAGGAATATACTAAAGTAACATCGTTTTAAAATGCTTATAATCATCAGATACCGGGAAAAACAGAAACTATTAAATAAGATAGTTTCTATTTACTAAAAGTTTCTTTTAACGACTCTAATTATTTTGTGAATTTTGTGAATATTTTGGGAATTGCTGAATGCACTCAAACTGGGTTTACCGTTACAAACTTGCGTTTTCTATCCTTTTTACCATTAACATATTTAATTGGTCATTAGGACTTCGCAAGTCATTTGTATATCCAATTACCTGTGTTCTAAGAAAATCTAGGGTTTTTAATGACGTCATGTTCTATTGAGAAACCCAGTTGCAATGTTTTCCATTCTGTCAGTATTAAATATTTCGTTACCTTCGTTAACCACTATGTCAGTATGCATGCACTGTTAAAAATAGGTATTCAAAAATACGTTAAATGTACTTATTTTTTGCTTATCACGGCTCCGAATACATAAGTTTCAATTTTGAAAAATACATGTACTCAAAAATGAGTACAATAAGTAAAAAGAGCAGATGCTAGTCTACAAAGGCTAAATCTCTATCAATAAATATCGACAATTAAAACCAAGACTTACCGGAAATCGAATCCAGATCCTCAGGCACAGCAGTCCAGAGCCTTATCCGTTAGACTACCAAGGTGACATAAAGAAGTTTTAAATAGAAGAAATGTTAAAATGGTATGCCAAAAGAATGGGAAGTAAGATAACTGAGTTGTCATAACTCAGTTTCCATTTAAGTAATCGACCTCAAATAATGTGGAAAAACATCTTCTGAACAACTATTTTAAGTTTGTCAAGTCGCTTTGTTAAGATGGCGTGAACAGAAGCTGATATAAGCAATATTAAATCACACTACTAATTTTTACGAAAGTACGATTACTTAAATTTGAGTGCGTCATCGCTCATTTACAATGCAATTGTACTCAAAGAAAAACGAGTACGTCTATGTTATAATTCTACTAATGTCCCAGCTCAGGTGTTATCCCTATCACTTGACCATGGTCTAAATATACGAAGCAGTGTTTTCGGGTCTTTCCTTTCAGATAGACCTCGCACCGTCGCCAATGGCACACTGTGCAGCTCTAGTGCGACGTTAATTAACCAACCATGTTTCGTCAAAAAGCGTGACTCTGCATTTAACCGTGTGTCTTACCAATCAAGTCAAAGTTTAAAATATGAAATATACCCTTATTACCCAATACTAAATAAGCATCTTAAACTGCTACTATGGCATATATAATTTAAGTACTCTATTATACTACTTGTCACGCGTAATTTTAATTTAAGCATTCCATGTTTAGTCATAAAGCGTGACTATGCAACTATCCGCGTGGCTAACCAATCACGTGAAAGTTTAAAATATGTAATAGGATTGCAACGTGACTACGTTAGCACGTTTGCCTTCGGCTTTTGTGATTATGTCTGCTATTTGAGAATGAGAATGTGCGACTATTTTGTTGCAGATCGGGATTAAATTCTTCACCAATTAATCCGCTTCCCGAATTCGTATTTCTTGAATATTAGTCTCTCCTATATCATGTGACCATTATGATGAACAAATCAGACTGTAATGAGAAATTCTACCCCGTCTAGCTAAGACAAAACAACGTATGTCTGACACCGGTAACATCGAGAAAGAACTGGGGGTTTTTCCTTCGAGATCCCGTTTTCTTCAGGACCCGTATTGTGAAAAAAAAAAGGATTTTTTAAAGCATTTTTGTGCTGGTTAGGTTTGGTTTTTGGTTAGGTCGTTTTTTCAAAAAATTACTATAAAATCCTCAGAATCGGAACTACGATCATCGACTACGACACAGAAACTCTAATGTTTTGACATTAGACAGATGCCAGTCCAGTCACAATCACGCACAATTTTGGATAAAGGTGGCATAACTGTAGAGGTTGGTTAATTAACGTCCCATAAGAGATTCACCTCGGGCAATTGGCGACGGTTCGGGATCTATCCCTAAAGAAAGACCCGGGAAGACCTCTTAATTTTAAACCATGATCAGATGAGGAGGACAACATTTGAGATGGCCTCCACTCTCTAAAATTTCACTCCACTATTATCAAAATGTGCGCAGTAATTTATTAATTACGTTCCTATTTTCCTTTTACCTGTTTTCTGTATATAGCTGATTATATTTGAGAATTATACACAGTGTGTCCCATAAGTTTTAAGACTATGGCTATAAAAAAGACGCAAAAAAATTACAAAATATTTTTCATCACATTTTTTATTCAAAATAGTCTCCATTAAGGCAGGTTTACACGCTACGATAAATCATGACGATGTGATTGACACATTTATTGTTCCAATAAATCGAAAGAGTGAGTATTGTTTACACGCTATGATAAATCGTAACGATTTCTTGTCAAATATTCATTGTCGACCGCTAAATAAGCTTTTGCCATGGAGGAAGTAGAATTGTTGTTATGTATCGGTTGTTTAGCGAGAAAAGTGAAAAAGTCTCGAAGACCAAGAACAAAGGGGAGCCGCCAGTGGTTGCTATAATGTTTCTATCTGCCAACGGATCAAACTCTTGTATTTTTTTATCGAGCTCTGTATAAGCAAGGTCTTTTTTATTCCTGTCGGAGTATTCTTTGCTCTTAACGAGCCGCAAGCAGGTAAAACTCCGATAAAGTTCAATGAATTCACTCAAGAACTCTCGAGGAGTTTGTTTAACTGCCATGATTACCTATTCGAATAAAAACAACAGTCAACCAAAGAACGAACTATTCAACACAACCTTTCTGATGCAGATCCAAATGCAAACTGAGTCAAATCGTAGCGAGAAATGGCTGCCACTTGTTTACACGTTCCAACATGTCGTTACGATTCGCAAAAATTGATGCCGGCCGGCATCAACCATCCAATCCAATTCCAATTAATCGCTACAGTCCTGTTTACACTCAACGATAAATCGAAACAATCCGATCGTTACGATAAATTGCCAGCATTTATCGTAGCGTGTAAACCTGCCTTTAGAAGTAACACACATGTTGGCACGATCTTTCAACCTTTTCATGCCTTTCAAAAACTCCTCTTTTGAAATACTGTCTAACTTCGTTGTCCCGGCTTCTTGTATCTCGTCTATCGACGCAAAATGGTCCTCTTTCAAGTACATCTTTAATGTAGGGAACAGGAAGCAGTCGGGGGACTCAAATCAGGCGAGTACGGTGGGTGGCTGAGCACAGTAATAATTTTTGTTTGCCAAAAATTAAGTGTTAATCGCCGCGATACGCGCTGGTGCGTTATCGTGCAAGAGGAAAAGAGAACGATATCTCCACAACTCGGCTCTAACACGCGCAGTTCTTTGACAAAGGCGATCCAGCACTTGTTGGTAGAATGAAGTATTCACACTAGTATCTTGAGGAATAAATTCTTTGTGGACGATGCCTTTGGAGTAAAAAAAAAATGACCGCTCCTTTCGTCGTCTTCAACCGACTCTTTACCCTTCGCAAAAAGGTTATACCACCGAAAACCAGTAACACGAGACATAACAGATCCACCATAAACAACTTTTAACATTTCGTAGGTTTCTGTCGCACTTTTACCGGTTTTACAGCAAAATTTAATAGCAACACACTGTTCGTTATTTTTATCCATCCGTAAATTATGTCCGCGAGCACTTTGATGAACTGAACCTTGATGCTGAACAGCCTTTGATACTGAACCGTTGATACTGAACAGCTGCATGTATTCCGATGGACTTGAAACTTCGTATGGAAGGAGAGGAAGATTGTAGTAACTAGTTCTCAAAATTTCATGGAAATGGCGATAGTAGTACCGATTTTATAGCCACAGTCTTAAAACTTATAGGACACACCGTGTAAATATAGTATGGTATATTTTAAATTTATCATGTGTATACTCCTAACTTCATTGTTTATTTAATCGTTGTTTTGTCGAAGAAATTATTTTAATAGAAATAATTTTTTGGGGCTTTTTAAAATAACGTAATAAAACGGACACTTTCAATTGTGTACGTTCTTATTTCTGTAAGTAATTAATACGCCATTATTATGCCCTATTTACAAAAAGTCGAATTATTCCATAAGGATAAGGCTCTGTACTGCGGTGCCTGAAGATCTGGGTTTGATTCCCGGTAAGTCTTTTAAAGGGATTTATGAAGGCAGCCTATGTAGGCAAGCATGTACCCCTTTTACACATTTTTTAGTACATGCCTTTTACAAAATTGATACTTATGTATTCGGAGCCATGATAAGCATCGAATTTACACAAAAATGAGTACGTTTTACTTATTTTTGAGTACCTATTTTTAACAGTATACTAGTTGCTAAACAGATTTGCAACTCAAATCATCATCATCTATCTAACGTACACAGAAGTAAAGCGACACCACACATTTCTGAGGTACTCTAATAATACATAACCTATTCCTGATAATTATAAAATTACATCACCAGTTGTACATGTTACGCTCGGCAGATATCGATAATTGAACTAACCCTCCGGGATTATTGAGGTACAGTTTCCTGATATCGATTACAGAGTTCATATTCGATAACTAGTGACATCTTATATAAGTATTAATCAATGGAATGAACCGATAACCGATATATCTTATAATGCAGAATGTAGCATAATATGAAATATAAATGTAATTCATTCATGGTTCCCTCTACATATCATCAATGAACAAATATCAAAACAAAATGAAGTAGTGATACTTTCAATTAAACTGAATATAGATCGTATGGGATGCTTAAACTAGACCTAATAAATAAAATGATTTAGTTTATAAGTCTTAAAATTTCAATACCAAAAGGATCGATTTTATTACAATTTCAAATATATTTCTAAATTAAAAATTATCGATTATTTAAACGGTTTTCATTTCTTTCGTTATTCCTTTCAGTAATCCCTTTGGGAATTTAAACTAAAATGCAATTTTTTTTCATGGCATTTTGGACGACCTCAAAAGATTATTATTCATTATCTTAAAAGATCATTAAGATCATTAATTCAAAAGATTATTATTTAATTTCAAAGGATTAAATAAACTTTGGACTAGTTAGATTTAAAAGTTAACAAATTAGTATTATTAGTCTGTTTTATTATTTAATGTTTTTATGTTCATTATTCCATTAGGCAGTTTCATTATTGTGGTCAATTCTATTACTCATTGCTTTTTACTTCATAATTGGCTGGTATTCATTTCGATAAATTATTTTCATTATTCTATTTGGTCAATAGTCATTCTATTATTTTCATTATTCTATTCGACCAATAGTCATTCTTTATTTTCATTATTCTATTCGGTCAATAATCATTATTTTATTATTTTCATTTTTCTATTCTGTCAATAGTCATTCTATTATTTTCATTATTCTATTCGACCAATAGTCATTCTATTATTTTCATTATTCTATTCGATCAATAATCATTATTTTAATACTTTCATTATTCTATTCGGTCGTCAATAGTCATTATTCTATTTTTTTTATTATTCTATTGAGTCATTATTCTATTATTTTCATTATTCTATTCGGTCAATAGTCTTTTATTAAACTTGGAAATTCTTACCCTTTTCTCGATGAACACAAATTATTTATGAAACAATGCGTTTGGGTTGAAAGAGTTAAATCCACTCGGACTTCTAGGTGCAACTCTCTGTTTTCAACTATTATAAGTAGAAAGTACAGCGATACTTTTTTATCGTTTCAAGTTAAGGGGACATTACCCAAGAAATTACAAAATTCTAGATTTATTTTTATTTTCTAAATTATAGTGTCGAATATTCTAAATATGCTTTCAAAATTCTAGAACCGTATCTATGTTTTTAATGGGTTATTTGAGATTTTATGCTGGATGACAGGTATGTTTCACAAGGAACGAAAGCATTTAAATCGTTTTTTTTTTCAATGTTTAGTTTTCGAAACGCTAAGGCTTTTTTTATTATTAATGAAGAAATATATAAGTTTTAAGCATATTGTAAACTATGTGTATATTATAAATTGGCATGTGTGCGAATTAGCTCTATGAGTAGTATTTTTTTTTAATTACTAAATTAAAAAAATTGAGTTTTAAGAAATTTTTGTATTAATATGAATATAAATTATTATTTATATAAAAATCAAATACATGCAGTATACAAAATTTATATATATATATATATATATATATATATATATAAATAAATTTTGTATATTGCATGTATTTGATTTTTATATAAAAAATAATTTATATTCAAAATAATACAAAAATTTCTTAAAACTCAATTTTTTTAATTTAGTAATTATATATATATATATATATATATATATATATATATATATATATATATATATATATATATATATATATATATATATATATATATATATATATATATATATATATATATATATATATATATATATATATATATCTATATATATATATATCTATATATATATATATATCTATATATATATATATATCTATATATATATATATATCTATATATATATATATCTATATATATATATATATCTATATCTATATCTATATCTATATATATATATATATATATATATATATATATATCTATATATATATATATATATATATATATATATATATATATATATATATATATATATATATATATAGTTCAGTGATAAATAAATTATTTATTTACTAACTAATGAAACATAAAAATGTAAAATAAATATATTTAGGTTATTAATATATAATATTTTTTTGAAAATCACTATAACACAAATTTGTCAAAATCACTTCCAAGATCTGTAGCATAAACTTTTACATTATTTAATCAATTTAATATTTTTAAACATTAAAAATTGAAGGAGAATTAGTGTTTTAGGAAAAAGCATATTTTGCTTTAAAACAAATTCAGTGATTACTGTTCAGAAAGGGATGTTCTAATAGTTAAAAAAATAATATTGCTAAAATCCTTATTAAAAATATTAGGATTTGTGGCTCGAATGTCTATTATGATAAAATACTAAAATTTTCAGATATTAAGAAATTCGCAAAAAAACAACTGCAGTTTCAATTTCATAGTATTTTTTGCTAACACGTTTAGCTAGGTGCTGTACAATTATAGCATTAATAATTATTAATACTTACAATAAAGATGAATGAATACCTATTAATGGAATAGTATTTCATTATCAATACTAATTAACTAAGATAACTATACTAATTAAGATAATAAAAAAAAACTTTTCTACCAAAATGCTTTTACAGGGATAATATTACAAAAAATAGATAAAAGACATCTTACGAAACCATATTTCTTCATATTTCAGATTATATTTCCCCTTGAGGGGGGATCCTTCCATCAACCCCTTCACCCCTTTTTTCTCCACCTACTCAACTAAGTATCAGTTTTACTGTCAGGAAATAATCTCAGAGACAAAGCCATCAGAAACCCCGAAGTAGACATCAACAACCAACCCAGCTTCTGGAATCTCCAATTCCTTCAGAATTGTCCTAATCATCCCTATTACCAGCTTATTTGAAAATCCCACATCTAAAAAATTCCTGGAAATTCCAGGAGCACTGCACGTGCGACACTCGCACAACTGTAACAAGAAACAGGAAACGTCTTCTATAGGCGAAAAGAGTATATGTGACCAATTAGTTAGTTGTTCCGAGCAGAGTCTCAAGTGCTATAGCCAATGGGAAATGACTATCAATATGCGCAGGTGTAACCGACATGCGTATGTGCTCCATAGGTCACATTAATTCCCGTATAAAAGCTGAATATGACCATTCTTCTCGGCATTTTTGGAAGTTCTTTTAGATTATTATATAGTTATTAGTATAAGTATGCTTCACCGTCATATCAACAAAAGATCGCTCTCACCAGATGCTTGCTGCTTTTGGTACCACATACCCTTCATTCCTCGAACTAGAAGTAAGATGACTTTTTTTATAAAAAAAATTATCAGTTATGCATTTTGGTAGAAAAGAGGCCATTGACCAATTTGGTCATTTTGGGCTACGGTAATTATAATCTAAATTGTACGATGGGTAATAATGCGAAAAGAATATTACCCGCTAGATTTATTTTTAGACAAAAGGTAATAATTTTTCCACCTACGCACTTTAGTATAAAAGCGACTATTGACTAAATTGGTCATTTCGTGGCTCTTTTTTCCCTCACTTTCTGTTAGGGAAGTTACAGCTAAAAGTATTGCTGTGTAGGTATAACACGTGTTTACTTCTAATGTAAAAAGTTCTATGTTTTACGTTAACCCCGTGTAACGAACAATTGTGTTATGTAACAATCAATTTAAAAGTATACTAATGTATTTTTTTTGATATTTTGCTTCTAATAAAAATTGGGGTACAATTAATTTTGCTCCCCAATCTCATTCCATTCCAACATTTGGGGTTACTTTACTCCACCAGTTAAAGTGAAGTAAACCTTACAATTGTAAAGCAAATCATAGTAGAAACCTTAATATTCTTCTAATTTACTAGGAAAGCAAAGAAATTTAAGTAACCTTCCTTTATAAGACGTTCACTGTGTTGGGTCATTTTTTGTCGTAGGAGAAGAATTTGCAATAAAATGTGATTATTTTTTTAAATATATTTTTGAGTTTTCTATTAATTGTTATATCTTATGTATTTTTATTTACCCCACTGAAGTATACGAGCAAAAATTGGACTAACAAATCAATCCCAATTCGCCAATTATTATGAAACAAATGGAACTTTAGGAATCATTTAAAGTTTTATGTTTTTTGAACGATTTTTTTTTTTTTGAAAATTGATTTTTTGGACATAGAAAATAGAACATACATTTTGAAAGGCGCTTAATAAGAACTTTTATTTATCACAACTAAGCTTTACTATTGAAAAAAGTTCATTTCTGGTATTGGAATAAAGTATTCTACCTCCACTTCCTACTTTACTCAACAGAGAGAGGGATAATAATGATATTATTAAACAAGTCTACATTAAAAAAAATTATAAATTATCGAAATCTTCAGCTACCACAGAATATATTGATACCCGGAACGTCATTTTAGCTGCATTACATGGTACACAAACACTTTACTAAACCGGGAAAAGCAAAATAATGGAGTAAACCGTTGACGGTTACGTGATTAGTTTTATGATATATAAATTTCTGTAACTAACTTGAAACATATATGACGGAGTAATAAAGATCATTCACATTTTGCGAAAAAGTTTATCACAGGGAAATTCACTTGCAACTATTTGATTTTAATAGTTCGTCTTGATTCTTGGCTATAGATCCAGGGCTAATTTTCTATAAAAGTATAGATAGTCTTGATTCTTGGCTATAGATCTAAGGCTAATTTTCTATAAAAGTATAGATAGTCTTGATTCTCGGCTATAGATCCAGGGCTATTTTTCTATAAAAGTATAGATAGTCTTGATTCTTGGCTATAGATCCAGGGCTAATTTTCTATAAAAGTATAGATAGTCTTGATTCTTGGCGATAGCTCCAGGGCTAATTTTCTATAAAAGTATAGATAGTCTTGATTCTTGGCTATAGATCCAGGGCTAATTTTCTATAAAAGTATAGATAGTCTTGATTCTTGGCTATAGATCCAGGGCTAATTTTCTATAAAAGTATAGATAGTCTTGATTCTTGGCTATAGATCTAGGGCTAATTTCTATAAAAGTATACTTTCTTAAAGCATTCATTCAATTCGTTTTCATTCTTTTTGGGTGACCTTTTTTGAGTATATTGAGTATATGTGGATACAGCCTTCCGGACGCTCACTTTAACATAGCGTCAGAGGATTTTACAGATATTTCTTCAAATTGAATATATTTTATTCCTATTTCTTTTCTTTTTTCCCTAAATATTTGGCAGTTGACTTTGGCATGTGACATGAGTCCTTGTTTATATAAAGATCAATTTTATAGTTGTATTTTCCATATAAAGCTGGAATTTATTTTTCAAAAATTGGTTCTAAAATATTTCTCTACCAAAAATTATTAAACCTTACCTAGAAAAAATAGTCAGCATAAAACGTTCATCAAAATTGTGAGATGGAAGGTTTTTGAAGGCTTTAAAAACGAAATTAAAAAAACTGCATTTTTTAAAAAAAGTTTTTAATTTTTTTGTATCTGTTCTTAATTTAAAGGTATAAGACATTTAAAAAATCTGCATTTTCTTTTCAATAATTTCAATGCTTCAAAATTAAAGATTTTTTGAAGGTTTTTCTACAGTTTTTACGAAGGAATTTGAAACAAAAACTTTTAATTCAGTATATCGTAAAAAAAACTTCAATTTTTCTGCATAAAACCTTCAATTTCAAAATTTAGGAGAAGGTTTTATAGACTTTTCTCAGGGTCAGTATTTAAAATTGCCTTGAGGAATGCCCTTCTTTTGATATAGGCATACATTCCTTACCTCATTGAGTTCTCAAATGGAATTACCTATTTAGCAAACGTTAATTTAATTACAAAGCTCTTTATTAAACATTAAACAATCTTTAATTGTTATTACCTGCTAAAAAGAAGAGTTAAAACCCCCCTCATTGTTTACCACCTGTCTCACCAATTCATTGTCAAAATTTGGTCTCAGTCCAACATCTTAAGTATCATCCATGAAGACGTCTTCAGCAGCATTATAAATAAACACGCTAATTAACGCAGCCAAATTAGCATTGTATCCATTGCGGGGATTATATGTTCCATTGTGTGTGCAACTTGGATCACCAATTCATCAAGGGTAAATTTGGTCTTGGTCCAAAGACTACCTCGCTGTCCCTTTTGCAATCTATTTAGTGCATTATTTGCCGAGGCCTTGCTGGTGGTCGGTTGATGAGGACTCGGGCTATCTTTAACACTTTTTGTCAGAGGTCGGTGATTTATTAGGTCTACAATCACTTTCAGCCAGCACACTTAGTATACTTTGTCTGTGGTCCCTCCGTTCCAGTAATAGACTTGGACGAGTGGCAAATGATCGACTGTCGCTTCGTCTTACGTCAATCTCCAAGAAAAGAAGAGGTACAACAATGGCTTCTGAAGGCCTGTTTTCATTCATGGGGTTGAGTACGTTTGGTTGGTGTGAAAGTATTTCATTGAGAAAGGTTTCTTTTTAAGTTAGAAGTTTATTTACCGGGTTTACGCGGGAAATCTTTGTGGTAACGATGGAGTATCTATTTAGTAATATAAAAATTAGATTGAAATTTCTGTTATGGTATTATTTTAAATGAACAAATAGCCGTAATGCAACCAAACTTGTTGTTTCATTTTCTAAAATGTAATGTAATTAAAGATTTTAAGATGAAATTGCTATGAAATGTGTTAGAATTCTTTTATATATCCACATGTTCCAACATATATTTATTTATTAATATTATTAAATTATTTTTTTCAATATTATTTTTTAAAAATATTTTTACAATACCTAAAATGTAGTATAAAAGTTATTTTTTGAATATTTTTTTTAAATATAATATTTGTTTCAATGTTATTTTTTAGTTTTTGTAATACATTTTCTTAGTGTTAGATACTTTTTCAATACCATCTTTAAACCTATTTCAATATTTACCTTTAGTATAACTTATTTAAAAATTTACTCAGTTATATTTACCAAACTTAAATTTTTTTTAGAAAAATCCCCCCAAAAAATAAAAAAATTCTCCGTCATTATTTAAAAAAGCTATCGAGAATACCTACATAATCTGAAACTAATTACAAATATTTCCCAGTTAGCTCTAGTATCTCAATGCCCCATTTTCTTTCTGTTCCCCTCCTTTTCTGGGCTTTCCCTTCTAATTTAAGCATAATTAAGTCAATAAAAGCTCTTATTAATGGGCACAGCTCATAAACTCCAGGTAGCAAGAAAATCTAGAGTAACCAAATTAACCTCCACTTTCTCTTGCTCTTCTGAAAGATGAGATCTCCTAGGAGACGAAATGTTGGTGACGTCACTTGGAGGCGTTCGATGGATCCCATACTCCATAGAAATTGTATTTTTCCCCCTCAACTTCTGTGTTGGCCCCTCTAAAAAGAGAACAGTCTATCAGGATTCTAAAAATAGAATCGGCCCAGAAGAAATTGACTCGGGAAGTGAGCTTCATACCCCGAAAAGGCGCGATGAAAGGGAATCGATTCATCGGGAAGTGGGAATGAAATCGTGAGCGATTAAATTCATCGTGGGAAATTCTATCGATGATGGGATTTGAAGTGGTGGGTTAATACGATGATGCGATTAAGAATTCTGATACATGGTCGAACATTTGGGCGCGCTAAACTACAACGATGAGAGCTTCTATCGATGATGGGATTTGAAGTGCTGGGTTAATACGATGATGCAATTAAGCATCTTTTTACAAGGTCAAACATTTTGCAGTGTATCCTGACGGCCAATGAAAACTTTGAATTTGAAGTGGTGGGTTAACATGATGATGCGATTAAGAATTCTGATACATGGTCGAACATTCGGCCCTTGTAAGCTACGATGATGAGAGCTTGTATCTATGGTGGGATTTGAAGTGCTGGGTTAATACGATGATGCAATTAAGCATCTTTTTACAAGGTCAAACATTTTGCAGTGTATCCTGACGGCCAATGAAAACTTTGAATTTGAAGTGGTGGGTTAACATGATGATGCGATTAAGAATTCTGATACATGGTCGAACATTTGGACGTGCTAAACTACAACGATGAGAGCTTCTATCGATGATGGGATTTGAAGTGATGGGTTAAAACGATGATGCAATTAAGCATCTTGATACAAGGTCAAACATTTTGCAGTGCATGCTGACGGCCAATACGAACTTCGAATTTGAAGTGGTGGGTTAACATGATGATGCGATTAAGGATTCTGATACATGGTCAACATTTTGCCGCGATAACTTACGACAATAGAAGCTTTTATCAATAATGGGATTTTAAATGGTTGGTTATTATGATGATGGGATTAAGCATCTTGATACATGGTAAAAAAAATTGCGTTTTTTACTTACGACAACAGGGCGTGTTGTGCTACAAAAGCTAGAGACAAAAGTTGTTTCTATAGGTTTTAGGACTGATAAAGTTCTTGGAATGATAATTTTGAAAATATTTAAAATATTTAAAATAGTGATTAGTGACTAGTGTGAACTCTGGTATCGTTTGTAAAATGTCGCACTAATACTATCGTAGACATTTCCCGCCAATTACAGTTTTGTCTTATGAACGAACCACAGAAAATTGTTTAGTGCGTCAAAGACCTAAAAATAAAATCCGAAAAATGTTTCTAATTGGGGACATATTTTTAAACGTTAGAAGTGACAGGAATGGTGCGACCTATAGGTTTTATGTGTCAAGTTGATGTATGTTCGATGATCCAATTATATTTTTGTTTAGTGTCAGATGGTGAAAGGCAATAGGAATAGAGGGACATATAGGATTACATATTTATTGCATATCAACTTGTATTTGAGGATGCGATTAAAAGTTAATGTTTTGTTTGATGTCAGATGGTGGAAAATGGGAATTTAGAGACATATAGGATGATTTATTTATTGCATGTCAACTTGTATTTCATGACGTGATTAAAAGTAAATGTTTTAATGAAATATATAGTGTTACTGTTGCATGTCAATGTGTGTTTGATGATGCTTGGATATAAAAGTCAATGTGTTGTTTGGTTGTAAATGGAGAGACATGTCGAACGATTTTATTACATGCCAACGTGTATTTGATGATGCGATTAAAACAAATGTTTAATTTATTGTCAGATAGTGCAGGGGGATAAAAATATAGAAACTTATACTGATGATGTAGCATGTCAACGTGTATCTTATGTGATGATGATGCGATTAAAGTTGAATGCCTTTTTGGGTCTGATGATGGTGTTACGTTTTAGTGTTTCATGTTGGCATGTACTTGATGAGGCGATTGCAAGTAAACGTATGTTTAGTTTTGGAACAGATTTGTGAAGGGTATGCGATTTGTGAATAATAAGGTTATGAGTTCGACACATCTACATTTTGATCCGTATTCAAAGATGGAATTTATGTTGTTTGGTATGGTATAGTGAAGAGGAATGTGATTATTGAGTTAAATTAATTTTATTTTAAAATTGACTTCCCCAAAAATAATCCTAAACTTTTTAAAACGTCCCTGAATATAACATACTCCACACTTTATTATTTACGCTAAAGATTTTTTGAAATAAAAAAAAAACAGCCAAAGCATGTATGCTATACAAAAGTGTGGTATATATACCACTAAGAAAAGTTGTTTATTATTTTAAACCATATTAGTTTTAAAAACCTAAAATAATACTTTTATATCAACAGAGATATTATTTGGATTAATTTACACATTCTATATTTTATATGCACTCATAAAATTCCCTTTGACCTATCAATAGTCTCAAAATATCACTCACTATCAACCCACTCTTTTCTAGTTTGGTCGAGTATTGCTTTTCTTGAGTCTTTACAAGAAACACAATCTGTATCCGCCATCTTATATCATCCATTCTTCTCTTGTTGTAATTACTAGTATATCATTTCAAATTCTACAATGTATCTACTCAAACAGCTAATAGAAAGGGAGCTACCAATTATTCGCAATGTTACATACACGCATGTTACACAAATACATTTTACAGTAGCAGCAATTCTGCAATTTCAAATAAGTTCTTGCCAATCTATTTTTTCTCTCCACCTACTCAACAGGATGTCTTTCATTAGCATCGAAGTCTTTTCGACGAAATAATTGAAAGGATTTCCCGTCGCATTTCGCAAGCAGCTAATTAAAATCGCTAAGGCGCAGACTTTTCTTTGCAGTTTGTGAACCCGGACTCGATTCATTAGAAACGGAATTGGGAAAGAAATGTTTGAGGAATTAGAGGGAATTACAGAAAGTGGATTAGGATAGAACATCTAATAAATGAATTCTTTTCGTGCACAGAGTTTCAAAAAAGGTGGTTAGAATCTTCAGTAGATTTTTTTCCTTAGATTTATCTAAATCCTTGGTAAAACATTTGCAGCAATAAGCATTTTTAAGTGTTAAGTTAAATTTGTCTGAAAACGCATTCAGGTTTATGTTTTTATATAGTATTTTTCAATGCTGTCAATATGTATAAACATAATAAAAACTAAAATGCTTGACTTTCTTCACTGTTAAAAATAGGTTTTAAAAAATAAGTAAAATGTACTCATTTTTGAATACATTCGATGCTTATCATGGCTTCGAATATATAAGTTTCGCTTTTGAAAAAGACATGTACTTAAAAATGAGTACAACGGTAAAAATGAATTAAAAGAGCAGATGCTATCCTGCCTTCATAAATCATTTTCAATAACTATCGACAATTACAACCAAGACTTAACGGGAATCGAAACCCTCATCTGCAGGCACCGCTGTCCAGAGCCTTATCCATTAAGCTACCAGGGAGACGCGAAGAAGTTATAAACAGAAGTAATGTTAAAAATGTGTGCCAAAAGAATTGAAAGTAAGATAATTGAATTGTAATAACTCAGTTTCCATTTAAGAAATGGACATCAAATAATGTGGAAAATCATTTTCTGAACAAATATTTTAAGTTTGTTAGGTCGTTTGTTAATGATCACGTAAATAAGTTTAGGATAATAGTATACTTTGTCTTATCTGGACGCAATCGCGCGTTTAAAACTGTTAGGACCATACCACATGGACGTGAAAAACGCGTGCATTCCTTCACGATCAGAAGTCTAATGATTTTTGTAAAATCACTATATATATCACTAAATATATCATTGAAAAAAACTCAATTTAGTTGAAAACTTGATTATACGTGTGTGGTAAAAAAACGCGCGTTTTTTAATGTATGTAAAAGGGGTAGAAAACAGTCGTCACAATTTGTTTGAAGATGGTTTTTGTTTGGCTGTATCAAATTTAGCTTTATTGGCATAATAAAACATATCTTTTCCTCAACTAATTCGCTTATATTTTAAAGTAGTCTCTTAGCTTTAGTAGCAACAAACAAAATAGTTAAAGTATATCAATCAAAATGAATTATGTATAGTTAAATATAGTTAAATGATTATGTATAGTTAAATATAGTTAAATTATTATGTATAGTTAAATATAGTTAAATTATTATGTATAGTTAAATAGAGCCAAACGTTGACCATCTCCCAACAATTTGTACAACGACAAAACGCTAGCAATATAGAATAAACAAAGTATAAATCTATAGATAAAAACATTTTTAACTGAACCATTTATTAAAATTATTTACATTAATAAAAACTAAACACACTTACTATAAATATTAGTTTTATATGTTAAGTAAAAATATATAACTCCTTTTAAAGATTTTTTTTGTGTGTAATATTTCTTTTTAAAACGACAATAAATAATATAGTCTGTAAAATTTTACTACGGAGACAAACCATCGAGGGGCGCCATCTATCCAACGTGAACTCAAATTCAAAAATTTCGTGAATGTTTGAAAACGTGTAATTTCATAACATAATGTTTGTATATAGCATTAAAATTCCAAATATTTATAATATATGGCAGTAATACACCATTGTTTTTATTTCAAAATCAATAAAATATCACATAATTATCAATAAATATGCTTTGAAAGATACAAATAACTTTTGATATATCATTATCATAAAACAATAGAAACTCGATCAATAGTAAAGTTAAATAATAATTTGTAATTATTTAAATTTATATTGAAAATAAAATAAAAAAAGGGAATTACAACTGAATCCATGTTTTTTTACTAGTTTCCAACAATAAATGTTTTTAAATTTGATTTAAAAGCTCTATTCGAGCCACTTATAACATCCCTGCAAAACTTGTAAATTTATACAGATACGTGGCCTGTAAAAATATAAATAATGATTAACTGTTTTTTAAATATATATGTAAGGGTTAATTTTTTTATCTATAAAATTAAATGGTTTGTTAATTTCCTATTTAAGACAAATTATTCAATCTAAATGTGTTTTTTTTAAATTTCAGCACATTGAGACTATAGGATTAGTAGTATAATGACGGTAAAAATTATTGAACAGTTGTTTAGAATTCTGCCTAGACTAAGTTAATTATTTACTAGAGTTAATTTCTAGGAATAGTTTTATTATGATCAATAGTAAAATAAAAAAAAATACTATTTTTTAAGTAAATTTTTAACAACAAAAATATATAATAGAAAATGTTCTTAAAATATAAAAATTTGATTTTTAATTGTGTACATACGATTATGGACTATATAGAGGATCAATTGCAAAAATTTTCTTGTTCATGGTCTTTTTAAATTTAGTGCTCTTCCAATTAGTCCGGTATTTAAAATCACTAAAATTGTTTTCAATAAATAATTTTAATGAAATGTTTCTAAGAAAGGTTTGTTCAAAGGCAGATTAATTAGTTCACTTAATTTATACAAGTTTAGAAGTTTAGAAAATAATATTGGTTATTATAAAAAAAGATGTTAATGTCATTAGTGAAATGTTGTGTATATAAATATATAGTATTAAACAATGTAAAATATTTTTTTATGTTTTTGTCATAAATATACTAATTAGTTATTTAAATTTTAAGAATAATATATATATTAAAAAAACGGTTATTTATTCTTTAAAAATTTAGGATTTCATGCTTATTTGGCACCTGAAAAATAGTTATAATTTATATTTAGTGAAAATAGTTAATTATATTTGTAATATGTTTTTTTGATCATTGAAAATTGTTTTTGAGAATATGGGGGAAAATACTGGATGAAAGACACGTAACAAAGGTATAAAAATGTCTCCGCTATATATAGCATTTTAAAATGTACATCATAATAAATTTAGTTGGTCAAATAACTATTTTTATGTTATACCAAAATAATGTAATTATCTTTATTTTAAATAAAAATCAAATGAACACTAACACTAAAAGGATAGCTAGTCGTTAATTTTTCGCATTACTTGCTTAGATACATGATTTATTTATATTTTAACAAATTATACTGAAGATAAAAGACCATTAATAAAAAAAAGTATGATATATAATTATATTATATGTATACAAAAATTATTAGAAACGATTTTTGCGGTATAATACTTTTTTTACAAAAAGGATTTTTATTTACACTTTCGATCGATTACTTATCTTTTCTGATATTTCCGATAGATGGCAGCATCACCAAGAAATTTGAAATTCTCTACTGATAAAATTTTATGATGTAATTGCAGAAAACTTACGTAACCAAAGGTTTCTTTACTACGTTGGCGAAAAAACAATTGTGAACTTTAATTCACCTTCTAAAATTAATTTTATTATTTCAGAATTTTCCCACTAGTTGGTGATAATTTCAAATAGTTCTTCGAATTAAAAAAAAAAACTGGTACAAAACATAATGAAAATTTTCGAAATATCAAAATATTTGATCTAACAACATCAAAATAGTCGAAATATTAAATATTATAAATGTAAAAACATTAAACTAAATTTTTAAAATATTAATTCATTTTTTTTTTAATTTAATGTTTTAAATTAAAAAAAAATTGCAAATATTTCGCAATACGTATTTTTTTTCGTACTCGGGGTATTCATTCGTCTTTGATTTAATAAATTTAACATATTAATGCATTTGATATTCTCAAATTCGTATTTATATAAAAAAAAATAATGAAGCAAATATTTTTTTATTATTTCTTTTTTAGTATTTTCGTTGTTAATTTAATATTTTTAATTTACATTGCAAATATTTCGAAATATTTTCCTTCATTACTCTGGATATTCGTCTTTGGCACTTAATATTCTAAAACTCGTATTCATATACATCGAGTTTTTATACTTTTATCGTAGCGTGTATTATATCACTGAAAAATAATTTGCAGAAAATAATATAAAGTTGTATGTAGATTTCCCCGAATTTACTTCCATCTACACATTTCTACTCGGAAATATTAATATTTGAAAAGCAGCCCTTTTTTTCGCCTTTGTCTTCACATGATAGAAAATCAGTTAGTTAAAAACCATACGCTTATTTTTTTCTTTCATATTCTATATTTTATTGTACCACTTGATGATTATTTAGGGCAATAGCTCCTGTATGTATGCAATAAGTCTTCAAAAATATCTTTTGTACCCAATATAATATTGGTTATCTTATTACATTTTGATTTTATATTAGTATCCTCCCCTTTGACATAATATGTCATGAGATTTTAAGTTAATAAAAATGTGTTTATAAGACATCATCATTTCATCGAAATCGGTTAAGTTATAATCACAAATCTTCAACTTAGCAATAATAAGATTAGAAATAAATGACAATTTTTTCGTCCCTTATTTGGGGAAATTTTAATCACTATCCCCAACGAAATGTGACCAACATATTTTTGTCCACAATCCATCTAAATTTCACTCCGCCTTATATGTTACTTTTCACAGTGAATATTACGTCTAGTGCAAAAACCAGACAAGCGTAATTAGATAGCATGTTGAGCGTGAATACAAGTTTGAATCGGTTGTTAACGGCTTTCTGAATTTATTTATTTTTCATTTGTTTTTTTACGGAATCAAAATCTCATATGGAACACGCATTTTTGTGTACAATCTTGTCAATAGCCTTTCCATCAATAGTGAAATTAACTTTAAAAAAATGTGTATTTTTACATTATTATTAATGTAAAAATAATGTATTTTATTTTAGAAACCAGCTAACTGCAAAATTAAAACAAAAATAAAATAAGGAATAAATACTATAACTTAATTCGGCAATATCCACTTGGAGAAGATATTAACTAATACTCTATTTTTTTTAAAGCCAAAATCGAGTTTAATATCGAAGGTAGAATGTTTTGCTTTGTTTCCCGAAAATTTGAAAAAATACACTGCGCTGGTTTCTGAAATAAACGATTCAATTGTGCTTGACATTAGAATGTTGTATGTTTTACAAAATAAAAGTTTAGAACGTATGTGTATATACTATATTTTTGAATATTCTTTGAATATAATATATTGTAATTGAATAATAATAACATATAACTGAATATACTATATTGTTTGAATATTCTTTGAATTTACTAAATTGTTTGAATATTCTTTGAATATAATATATTGTAATTGAATAATAATAACATATAATTAAATAATAATAACATATAATTGAATAATAATAACATATAATTGAATAATAATAACATATAATTGAATAATAATAACATATATTTGAATAATAATAACATATAATTGAATATACTATATTGTTTGAATATTCTTTGAATATATTATATTGTTTGAATATTCTTTGAATATACTATATTGTTTGAATATTCTTTGAATATACTATATTGTTTGAATAGTCTTTGAATATACTATATTGTTTGAATAGTCTTTGAATATACTATATTGTTTGAATAGTCTTTGAATATAATATATTGTAATTGAATAATAATGACATATAATTGAATATACTATATTGTTTGAATATTCTTTGAATATAATATATTGTTTGAATATTCTTTGAATATACTATATTGTTTGAATATTCTTTGAATATACTAATAATGTTTGAATATTCTTTGAATATACTATATTTTTGAATATTCTTTGTATATACTATATTGTTTGAATATTCTTTGAATATACTATATTCTTTGAATTATTTGAATATATATATATATATATATATATATATATATATATATATATATACTATATTGTTTGAATATACAATCGGGCATCCTAAAGCTTGATAATTGAAGATTGGGATTAAAAGAACTAACTCGACAAATTACAGTTTCCTTTTATAAATCAACGCTAAGCGTAATATTTAATATTCACTTATAGTTTATGTAAGAAAACATACAAGTAAAATTACTAAACGAACTGAAAAATCAGAGGTTTTATGTGGAAAAGGGAGTTGTATTTTGAACGTTTTCATATGATATATATTTCAAATTTGTCATAACATATGAAAGAAATTTCCTGTAACCACCCTCTTTTCAAACCCCGAACCCCTTTTAAAATTCCTTAACACCCATTCCTTTAAATAACTAAGTACAATTTGCGCCTTTTCCCTCGTGTTCCTAACACTCTCGTTTTCCCAAAAGAAATCGCTTGGTTCTCATGATTTCGGCTGACTCTGCAAAGCTCAAACTACCCACACGAATATTTTTTTCATACCCCATCTCTCAGGGATTTCCTAAGTAAAAAAGAACTGCGTACAAATAAAACTTCATGTGTAGCTGTTACGTATACATGCAACATAACTTGGCTATCTTATTTATTTTAGGGTTTATTGTGTGTCAAAGTAATAAAGCCAATTCTTCAACACCATGTATTTGAGGGTTTTGAATCATGAGGGTCATTGAGAGGGTCCAATGACATTCACTTAGGCCACCAAATGCTTACCGCAATGACCTCGGGGTTTAAGGCATAACTAAAACTCAAGTGATTTGCATCTTTTTGGTTGGTTTGGTTAATTAACGTTCCACTAGAGATGCACATTGGGCAATTGGAGACGGGAACCTTTTTGGATTCCAGAAAACTATTGCACGTTGTGTCTCATTCCTAGAACGATGTTTGCGAGCGTCAAACGAGCATGAATTAGCTGCAACCGCGCCAACCCGGAACCGTTTTTAACCCTCTAACGGATAAACAAAATTTCGAATCTGTAGATTTGTTTTCACTGCAGAAAAGTTTAATTTATATTCCCAACACATTCCTTTCTTACAATTTTTTTTTAATTTATCAGTAGTTTTTGAAAGTCTTCCAAACGCTTTAAATTTGAAAATTATTTCAAAAAAGAGATTTTATTATTAACTTTTATCTTATGTGTACTACCTGAAAAACTGGAGATACTTGAACGGATATACACGTTTGTATCCTTCAGGTGGTTTCAAAAACGTTACACGTCAAAACCCAACCACCCAGATTTCACAAACGAAATCAACCTAAAAAGAAACATCTCGTGATGCATACAGAAGCGAACTTATCCACCAAATAAAATAAACAAACTCAAGCTTATGTTTACCACTTCCCAAACTTAAACAAGCCAAACTACGGCATAAAAAACGCAGCCCGATCCAACTTATCAATATTCCCTGATAAGCTTTCGCCAACTTCCTATTTGCGATAGTGCTCCAGAACTAACACTTGTCAGAAGAAAGCAGGGCACATATGGATGGCTGAATCTTATACTTAGAATCTCAAGAACTGTCTTCAAGATATCTCCAGGACTTGGACTTTAATCTTATGGTGAACACAATGCCTAGAATTGAGTAGATACTGGAAAAGTGAAAGTTGTATCGGTTTGCGATTTTAATTTGCAATCGGATTTGGTTTCTTGTTCGGTTTGGCGTGTTTGTGCTTCTGTCGGTATGAAGTCGGTTGTGAAAAGCGACAAGGTGGCTTCTGGATCCTGGTGGAAGATTGGGTCTAGGAAGATTAGGTCGACCGCGGGCCCCTCAAAGAAAGATCCCGGTAAGACATCAGTTACTTATCGCGATGAATTTACATATGTCATGGACACAACAATAATTACATATGTCATGGACACAACAAAAATTACATATGTCATGGACACAACAAAAATTACATATGTCATGAACACAGCAATAATTACATATGTCATGGACACAACGATAATTACATATGTCATGAACACAACAATAATTACATATGTCACGGACACAAAAATAATTACATATGTCATAGACAAAGCAATAATTACATTTGCCATGGGCACAACAATAATGCGTTTGTGAGAAAGATTGTTGAATATCATAAAATTTACTAATTTTTTTGTTGTCGTGTCTTCGTATTTATTCGGTTTCTTTATTTTGTATCTTTCTCAATAGAGAATGAGATAACTCAAAGGGAATTCTCGTTTTCTGTCTATACGAATAACAGTCGAATAACTTGAAATTAACAAAACAATTTTAGTTACACTTTGAGTAATGTTAAACCTAGAGTCAAAGGATTTTGTCAAAATGATTTTGAAATACTTCAATCTCAGGTGTTGTCGTCGTTATCTGACCATGATTAAAAAATATGACGCAGTGTTCCCGAGTCTTTCCTTTGAGATATACCCGAACTGCCACCAATAGCCCACTGTGAACCTCTAGTGCGACATTAATTTACCAACCAATAGTAGTTCATTATTTCAAAAAATAGTTTTAGGTTATAAATTTAAATGCGCGATGTGTTATATGAAGTGTATGAATGAAATATATATTTCTTTATGTAATGCAGTTTTGAAAGCTAATGAAAGCTTTTTTGTGGCTTTCTTTTTAAAAAATCTAATAAATATATAATCCTGTCATTCCACTCATTTGTAAAGCTAGTCTGAAGAAAATTCAAAATAAATAGTAATTATATAGTAGTAAACGAAATAATAATTTTAAATGACACACGTTTTATATATTCGTATAATATTCTATTGGAATATTAAAATTAATTGTAATATTTAATTCTGTTGTCAAAACTGTATCTACAATAACTGAATAAATTAGTGTTTTTATTATCAAAATAATAAATTATATGGTTGAATTAAGTTAATATGTATTAAGTGAATTCTATTTAAATAACTTATGAGATTTATGTGGCAATTAGTAATTCGAACTTTTAATATTTTAGAACAATAATTCATCTAATACATATGTCATGAACACAACAATAATTACATATGTCATGGACACAAAAATAATTACATATGTCATAGACAAAGCAATAATTACATTTGCCATGGGCACAAAAATAAATTTGTATATGAAATTACATTTATTTGTATGTTATTATTAAAAAAAAAAGAACTAGTACTCAATTTTAGTCGAAATTGTTGTCATGCTCATTTTAATTTTAAATTTAATATTTTATAAATTATTTTTAAAAGGGATTTTTAAAGGGATTTTTTAAAGGGATTTTTTAAGGGATTTTTAAAGGGACTTTTTTTTAAAGGATTTTTTAAAGGGATTTTTTTACAGTTTGTGAATGGAAATAATCATTTGTTTGTCTGTCACTTGAAATGCAACTATACTTATAACTTGAAGCAATGAAATATGCAGAATTGTTTCAAAACATTTATACTTTAACGTAATTTTCTATTAAGTTCTGTTCCATTATCGAATTATTTTTAATATTCTTATAAAACTAACAAGAAATAAAATTCCTCAAATATCACTACAAGATATGAAATTCAAATCTTTTGTCAGCCATGAACATTTTAATTAAACAAAATATTTCGGAAGAAAGCTAACAGGATTATAACAATGTATAAATATATTTATTACTAAATGTATGGACACATTTGACAAAAAATGGTTTAACGTTAAGTCAAATAAAAGTTGCTACTAATGAGTAATCTGAATAACTCGACTGTAACTCCCTTTCTTAATGCTTCGATGAATTTTATTTCCTTTTTCGCAATGCTTCAAAGTCAATCATTACAAAGGCAGCCATCCGAGAAATTAACATTAGAGATTAGTATTTCATTTCTGAAATGGATCACTTTTTACATTGTATAGAGTAGGGAACGCCGATGCATTAAGAATATTCTTCCAGCGAAAGTATAATGAATGACGAACAATAAAATATTTATTTAAATATAAATATTTAACATTTTTACCTGAAAGGGGGGGTATAATCCGTTTGACCTTAATTTTGCAGATTTCATTGAAAAAAATACACTTATGTGTGCAAAGAATAAAAAAATAATCAAGAGGATAATTTAAGATGGTTTTCTACATTATTTGATGTCAATTTCTTAAATTAGAACTCAGTTAATACAACTCAATTATCTTACTTCCCTTTTTTTGCAAGCGTTTTTTTTTACATTTCTTCTGTTTATAACTTCTTAATGTTGCCCTGGTAATTTATAAGGTACTGGACTTCGGTGCGGAGAATCTGGGTTCGATTCCCGGTGAGACCTAGTTGTAATTGTCGATATTTATTGAAAATGGTTAATAAAGGCAGTCTATGTAAGCAAGCAGCTGCTCTTTTTTATTCAGTGTACTCATTTTTGAGTACATGTATTTTTCAAAAATAAAACTTATGTATTCGGAGCTATATAAGCATATAATGTAATCAAATGAGTACATTTTACTTATTTTTGAGTACTTATTTTTAACACTGTTTATTTAATAATTTTCGGCAATAAAAATTATACCATTTTACATCCCTTTCTAGCTAAAAATTAGAATTAAATAATATTGACGAATAGTAATTACTTCTATTGGAGATATTTAAAACCTTTTAATTTAATATTATTTAAGTACATTTATTTCACTATCCCAAGTCTGTAAATGCAATGAAAGCAAGCAAATATCTACTCATTATTATACTTATTTTTGAGTAAATGTCTCTTTTCAAAATTGAAATTTATGTATTCGGAGCCATGATAAACATCGAATGTACTAAAAAATTATTAAATATTGCTTAATTTTAAGTACCTATTTTTAACAGTGTATCATATGAAAATATATCTCAATAGAATTAGTTATATTTAAACATATATCATGATTAATATAAAATGAAAGGATATCTTAATAGGATGACATATATTTATTAATTATTCGTAATACTCCCTGTAAATAGGTTAAGATTAGTTCGGTTCAGAATAGCACGTATCATAATTGGCTTTTATGTCAGTTGGAAATATACATACACTGTAAAAAAAAATGTGCTTAAATATGAGCACATGGACGTACTCGTTTTTCTTTGAGAACAATTGCATCGTAAATGAGCAATGACGTACTCAAATTTAAGTAATCGTACTTTCGCAACAATGAGTAGTGTGATTTAATATTGCTTATCTCAGATTCTGTTCAATCCATCTTAACAAAGCGACCTGGCAAACTTAAAATATTATTTCAGAAGATGGTTTTCCACAATATTTGATGTCTATTGCTTAAATGGTAACTGAGTTATTACGACTCAATTATATTACTTTTCATTCTTTTGCCACGCTTTTTTAACATTACTTCTGTTTATAACTTTTTAACGCTCTCTGGTTGTACAACTGGTATGACCCTGGACTTTGATGCATGGCTGGACTTGGACCTTAAGATAAGACATATAAGGTACTGGACTGCGGTGCTGAGGATCTGGGTTTGATTCCCGGTAGGTCCTGGTTGTAATTGTTGAAATTTATCGAAAGGAATTTATCAAAGCAGCGTATGTAAGGCAAGCAACTGCTCTTTTTACACATTTTTGAGTATATGTCTTTTTAAAAAATGAAACATGTATTCAGAGATGTGATAAGAATCGAATATAATCAAAAATGAGTACATTTTACTTATTTTTAAATACCTATTTTTAACAGTGCAGGGAAATATTTTTATAATTACAACTGGCTATTCTAATTAATATATAAAAAAACTCGACTTAAAACTTTCTTTTCCGATTTTACTGTCTCATCAAAAATCAGATTATTTATTAGTTTACGAGATATCAAAGAAACGTACCCTTTATAATTTTATTAGTATAGATTGTGTGACACTCTTTATATTGTGTGACTCTTTTTAACGTAAAAACATCGTCAATAGCCCATTGTGTAGCAGTTGTAATGCATTAATTATATTGAACAACTAAACGTCTTAAATCTATTATTTATCGGTTTTATTTTCTTTGAATCAAATACCTCTTACACTCAAAAGTCTAAGTAGGTATACTTAATTCCTATAATTCCGAGTATTCGTTTCTTGGCACTAAAAGTCTTCAAAGTGCAAAATGCCCTGAAGCTGCTTTTAAATCCTTTTGATAGATTCAAAGCATTTCAAACTAATCTCGCTCTTATTTGCAGGAAGTGGCTAAGTGAAAGAGTCGCTTCTGTACTTTCATTTATTTGCAGTCGTCTTTTCCAGCAGTTTTCGAACTTAAAGACGAACGCGGCTGTATTTGTTCGGTTTTAACAGCTTAAAATTAATTTAGGGTATTTAAGGGTATGGAGTGTTATGCTAATTTCTTTATAAAAGACAGTCAGTAATTATTAATTTATAAAATACGGCATAAAATGTTATCCATGATTATGTTTAATACTGTTTGCCTATAAAAGACAATCAGTAATTATTAATTTATAAAATATGACATAAAATTTTATCCATGATTACGTTTAATACTGTTGTCCTATAAAAGACAATCAGTAATTATTAATTTATAAAATACGGCATAAAATTTTATCCATGATTATGTTTAATACTGTTTGCCTATAAAAGACAATCAGTAATTATTAATTTATAAAATACGGCATAAAATTTTATTTATGATTATGTTTAATACTTTTTGCCTATAAAAGACAATCAGTAATTATTAATTTATAAAATACGGCATAAAATTTTATCCATGATTATGTTTAATAATGTTTGCCTAAGGGGACACAATGCCAAAAAAAAATTTAATTCTCGGTTTTCTTTTTATTTGCTAAAATTATAGTTTGGAATCTTCTAAATATGCTTGCAAAATTCTAGAAATGTATATATGTTTTTTAATGAGTTATTTGAGATTTTATGCTAGATAACATTTATGCTTTTCAAGGAACGAAAACTTTAAATCGTTTTTTCTCAGTGTTTGGCTTTCCTTAATTTTAAGTTTTTTTTAAAAGCTAAAGTTTTTTTTATTATTCATAAAGAAATGTATAACTTTTTAAGCATATTGTAAAATATGTTACAATATAAATTGGCATATACGAATTTGCTCTATAAGTAGTAGGTTTTTTTTAAAATACTAAAGTAAAATAATTTGAGTTTTAAGGAAAATGTTTGTGTTATTATAAATAACTATTTATATAAAAATCAAATACATGTAGTATCTACACGTCAAAAAATTTATCTTGAAAAACTAAAATTTTAAATTTTTATAATCAAAAGAATGTATTTAACAAACTGTGTATACAGATTTTTATTAGTTGCAAAAGAGGTTTTTTGAAAAATAATTGAAAAAAAACTATTTTCATTTTCAAACTATTCTTTAAAAAAATGCTTTACAAATATAATCTATATATTAATAAGCATCCCTAAAGACAAATTAAAGTAATATATTTGAAAATACACTGTAGCAAATTTGGTGCAGTTTCTTCAAATAAATCTGAACTTATGTCACAATTTAAACTTGATCAGACATAAAAAAAATCGTCCCTGAGAAAAATGAGTTCAAAGTTACGTATTCAGGCAATCTTGTACCGGCGCTCAATATTGATTCGCAAAACAAAATTAATTGTACTCAACGTAGAAATAAAAGTTACGTGTCGTTAGATTCAAAATAAAATAAACTATTTTTTAAAGCAAAAAAATATTTTTGTTGATTTTAATAAAGATTTATTTCAAAATTAAAAACTTTAAAACGCGTTAACTTTTGACTGAAAAATGTGTTTCCGAGAATAAAAATTTTATTGTGCAAAGGTAAAATAAAATTGAATATTCAAAACATTTAAAATAAAGTGAACAGACAATGTATTTTTTTTTATATTGGCAACGTTTAACACATAAAAGTGTTCAGAATTTGAATAAAGTTTGAATGAATGGCAGTCCCTTTGAAACTGTCAAAACAGCTTTTATCAATGACTTTTCAGAGTCTTTTCAACAGATGTCAGAAAAGGAAACACATGTTACTTTCAATAGGAAAAGTTCCAAATAAAGAGCTTCGATTAAGTTACAACGGTTTTTTATTTTGATCTTTGAAGGTTATTTGAAACCGATTGAATGTAATAACTAAATTGTCAGTGTATTTTAAAAACATAACACTTAATAAAACTATTTTTTTTAAATTTAAGTGGTATGGGACACAAAATCATCATAAATATCCACACAAAAATTGCATTTCTTTACAAAATAGTTCATTTTATTTTGAATCCAACGACACCAAATTTTATTTCTACGTTAAGTACAACTAATTTTTGGATAAATAATATTAAGCTTTCCTACAAGATTGCCCGAATATGTAACTTTGAGCTAATTTTTTTCAGGGTTGATATTTTTTAATGTTTGATTAAGATTAAATTGATATAAGTTCAGATCCATTTTTTATTAACTACTTCAAATTTGTTATAGTTTATTTTCAAATATATTACTTTAATTTGCGTTTAGAGGTTAGTAATATACAGATTATATTTATATTTTTAAAGTATTTTTTGAAAAATTGTTTGATCAGTGAAATTAGTGATTTTTTTTCTACAATTTTTTAAAATTCTTTTGTAAGTGACACATATCTGCAATGACAGTTTGTTGGAAGCAGTTTTTTAAAATATATTACTTTATTCATTTTTAAATATATTACTTTATTCATTTTTAAATATATTACTTTATTCATTTTTAAATATATTACTTTATTCATTTTTAAATATATTACTTTATTAATTTTTAAATATATTACTTTATTCATTTTTAAATATATTACTTTATTCATTTTTAAATATATTACTTTATTAATTTTTAAATATATTACTTTATTCATTTTTAAATATATTACTTTATTCATTTTTAAATATATTACTTTATTAATTTTTAAATATATTACTTTATTAATTTTTAAACATATTACTTTATTAATTTTTAAATATATTACTTTATTCATTTTTAAATATATTACTTTATTCATTTTTAAATATATTACTTTATTCATTTTTAAATATATTACTTTATTCATTTTTAAATATATTACTTTATTCATTTTTAAATATATTACTTTATTCATTTTTAAATATATTACTTTATTCATTTTTAAATATATTACTTTATTCATTTTTAAATATATTACTTTATTCATTTTTAAATATATTACTTTATTCATTTTTAAATATATTACTTTATTCATTTTTAAATATATTACTTTATTCATTTTTAAATATATTACTTTATTCATTTTTAAATATATTACTTTATTCATTTTTAAATATATTACTTTATTCATTTTTAAATATATTACTTTATTCATTTTTAAATATATTACTTTATTCATTTTTAAATATATTACTTTATTAATTTTTAAATATATTACTTTATTCATTTTTAAATATTATACTTTATTAATTTTTAAATATATTACTTTAATTTGCGTTTTGGGGTTAGTAATATACATTTATATTTTTAAAGTATTTTTTGAAAAATTGTTTGATTAGTGAAATTATTTGATTAGTGATTTTTTTCTACAATTTTTTTTTAAATTCTTTTGTAAGTGACACATATCTGCAATGGCAGTTTGTTGGAAGCAGTCTTTTAAAATATATTACTTTATACATTTTCAAATATATTAATTTAATTTGTGTTTAAGGATCAGTAATTTACATATTATATTTTTTAAAGTATTTATGAAAATTAGTTCAATCAGTAAAATAAAAAAAAAATTCAAATATTTTTTTTTAAAAATTTGTGCAAATAACAAAAATAGGTCAAGACAGTTTTTTAAAAACATTCTTATTCTTTTATTTATAAAAATAAAATATTTTAGTTTTTCAGAAATATTTTCTTGACTTATCTAAAAAATAAGATATGTCACTTTTTTTAAAATTTTATTTTAAAAAAATTAGAAAAACTTTAAATATATTTGACCATGTGATTATATTAATAAACTTTGCACACATACGTGAAAAATATTATATTGATATATGTATGTTTTACAAGTCAAATGTGTCATTCATGATCTTCTGATTGATCAGCAAATAAACAAAATTGTAAAGTTGTTTTGGCATTTGGAGAGATTAAATGATATTTTAATAATTTAAATAACGAAAATCGCGCTTATTCTTAAGGAGATAGCTGCTAATTTATATCCTACTAAAAATGATTTGAAAAATATTGGAAAATAGAATATTTTTATGAATTCAAATAAGACGTGTAGTACTGGAAAAACTGATGATACAATGACGCAAAAATACATTTGTAACGGTCAGAAGGAATATTTTAAAACAAATATATTACACACTATAAAAAATGTGCTTAAAAATGAGTATATGAACGTACTCGTTTTCTTTGAGTACAATTGCATCGTAAATGAGCGATGACGTACTCAAATTTAAGTAATCGTGCTTTTTAAAAATGAGCAGTATGATTTAATATTGCTAATATTAGCTTCTGTTCAAACCATCTTAACAAAGAGACCTGATAAACTTAAAATATTTGTTCAGAAGATGGTTTTCCACATTATTTGAGGTCGATTGCTTAAATGGAAACTGAGTTATTACAATTCAATTATCTTACTTTTTGGCATACTTTTTTATCATTACTTCTGTTTATAACTTCTTCATGTTGCCCTGATAACTTAAAGGATAAGGTTCTGGACAGCGGTGCCTAAAGTTTGGGTTCGATTCCTAATAAGTCTTGGTTGTAACTGTAGATATTTATTAAAATTGATTTATGAAGGCAGCCTATGTAGGCTAGCATCTGCTCTTTTTATTCATTTTTCCCTATTGTACTCATTTTTAAGTACATGTCTTTTTCAAAATTGAAACTAATATTTTCTGAGCTATTATAAGTATCGAATGTATTCAAAAATGAGTAAATTTTACTTGTTTTTGAATACTTATTTTTAACAGTGCAGTTTAGAAAAAGCATAAAGAATATGCAAATAATGAGCTTCAATATTACAATAACATTTTATTATGGCTTTTAGGAAACTCGTTCTAACCTGTCATAACTTGTGATGGTTGAATTAGCTACTTATTGCAAACAGATGTTCAGACAATGAGACTGTCATTTGCTAAAAGAAAGAGAAAGCACTGCTCATTGCTTGTTTGCTTATTACAAAAGTTTTATTGTGGTTTCTTTGTCGATAATTATAACCAGTTTCTTTTGTTGTTGCTAAATTTGCAATTTATTTCAAATATAGTTTTTGGAAAAGGAATGTCAATCAAGTTAGAATAAGAATTCCGAATGATGAACTTAACTTTAAAGAATTTTGATGCTTTGATAGTTTGCTGTTAACTACAATTTTTCAGTTTAGTTACTTGATTTATATTTTGCATTGTTGTTATATTGACTTTTACATTTGCGTGCAAGGCAGTAGAGGCAGCAGCGAGGATAAAAAATGTATGACCCTCTCTTACCTCGATCTACCCAGCAAAAAAATCTTCATTAAAATGTGAAGTTAAAGGTTTTATGCAACAAAACCGCATTTTGTTTTGTTAATTCTATTAAATTAATAGTTTTTGTTTTAATACCCTTCATAAAACTTGTAAAAGAAACGTTAAAAAAATCTGAAAAAACCCTTTTAATTTCGAAGTATTTAAATTATTGAAGGGAAAATGCAGATTTGTTTTCAAGGTTCTATCTGAAAAAATTAAAAACTTTTTAAAAAATGTAGTTTTTTTGTTTCAAATACCTTTATAAATCCTTCAAAAAACCTTCAATTTCACTATTTTGATGAAGGTATTATGCTGATTGTTTTTGCTGGGTATAAGGAATTCGTTTTAATTAGCTCTTAGTTAATTGTAACAACAGAAGGTTATTTAAATGTATGAAACATTTTAGTTTTATTAGAACACACAAGATTATTATCATATACATTTTAATAAATAAAAAAACTTCATTTAAAATGGTGTTTCTGGATTAATATTTCTGTTGATATTAATTAAATTTTTTTTAACCAGAAGCAACTTAATATGAAACGCAAGAATAAAAATATATTTAAAAAAATACTTTTTTATAATAATGCATACCATTGTATAAATTATTAATGCCAATAATTATGAAAATACTTTAATAGAAAATAGTTTTATTTCGCAATGTTTATATTAATCGTAAATATAATTAAAAATTTATATAATGACAAACATTTTGAATTTTAAATCAAATGTGGATTAATATTTTTTTATGTTTTCGATAAAAAATGTGTCTACGTTTAAACTAATTTAAACTATATAATTATATATTTAATTTTTTTAATTTTTAGTTTACACAATTAATTTTTCTAAAACAAATATACCAAAACTTATAAATCACCCTTAATGTAAAGGATTTTTGTCCCCTAACAGTTAAAAGAAATCAGCAAATACACTTTATAAATCTGCATTAAAACTTGAGTTTTTTATTAACAAATTAATTCATTTCTGAATATTTCAGCATAATACATAAGCTGGTTGTACTTTTACCTGTTTAAAATCTTTATTATGCTTCCAACAGCTTTTTAACTGGAATATATCAATTTGACAATTATCTTACAATGTAACAAAAAAGTACTTAAAAATGAGTACCTGAACCTACTCGTTTTTCTTTGAGTACAATTGCATCGTCTAAGAGCGATAACGTACTGAAATTTATGTAACCGTACTTTCTAAAAAAAATGAAAAGTGAGATTTAATATAGCTAATCTTAATATAGATTTAATAATCTCAGCTTCTGTTCAAGCCATCTTAACAAAGCGACCTGACACACTTAAAATAGTTGTTCAGAAGATGGTTTTCCACATTATTTGATGTCGATTGATTAAATGAAAACTGAGTTATTACAACTCAATTATCTTACTTCACAATCTTTTGGCACACCTTTTTAACATTTCTTCTTCTGTGTAACTTCTTCATGTCGCCTTGGTAGTATAACGGGTAGGGCACTGATGGACTGCAGTGACTGAGGATCTGGGTTCGATTCCCGGTGAGACTTGGGAGTAGTTGGTGATATTTATTGAAAGGGATTTATGAAGACAGCCTATGTAGGCAAGCAACTGCTATTTTTATTCATTTTTACTCATTGTACTCAATTTTGGGAACATGTCTTTTTCAAAAATGAAACTTGTGTATTCGGAGCTATGATTAGCATCGAATGTACTCAAAAATTATTAAATTTTACTTATTTTTGAGTACCTACTTTGAACAGTGTAGTTTTGCTAAAAAAAAAATTAAAAATTGTAAAAAAATGGGGAGGGGATCTTGTCCAAATTACCTCCCCTCTAACAATTTCCTTAAATTTGTTAGGATATATACTAAAATGTTTTAATCACCATTGGGAATTTCTTCCCGTTTCATCTACAAATTGAGCAATTTCCCCCTAGAAATACATTAAATATTTTACATCGTAACTTAACCACCGGGATTTGTGTCCCGTACCTTCCAACCAGGCAATTTCCTGGGCCGCCACTGTTGCAGTTCCTGTAAAAACTGCAGATAAATATTTTATTTATGACGAAAATTACTTACGCATCTCCTACACCAATTTCAATTTTCGGGAATATTACTATTCTTTGGATTCCCGTGTCAGAATTGTTTTCTCCCATCTATTCCATTGTTCTCTGCGGGGCCCCATTGTTCTCTGCGGGGTTTCGCCTTCCTTCCATTGAACATTCTCTGCGAATCGAAAGAGATTCCCTTGTTATTTTATTTATTCTCGTTGCATAATTTATGGCTGGTATCGAAAGCATTGCATATCTCCCTCGTGCTTATCCGGACGCGTAAAGCTCTTTGGCGTGACTCACATCAAGACTTTGGCAGGGGATTGGCGAAGTTGGGGGAAAATGAACGCGTCAATATTTCACTTATCCCCACCGAAAGGGATTTTTAAAGAAGAATTCGATTATATAAGGGAATTATTTGAGGTTTGGTTTGCTTAATTAACGTCGCACTACAGCTGCACAGTGGGCTATTGGCGACGGTTCGGGGCCTATCTCGAAGGAAAGACCCGGTAACGATGCTTCTTTTTTTTTATCCATGGTCAGGTGACGAGGACAGCACCTGAGCTGGCACCCGACGCACCCTCAATAGGCGTCAGGACATTGGACCCCGATCAGATGTATCGTGCACCAGTCCCGTATACACGCCAGTATAATTTGTTGGTTGTTCTGGACGACATTCTAGTATTTAAGTAGCGAAGCTGGCAACCCTCCGATCGCAAGATCACTACTTTTTACTTTTCTTTGTCAAGTCCATCGCACGGATTCGAACCACCAATCCTCTGATTAGTAGCTGAACGCCTTATGCACTGAGAAACTGGGGCTCGAATTATTTGATTGATTGAGCTCTCCACTTCACAATTTATTGGTTTGGTTTGGTTAAAATAACGTCGCACTAGAGCTGCACATTGGGCTATTGGCGACGGTTCGGGGTCTATCTCGAAAGAAAGACCCGGGAACACATACACATTCACACATGCAACTCGTTATTTTAGAACCATGGTCAGATGACGAGGAAACACCTGAATTGGCACCCAACGCCTTCAATAGACGTCGGGAATTTTGGACCCCGATCAGATTTATCGTGCACCAGTCCCGTATACACGCCGTTAATTTTTGCGGATGTTCTGGACGACTAGAAAGTATTTTGTAGCGAAGCTGGGAACCCTCCTATAACAAGATCACTACTTTTTTTTACTTTTCTCTTTGTCAAGTCCATCGCCTAGGATCGAACCAGGAATCTTCGTATTCCCAACTGACGCCTTTAACCGCTCGGCCACAATTTATTGTTTGTTCTAAATATCTTAAATGCGCTGTTAAAAATTGGTACTTAAAATAAGTAAAATGTACTCATTTTTTATTACATTCGATGTTTATCATAACTCCGAATACATAAATTTCATTTATGGAAAAGATCTGTACTCAAAATTGAGTAAAATGAATAAAAAGAGCAGTTTCTTGCCTACATAGGATGCCTTCATAAATCACTTTAAATAAATTTCAAGAATTACAACCAACACTTACCAGAGGTCGTCCGCACCGAAGTCCAGGTCCTTATCCGTTGTACCACCAGAGAGCGACGTGAAAAAGTTACAAACAGAAGGACTGTTAAAAAAAGGGTGACAAAAGAACGGGTAGTAAGGTAATAATTGAGTCGTAATAACTCAGTTTCCATTTAAGCAATCGACATCAAATAATGTGGAAAACCATCTTCTGAACAAATATTTTAAGTTTGCCAGGTCTCTTTGATAAGATGGCTTGAACATAAGCTGGTATTAGTAATATTAAACCATACTGCTCATTTTTGCAAAAGTACGATTACTTAAATTTGAGTACGTCATCGCTCATTTACGATGTATTTGTACTCAAAGAAAAACGAGTTCGTCCATGTACTCATTTTTAAGCTTTTTTTACAGTGTGTAATATATTTGTTTTGAAATATTCCTTCCGACTGTTACAAATGTATTTTTATGTCCTTCTGACTGTTACAAACGTATGTTTACGTCCTTCTGACTGTTACAAACGTATTTTTACGTTCTTCTGAATCTTACAAACGTATTTTTACGTTCTTCTGACTGTTACAAACGTATTTTTACGTATTAATTAATTTTTTTTACAGTATAATGATAAGGCAAAATAACTTCCATAGAACTGAAAAAATATTTAAATAAATATTCGACCACCAAAGTGAGTGATTCAGTTTAGAGTCCCGAGAACACTGCCTCGTGTTTTTTTAACCCTGCTCAAATGACGAAGACAACACCTGAGCTCCTCAAACCTCAATAAGCGTTAATGCATTGGACCACGATCAAATTTAACGGTCCTTTATACACGATGGTCTAAAAATATCGACAAAAATTAATAGCGGATATTTTTAAATGGCTTTTTTAGGAACGAATACGGCTATCTTCTGATCACAAACTCGTTACAGTGGTCAAGTCCATATAGGTATCGAACTCGCAATCCTCCGATCAATTAGAGACAGATACTTTAGCACTGCGCAAAGCACGCCCGGCTGTAGAACCCCCGAATTTTAGGAGCCCCAACATTAATTTAAATTTCATACTATATTTTAAATTTTAAATTAAAAAATAAAGTTTTGGTTTAGTATTGTAATGTCATTTAATGACTATTAAAAGCAGTATCATTCATCACTAAGAAACTTTTAAAATGTGGATTTTGCTCATTTTTCTTTAACTGAAACTTATGTACTCAGAGCCAAGATAATAATCGAATGTATTCAAAAAGGAGTACATTTTACTTACTTTTCAATACCTTTGTTTAACAGAGTAAGCATCTATTTTTTAGAATATATAAGTTCTAGTTATCTACATGAAATCGATATTTAAAAAAAGCTGGAGAGCTGTCAAAGACTGATCGTTTTAAAAGGAGACTTTGACTGTGTGTCAAAAAGCGCCGGCCATTATTTATCACGTACTTTTGTTCATGAAAATTGTCAACCAATGAATCTTTCTTAAAATTGGGCTGAAAGGCCATCAGTTAAAACTGAAACTATTCCAGCCATGTCGGTTTTCTCACCCTTTTTCGATTGATTCTCTGTGATTTGAAGGGCGTGTAGAAGAACATAATGGTAAGCTATTTTTATCAATCTAAAACGAATGATTTGATGAAAGAATTCGCACCGATTTGCGATCATTTTATTGCCCTATCATCACAAAAAAGTTCTATTTTTGTAGGTGTACATTTCATATATGTGATTTGGAGAATACCTGGTTATTTTTAAATATGATTTGGAAGCAAAAAAAAAATAACTTGAAAATTAATATCTGAAATTTTAATGTATAAAATATACAATATGATAATACAGGGTGGTCTTAAAATAAGTTGTGATGTTTAGTTTAGTGGCATCTGCTGCTAAAATTAGCGAATGGAATATACAACAAATTTTATCTTAAGGATATTAAAAATATGACAAGATTTCCTATAAAAAATAGTACTGAAAAATCACATATATAATACATTCACGCTAATACATATATATACACGCTAATACATATATATATATATATATCCGAACTTTATGAAATTTTGAACACTTTTACTTCAAAACAAGAGCAATATTAAATCACACTGCTCCTTTTAGAGAAAGTACGGTTACTTAAATTTGGGTAAGTCTTCGCTCATTTACGATGCAATTGTACTCAAAGAAAACGAAGAAGGTTCATATACTTATTTTAAGTACCTTTTTTACAGGGTACACTAATACAAAGTAACCACTTATTTTAGTCGATAGTACGAGGAAATGTTTTGTAAAATAAGTTATTACCTATATATATTATTTCATTTGCATTACCTATACTATATTTGCATTCAAAGAAATAATAATCTCCAGAAAGCTGCAAAGCTGCAAAAAAGATTGCAAAAATTTGAAACCTTTTTCAAATACTGATGACACATGGACAACAGGAAAGTAGTATTTAACTTAGAGATCTATGCCTTAATAACAGCGGCGGCTTGCAATCAGAATCAGAGAGTTGCAAGTTCGAATCCCGTCGTCCAACCAAACATCTACATGAACTGTTGCAAGTTTCAATTATATTCGTTAAAATATCCACTTTGTTCGTGGTGTGGATGTTTGGAAAGTGGGGTGCCAGCTCATGTGTTGTCCGCGTCATCTGACCATGATTGAAAATTACGAGGCAGTATTCTCGTGTCTTTCCTTCAGAAAATATACCAAATTGCCCCTAATAGCACAGTGTGTAGCTCTAATGTAACCTTAATTAAATTTTATTTAACTTGGAGAAAATACATATGTACTTGTACAGTTTTATATAAAAAAAAATTAGATAAAATATTTGACTGTTTCAAGAAATTATTAATTTTTATATGCAGGCATATTTGATATATTAATACTTTAATATGTCAAAAATGAAAATTTTGACTAAAATGGTTCAAGATAGGATGTTTTATATTGCAATAAAAATGTCTTAATTTATTTATGTATTATTTATTTAAAATAATTTATGAATTCTGTTGTTATTATTAAGTTTCGTAAAGTATTATTAAATTTGGGTTTACTTAAGCTCGCTATTTTGATGTGACACGATTTCTCAGATTTTTTTTCTCCCCAAAAAATTAAGATTAACCTTTTAACATTAATCTTACATTTTTAAAGTGTCAAATTTAAATTTTTCTACTACACAAATGCATTACAACTGTTTACTAAAGCTCTCAATAATATGTTATCAATTCATAAGATAAAATATTTCATTCTGAAAAAACTAATAAATCATACTCTATAGAGCATTGTTAAAATCCTTTAGCCTACAGGATTTTCTTAAAATATTTAAAAGAAAATACATAAAACTTATTTTATACTGAAATTGAAAGGAAACTATTTTTATCGCCAAATCTCATTCATCTACACATCAAAATTCCCTGCAGCCAATAAAAATTTATCATTATTCTGTTTATATTTACTCATGCTTACGAACCATTCAGAATATAACGTGATAAAAAATACTTTTTCCATAGACTGCTAGAGCAACACTTAAATGCTGTGGATTGTTTTATGATAAAAAAAAGAACTAGATTTTTCAAGATTAATGTAGCTTGCATTTTGTATTTCAAATAGGAATATTTCTGGAAGGATATTAGTATAAATCTTTGGGGAGCATTATATAACATTTAAAATTGTTGATGTTATACAGAAACGTACCTATTTACAAATGTTTTATAATTTATAGAAATGTAGATAGCTTATATCCTTGTTTAGCTGGTAGGTGGTTTATTTATTTTATAATACATATGAATAAATTAGATTGTAAAAATTGTAAAAGAAATATGAAAATGTGAGGAAAGTTTATTTATGTATTAATTTAGTTTATTTATTAATTTTCGACAATAAAAATTACATATGAATAAATTAGATTGTAAAAATTGTAAAAGAAATATGAAAATGTGAGGAAAGTTTATTTATTTATTAATTTAGTTTATTTATTAATTTTCGACAATAAAAATTACATATAAATAAATTAAATTGTAAAAATTGTAAAAGAAATATGAAAATGTGAGTAAAGTTTATTTATTTATTAATTTAGTTTATTTATTAACTTTCGACAATAAAAATTACATATGAATAAATTAGATTGTAAAATTGTAAAAGAAATATGAAAACGTGAGTAAAGTTTATTTATTTATTAATTTAGTTTATTTATTAATTTTCGACAATAAAAATTACATATGAATAAATTAGATTGTAAAAATTGTAAAAGAAATATGAAAATGTGAGGAAAGTTTATTTATTTATTAATTTAGTTTATTTATTAATTTTCGATAATAAAAATTATAACATTTTACATCCCTTTTATAGCTCAAAAGTCGAATTAAAAAAAAATTGACGAGTAGTAATCGCTTTTATTGAAGATGTTTAAAACATTTTAATTTATTATAATTTATGTACATTTACTCCACTATCCCAAGTCTGTAAATGCAATTACTGTAAAAAAAGGTACTTAAAAATGAGTATCTGAACCTACTTATTTTTCTTTGAGTACAATTGCATCGTAAATGAGCGATCAAATTTAAGTAACCGTACTTTCTAAAAAATGAGGAGTGTGATTTAATATTGCTAATTTCAGTTTCTGTTCAAGCCATCTTAACAAAGTGGCCTGACAAACTTAAAATATTTGTTCAGAAGATGGTTTTTCACGTTATTTAATGTCGATTGCTTAAATGGAAACTGATTTATTACAACTCGATTATTTTACTTCCCATTCTTTTGGCAAACCTTTTTGACATTTCTTCTGTTTATCACTTATTTACGTCGCCCTGGCAGTACGACGGATAAGGCCTTGGGTTGCGATCCCTGAGGACCTGGTTTCGATTCTCGGTAAGTCTTGTTTGTAATTGTCCATATTTATTGAAAGTGATTTACGAAGGCAGCCTATGTAGGCAAGCAACTGCTCTTTTTATTCATGTTTACTCATTGTACTCATTTTTGAGAACATGCATCTTTCAAAAATGAAACTTACGTATTCGGAGCTATGATAAGCATCGAATGTAATAAAAAAATGAATACATTGTACTTATTTTTGAGTTCCTATTTTTAACAGTGTTGGGTTATAACTCTTCAATCAAATTAAAAAAATACAGACCCTTAAAAAAAGATAAATGCAAAATCTTTAATTTCTTACAAAACAATTTAAACATTGTTTCTTCAAAACTATTCTATTAAGAATATAAAATTTCATGATAATTATTTGTATTCGAAATCCCACTTAAAAAAATGTATTAGTTCAGAATAAGAATAATTGTTCCCTTGCATTTAAAAGTGTAGCACTCAAAACATATAACTCTTTGTAACAGCAAATAAAATTACAGTTTGCCGGAAAACAAAAGAAAAAAACGTTGCAAACTCAATTGGAGCAAACTAACGACTTTCAAACAATACAAGTGATTATTTAAGTGTTCGATATGCAAACTGTCTCAGATTCACTGACTCGGTAAAACAAAATGTCTTTAAAATAAAATAAGGAAATTGTCGAAACAAATGCACTGATGCCATCTCGTTATAGCGATCCAATTATTTTAAGCGCTAGTCTGTAAACGATCTTGAATTAGCGAACAAAATTAATTGAAGTTTTCTTTCTATTCGACTGGTATAAATTCGATGTCGAGCAGCTTGATTTAAATAAATTGCTTCCATTTTTCTCTACAGGAAAAAAATACTCTTTTTAAGATTATTATAAAACATAGTTTCACAAAAAAATAAAATAACGAGTCTTCTACGATTTCGATCAAAAGGATTTCAATTTCTAAGGGGGAAAAAATATATAAGTCATGGATTTTCTGGGATTTCCGATTTATTTCTTAAACTAAAACGAGTTGTAAAATTTATGACGCTCATTAGTATGTTTGGTCTGATTTATCGATGAGGAATAAAAATAAAGTGTGCTTACAGCTGGAAAACAAGCTCCTAACAAGGGAAAAATTGTTTCATATGATGACATATTGTTAACTTTCCTTTTTATGAAACAGTAAACGAGTAAACAAAGGCAGAGATTATTAGTTAAAATAAGCTGTAGTGGTAATATATTTTGGAATTTTTTTTACTGTTAGAGCATGTTTTAAATCCAGTTAAGTTAATTGAATTAAATAATTAAGTTAAATCCAATCAATCAGGTTTATACTACAGTTATTTAATGTGGATATGATGTTATCATATTCATAATATTTTTTTATATTGTCATTTGTTTGATTATAATATAATAGGGTTATTTCTGTAATACTGCAATTAAAAATAAGTCAAATGTACTCATTTTTGATTACATTCGATGCTTATCATAGCTTCGAATACGAAAGTTTCATTTTTGAAAAAGACATGTACTCAAAAATGAGTAAAAAGAACAGTTGTTTGCATACATAGGCTGCCTTCATTTATCACTTTCAATAAATTTCAACAATTACAAATAGGACTTACAGGGAATTGAAACCAATCCGTCTACCTGATGTCGTCCACACCGAAGTCTAGGGGCTTATCCGTTGTACTACCAGAGTGATGAGAAGAAGTATAAACCGAAGTAATATTAAAAAGGCGTGACAAAAGAATGGGAAGTAACATAAGTGAGTCGTAATTACTCAGTTTCCATATAAGCAATCACATGAAATGATGTCCAAACCATCTTCTGAACAAATATTTTAGGTTTGTCAGGTCGCTTTGTTAAGATGGCTTGAACAGAAACTGTTATTAGCAATATTAAACCATACTGCTTGTTTTTTCGAAAGTACGATTACTTAAATTGGAGTACGTCAGCGCTTATTTACGATGCAATTGTGCACAAAGGAAATCGAGTACGTCCATGTACGCATTTGTTGTTGCATAAAGAAATGTTGTCCATATTTAAGAAGATGTGTACAAAATATTAATGCAGTAGAATAAAGGAAACATGTTTTTTTACATGTTTATACACCATATATCGTCTGTTTACTTACTATTCGTCTGCAACATTCGATATTTACTGAAAATAATTTTTTGTAATTTTGCTCATGCTAATGCTTAGTAAAAAAGTACTTAAAACTGTTAATAGTTTTGAAATTTAAATATTTTTTATAGACGTCGGAACAGCTTTTTTAAATTTAGTTATAAATAATTATTTGACGAATTAATGAACTTAAAAATTGAATATTTTTTTAGGTTATGAACATAAAATATTTTTTTGAAGACAACTAAAACACAAATTTGCAACAAAAAAAAATTCTAGGTTTGTGGTAAATACTTTTACATTATTTAATCAATAATTTTTTTAAATATTAAAAATTTAAAGAGGAGTATGGTTTTTAAAAATGCATATTTAAGCTTTAAAATGCCAAAAAAATTACTTTTTTTTCATTGTTATTGTTCGGAAAGACATGTTCAAATAGAGCAGTAGTAATGGTATTTCTGAATTTCATTAATAAAAATATTAGGATTTAGAGCTCGGTTCTTCCTTAAGGTCCATATGGACCTACTTATAGCTTGTAAAAAAAATCGTTACTTTTAGGATTTTACTCATTTCCAAAAGCAAAGTGTTTAAAACGCTTCTAAATGTAAAGAAATTAAAATTTCTTTTACACATAACATTTCTATAATATCATATAATCAAATTGAACGTTTTTATACCAACTTCTTTAAGATTGGATATGTCGCCATATTTTTTTTTGTTCAAGAATCAAAAGTCGCTATATCCACATTTTAACCAATCAGAAATCAAGGTAACTGACGTCAGATTTCATTTCCTGCATATAACTGCTTTTGCATATGTATAAAACTTGATTAGCATGGATATTGCTGCTTTTACAACTTAGTGACTTTTTAAAAAAAATTATTATTAAATAAAAAAAATTCTTTGTTAATTTTTAAAATGGAAGCCAAAGTTATAAAGTACCTATTGATACCAAAATCTAATTTTTCGAATTTTTGGATATAACTGCTTTTGCATTTGAGCATTCGACACGGTCCAAGAGACACTTTTGCGCGATTTATTTTGAACGAAGCAGGTGGAAAATTTGGAATAAAATCGATCATCTCCTGTTGTCTGCCTCAGCTAAATCCGACAGTTTTTCATAATAATAACAATAAAAAAAACGCATTATTTTCTTCGCCGAGCATATTACGAGAGGGGAAAAGACGTCGATAAAGACGGATCGATACTTAACAAAGAAAAGCCTTGAAAAACCCTTCTAGTTACTAGCGAAAAACAAACTCGGCCTATTGTGTTTGTATTCGGGTGCCGACGTCAGACTTGGCTGTGAATTTTTCATTCTTCTTGTGGCTCAAATGCGTTTTCTTGTGCTTTTAAAGTGAGTCTGAGGAATTAAACTGAACACTAATGGCTGATATTTTGAGGAAAATTTGGGTCTATTCCTTTTACCGATGATTTTAGCCGTAGACTTGCTATTTATTTGAGCACTTCAGAAATAAGGAAAATGGGTTTGACCCATGTGTATAATATATGCAATATATTTTCGTTATATTTTCATATTTTAAATATTTTTTTACCTCTTCTTCTATAATTTAATTGATTCATAAATTCCTCAGAACATTTTATTCTAATAGTACACTTACCTGCGCTAATAGTACTAAATAGTCAATTTTCCTTTTACGGATGATTTTAGCCGTAGACTTGCTATTTATTTGAGCACTTCAGAAATAAGGAAAATGGGTTTGACCCATGTGTATAATATATGCAATATATTTTCGTTATATTTTCATATTTTAAATATTTTTTTACCTCTTCTTCTATAATTTAATTGATTCATAAATTCCTCAGAACATTTTATTCTAATAGTACACTTACCTGCGCTAATAGTACTAAATAGTCAATTTTCCTTTTACGGATGATTTTAGCCGTAGACTTGCTATTTATTTGAGCACTTCAGAAATAAGGAAAATGGGTTTGACCCATGTGTATAATATATGCAATATATTTTCGTTATATTTTCATATTTTAAATATTTTTTTACCTCTTCTTCTATAATTTAATTGATTCATAAATTCCTCAGAACATTTTATTCTAATAGTACACTTACCTGCGCTAATAGTACTAAATAGTCAATTTTCCTTTTACGGATGATTTTAGCCGTAGACTTGCTATTTATTTGAGCACTTTAGAAATAAGGAAAATGGGTTTGACCCATGTGTATAATATATGCAATATATTTTCGTTATATTTTCATATTTAAAATATTTTTTTACCTCTTCTTCTATAATTTAATTGATTCATAAATTCCTCAGAACATTTTATTCTAATAGTACACTTACCTGCGCTAATAGTACTAAATAGTCAATTTTCCTTTTACCGATGATTTTTGCCGTAGACTTGTTATTTATTTCAGCACTTTAGAAATAAGGAAAATGGGTTTGACCTAAATGTATAATATATGCAATATATTTTCATTATATTTTTATATTTAAAGTATATTTTTTAGCTCCTCTTCTATAATTTAATTGATTCATAAATTCCTCAGAACATTTTATTCTAATAGTACACTTACCTGCGCTAATAGTACTAAATAGTCAATTTTCCTTTTACCGATGATTTTTGCCGTAGACTTGCTATTTATTTGAGCACTTTAGAAATAAGGAAAATGGGTTTGACCTAAATGTATAATATATGCAATATATTTTCGTTATATTTCTTTTCATATTTAAAATATTTTTTTACCTGCCGCTCCCCAGCAAAAAAAGTCAGCATGAAACCTTCATCAAAATTGTCAAATTGAAGGTTTTTTGAAGGTTTTATAAAGGATATTGAAACAAAAAACAGCAGTTATTTTGAAGTTTTTAATTTTCCTACATAAAACCTTTAAAATATCTGCATTTTCCCTTCATGATTTAAAATTGCAGGTTTTTATGAAGGATTTTCACAGTTTTTATGAAGGATATTGAAACAAAAACCTTTAATTTTATAGATATTCAAAAAAACTACAGTTTTCCTGCATAAAACCTTAAATTTAAAAAAAATATGAAGGTTTTATGCGGACTTTTTTTGTTGGGTCCTCTTCTATTATTTAATTGATTCATAAATTCCTCAGAACATTTTATTCCAATAGTACACTTACCTGCGCTGATAGTACTAAATAGTCAATTTCATGTACAATGTTTATATAAAACTATGCACGGTACATAATTGTTTTAAATGAAGTTCTCAACGAATATAAAAAAAATCGTATGTGGTTAGGAGTACAACCAGAAAGCATTTATGTGGAACGATTGATTGGTCGCCAATGAAAATCTCATTAACAAATGGAATATAAACAAGCTGATCCGTCTGACGCACTGAACTCTGGAACTATATAACTATAACTTCTGGAAGGCTTAAACCTTGTTTCCTCTATGGGCGCCTTGAAGCCAATTGAAATCAGCCATGCTGTGTCCCAATATTTTTTTAAGTGATTTAGTGGTGTTTTTTATTACCATAGCATTGTAGAAATATTAAATGTATATAAATATTATATTTTCTTCTTATAGAATTCATTTTTATATTGCCAAACAAATAGTTTTTGCTCTTGCTTTTTATCTACTTCGACTTTGGCTTGCAAATTACTTTATATTTTAATAACAGATTGCATTTAAAATGGATTTAAAAAGAAAATAGAAAAAATTCAGCCAAAAGCAATACACGTCGTCTTATTTTAACATGAAAAATATACGAAATTTTGCGGTAGCAAAGAAAGTGGGACACATCATGGCTGCCTCTAAATAGACTTCAAGTCAACAAAATGTCTTTCCCTATCCAGCAGTTACAATTAGAGATCAGTGGTCTGACGTGCGGGTGCATCATGATCAGTACGTGTTTTCCTTTATTTTAAGATTTTCAGCTTATCGGCGGAAAATTCATTGGGCAATTTTTCACTGAGTTATAGTGTCGGAATGGATCACCTTAAAAGCATAACATAATGTTTATATATGATAAAAACTCGTCTTATAGAACATTGCGTTAAGAATTTTGAAATACAAATACAACGTTAAAATACAGATTTACAGATTTGATGGATATGTATTGCGTATTTTAACGTTGTATTTTAAAATAATGTTTATATCCTGACGTGTAGCTAATTTTAAATATGTTTCACGTCAAATCTTAACCCAACAGTTGCGATACTAGTCGGCCATCTTCTTTTTTACGTCACTTAAACTAAATATATCAACGCATCTAAAACTGCTTGTGTTGAGTATTTACCTAAATCGCAATCAATAAGCTATCCATTTTACCCGTCGTTTAAAGACGCGAAATATCCTGAGATCTGTTGCATGTTTCGGGAAAGGGTATAAATAGTACCTGCTTTGATCGCTGCTGTTTAGAATAAGCGAAGATTTTTTTTTTAAGTTAACGTTGCCTGGATACCAAGAAAGGCTGCTTTGATGTTAAAAAGAGAGGAGTGGAACTGAAGTGAAGTAATCGATGGGAATTTTACTTGCAAAAGACTAAATAAGAGGGAAGGGTATTCAATAAACAATAAATAGGGAAAATATATTTAAATTTTTAAAAAAAATAGGTTTGTAGTTCGTAAAAAGCGATTATTTTTTAGCAGGAGTTCTTTATTTCTGCATGACCGATTTTATAATTCTTTTAATTAGTTGAAATTATTTATGGGTACAAAAATATAAAAAGGGGTACCTAAATTATAAACTATTTTTAATGTGTTTTTTTCATTCATATCACAATAACCTTCTAACGGAGATGAATGACTTAAGTCCTCCATGGATTTTAAGTCATCCATGGATTTCCATCAACACACACACACACACACACACACACGCACACACGCACACACGCACACACGCACGCACGCACACACACACACACACACACACACACACACACACACACAATTTATGACATGTCTGAGACACATTATTTATGACATTATTTTCACACACATTATTTATGAAAGATATATTATTTTATACGTAACTCATATTCGTGTTTTATATTTACTCTTATTTCCATTGCATTTTTCCTATCTACGTTTTAATATTTTTTGTACTTATAACTTCTGTCTCAGTAAATATTATTATTATTATTGACATTTTTTGAGAATTTATATATTGTTTTGCATATTTTTCTGAATGTTTTTATTTTACACTCAGACATGTCATTTCTTTGAATCTGGGTAGAATTTATTCATATTAAATTTCTACACATTTTATTTTCTTACTGTTAAGTATTTGTAGTGTCGACACTTTTCAGTTATGCTTTTTGTTTTTATTATTAAAATTTTCACTCTTCGTGTTTGTTATTTTCAAAGACATAAGTTATAAGTACAAAAAATATAAAAACGTAGATAGGAAAAGTGCAATGGAAATAAGAGTAAATATAAAACACGAATATGAGTTACGTATAAAATAATATATCTTACATAAGTCTACTTTAAAATTAAGACTGAAAACTACAATTTTAAAAGAGCACGAAAAGAAGATACCTTCAAACATAAATTGAAGTCTGTTAATGTAAATACATGTGAACTGAAACTTTAATAAATGCAAATAAAGTCTTCTTGACACTAAAAATGAGAAATGACTAAAGAAAGGAGTCTTAAGAAACGATATTTATAAAGCGATGTATATTTTACTCTACCCTATACCAAAAAAATAGTATTATTAAAAAAATCAAAATAAATTTCTTTAAATTCTGTCTTTTATCAATAAATAGTAAGAATAAATTGAGATGTCGTCTCGCAATATTTATAGACAAATCTACATTTTCTTAAATTTTTAAGAGAAGCAATTTAAGGTTTGAGTTCCTGTTGGACAACGTTAATCCCTTGTCGCAAAGTGTCGTATATCTATAAAATTATTAGAGATAGAAATATACTAAACTTGGTCGTATAATGTGCTTCTCATCAAGATTAATATTAATTTGCTGAAAATTCAAAATCCTCCTTTTGGCAGGTATGTCTTGCGAAGCGTCAGTATATTTATACTGGCCATTTATCTATATTAATAAAATTTTAAGGGGATTTGTGTTTGTCAGCGCCCTGAAATTTAATGATTCTATATTAATGAGACTGGGTAATATCATAGTTATCTCTCTCTCTTTCTTTCTTTCTTTCTTTCTTTCTTTCTTTCTTTCTTTCTTTCTTTCTTTCTTTCTTCTCTTCCACACACACATACTTGGAAGAATGTTTTAACATCCAGTGTTTTTTCCGGTGTCTTAATAAAAATATGGATTATAACTTAACCCTTTGCACTCCGTTGGCGCCGCTCAGGCGACAACATAACGACTCGTTTTTTTGGTTCCCTGTTCTTTAAAATAAACGAGAACAGCATGATCTTGTGTTTAAAAAACATCGATATTTTTTCAACTCGTTCTTTTGCAGGTCCAAAACAGATTAGGTTTCTTTTTTCTGGAAGCATGACAAATTCTAGGGAAAAGAACATAAGGATGAATAACTGTTCCGTAGAAAGAACAGAAAACGCAAAGAGTTCTTGGAGTGCAAAGGGTTAAACTATTTTCTTAGGTATTTACCGTAACAGTTAAATTGTATTAGCATTAATTTCAGCATTTGTTGAACCAATCTTAATAAAACTTGACTAGCTTAAAACAGTAGTTCAAAAGATGGTTTTCTGCTTTATTTTGTATCGATATGTTAAAAAGAAACTGAGTTATTACTACTTTACTTACTTTCCATTTTCTTTGGCATATCTTGTTATGTTTGTTCGGTCATAGATTTTTACTGTGCGCACTTATTTTGGTGTTTTTAAATAGAGAGCGACATCGTAGAGTTGGTCCTATCCCTTAGATTTCTATCCCATAGGTCCCATCGTATAGACCCCAAAAAAATCTAGAGATTGATTTGCGAAGTATCTTGCGATTCAGTTTAAATTTTACGTAAATCTAAAGTTAGTAAGAATAGTAAGATAAAGTTAGTAAGAATAGTAAGATAAAGTTAGTAAGAATAGTAAGATAAAGTTAGTAAGAATAGTAAGATAAAGTTAGTAAGAATAGTAAGATAAAGTTAGTAAGAATAGTAAGATAAAGTTAGTAAGAATAGTAAGATAAAGTTAGTAAGAATAGTAAGATAAAGTTAGTAAGAATAGTAAGATAATGCATATTTAAAAGTAAATGCTTATAGATCTGGCTTAGAATTTTTTTTTATATAAACGCAAAAAGTTAAGAGTTTTGAATTCAAAATAAGACATGCTTTAAATTCAAAAATTTCCATTTTAGCAGTTTCATTTACTAAAGCGGTGCAACCAACTTACAAAACTGAATTTTCAATAATAATTACTACTGAAAATATTCCCAATTAGCTAACGCCTAATACATAAATAATTTTAAAATTTCTTAAAAATTAGATTTTCACAACTCCTATTTCACAAATATTTCGCATTAAAAATAATAGGTATTTGAAATAAGAATAGCTTAGTTATCAAGGTGCATTAAAATTTGAGGATTATGCAAGATTCTTAGGAATTACCTTGAGAAACGAGGGGTTTAAATGGAACAATAATCCTATTAGTAAAGTATTCAATACATCATTAGTTAATGGCCATATTACAATTTACATTAGTCACTAGATTGCCAATGCCATTATGAGGTATGCAGGTATATTGAGGCATTCTTCAGTAAAATTAAATTTATTTATTTTTTCTGATGCAAGTTGATTTCCCCAAACTAATGTAATAACGCAATTTTACTATGAAGCAACGCGGTAGATGAGGTAATACAAAGGGAATTCTATTCAGGTCAATAATTAAGATGGATTTAATTTAATAAAGGAAATTAATTTTCATGGGATGTAAATTATTGCAAAAATTTAATTAATTTCAAGGTGTTTTTACATAATTAGTTTTCTTTCAAAATTATTATTAAATCAATGCATATATAAATTTACTATAAAACATTTTTAGATAAGCATTCATCAATGATGAAAAAACAATGGTACTATCCTTTAGAATTTTCATGATAATCCAGTTTTTTAAGGGGGCTTAGTACCCCAAATCGTTGAAATCGTTCATTATTTTAATTGGTTTAAAATGATGTTTGAACCCACTTGAATGTTTTTCCAAAGTTTTAAAACGATTTTATAAATATTAGTGATTTTATAAACAGATAGATTTTTTATTCCTTATCGTGCATGCCACATTCAATACTGAAATCTTTAAATCTGTTTATCTCAGCTTGAAGTTTTTATGAACATACACCTACTTAAAATGCTAAAACTCAAACAAATATTTATGAACCAGCATGACACTTTTTTGCATTCACATAAAATTATATTAAATAGAATTAGGGATGGAATTAAGAAAATATCAAAAACAATTCGTTTTAAAAATTCAAAAGTTTAAGAATTAGTGTTTTTTGGGAAAATATGGCTAGTTTTTCACTTATTATTTTTTTTCTTCTAAACTAAAACACTGATACAAAATCCGATCCCTAAAGTTATTAAGCATGAATCAGTACTGCTTACAAAAAAAACGATGAAAATAATAAAATATGAAAAATAAAAAGTGTTTTGAAAAATGTCTTTAAATCTTCGAAAAATTTAACAAAAATTTAATTTTTTTAAAAAGTGTGAAGGCATTTCACAATTTTTTTCTGAATAATTTACTTTTAATCATCACTAATATATTTATTCTTAACTCAAATTATAGAAAATATTTTTTGTGTGTATCAATTCCTGTTTAAAGGAAAATAATGTTGTTGTTTTTTAATTTAATTAGGATATAGACATATTTATTTTTATAGTACAAGCTAGTTCAAGGGTTTTACTTGACCCTTTAAAAATGACGATTATTTTTTTTTTAGTTAAAAATATTCTTTATGACCTTAATTCCCTTGCAAATTTCTATTAAAATTATAGTCATTTACCACACTATTTATGTTACAAAGTGTTCAAATTTTATGTGATATTTATATAATGTTATAATTTAATTATCATGCACTATACATATACCATATATTTAATTTATTGATGCAACACTGTTAAAAATAGGTATTCAAACATAAATGAAATGTATTCATTTTTTAATACATTCGATGCTTATCATGGCTTCAAATACAAAAGTTTCATTTTCGAAAAAGACATTTACTCAAAAATAAGTACAATGAGTGAAAATAAATAAAAAGAGCAGTTGCTTGCATACAAAGGCTGTTTTCATAAATCACTTTCAATAAATTTCAACAATTACAACCCATACTTACCGGGGATCAAACCCAGATTATCAGTCATCGCAGTCCAGTGCCTTATCCGTTAAACTACCAGGGCGACTTATAAAAGTTATAAACAGAAGACATGTTAAAAAGGTGTACCAAAAGAATGGGAAGTTAGATAATTGAGTTGTAAGAACTCGGGTTTCATTTAAGCAATCGACATTAAATAACAAATCCATCTTCTGAACAACTATTTTCAGTTTGTCAGCTCGCTTTGTTAAGATAACTTGAACAGGAGCTGAGATTAGCAATATTAAATCACACTGCTCTTTTTCGAAAGTATGATTATTTAAATTAGCGAACGTCATTGCTCATTTACGATGCAATTGTACTCAAAGAAAAACAAGTACATTCATGTACTCATTTTTAAGCACATTGTTTTTACAGTGAAGGTATACCACACACAAACTGCTCTTTAGTAGCTTATTTATATTTATCATTGATCCAACAAAGTATTTGTAAGAGGTACACTTGAAAACATCCCCTTTAAAAGGTGTATCCTCATTTTGGAGTTTACTTCTGATAGGATGTAATTGTCATTTTTTTTTCATCTGTCACGGTGATCTAAAAAAAATTGTATAAAATGTAAGATAAAACAAGATAAGATAAAAAGGAATGTTGATAACCTAATTTGAAAAACTAGCTTGTGCGAATGTAATGATATTTAATAGAGTTTTCCAAACAGACGAAAAAGTTTTTACTATTGAATATTTATTATATGTTTGTGTTGTGAGATGATAAAAAAGGAGTATTTGCATTTACGGAAGAGATACGTTAAAATGTAAACAACCTTGTGTGCTAACATGAATTAGTTATCGTAAATCGAGAGAAACAAGCCTCTAATGGTTTAATCTAATTGTATGGAACATTGATTACATTTTACATGTAAATTTAATTAAATCTTTGCTATTTTAATATGTATACCCAGCAAAAAAAGTCAGCATAAAACCTTCATCAAAATTTTGAAATTGAAGTTTTTATGCAGGAAATCTGCAGTTTTTTTGAAGATCTATAAAATTAAAGGGTTTTGTTTCAATGTCCTTCATAAAAACTGCAAAAAACCTTCATAAAAACCTGCATAAAACCTTCATAAAAATCTGCAAAAAACCTTCAATTTTTAATAATGAAGGAAAAATGCAGATATTTTAAATGTTTTATGCAGGAAAATTAAAAACTTCAAAAAAACTGCAGTTTTTTGTTTTAATATTCTTTATAAAACCTTCAAACAACCTTCAATTTGACAATTTTGATGAAGGTTTCATGCTAACTTTTTTTGCTCGGTAATACTAGAATGATAAGATTTCTGAGTGAAATCAATCATAAGACCTGATAGCATAATATTTGGTATCGGTTATGGAAAGGCTTATTAAATATTATTTTTAAGGAGCTGAAGTAATTGTTGAACTGAATTAAACAATATTTAGTTTAATTAATAGCATATATAATTATAGGATCATGCGCGGACCACAATACATTATGAGAGTTTTAAACAATTCTAAAGTCTGGCAGGTTTAATAATTGAAAAGAGAGAAAGCAAACATAATAGCATACCAATACTTTATAATTCATTTCCTTATTTCTAAGTGTTGACATAAACCAGCAGTTTTACAGTTAGTATGCACCACTAAGTGCTTTTTGTCTTGTAGACAAGGGGATAAGCAATAATCCAGCCTCAGTTGGGAATATTTTTGCCTGAAGAAATTTAATATTATTAGGTAATGAAATCAATTGAAGATTAGAAATTTCCCAACTTGTAAGATTAAAATTAAATTATACCTCAGAACGGACACTGTATTGGAACATGCGTGCAACAAATCAATACTTTTGTGATAACTGTTTAATATTACCTAATCAATAAAAAAAGTTGGAAAATGTCGATAAGTTGGAAATGGAAATTTGAAAGTTGAGTTGGGAATTTCGAATCGTTAAGTTTGGTTTGGTTAATCAACGTCGTACTAGAGCTGCACGTTGGTGACGGTTCGAGGCCTTGCTCGAAGGAAAGACCCGGGAACAATGCCTTTTGAACTATGGTCAAATAACGAGGACAATCACCTGAACTGGCACCCGACGCCGTTAAGTTGGGAATTTTGAATCGTTAAGTTGGGAATTTTGAATCGTTAAGTTGGGAATTTTGAATCGTTAAGTTGGGAATTTCGAATCGTTAAGTTGGGAAATTTCTTGTTTTAAAAAAGTGTGCGACGGCACTGACTGAGATATCATTCGATTGTTTTAATAAGCACTATACTGCATAAACCATTAGTTTCAAATAATGTTAAAGCCTTTATACTTCAAGCCTTTGACAACAAAATCATGAAACTAGGACAACTTATATTGTAGTTAGTGAAGCTAATTGTAAGATCAATGAAATGAAATATTTTTTATTTTAAATATGCTTTGTGAAATAGCAATCAGTTAAGTAAATTCACCCCGAATCCGTGTTTTGCTAACCTTGTGTTTTTAAAACAATCTATTAAATTATGTGATAGTTTAATAAAATATGAGTTGACTTGTATGTTGATTAAACTGACTGCTAGTTTAATTTCATACTGATATAATTTAATATGAATAAAGTTATAAATTAACTATTTCAATTTAGGGTTAAATTAAATGCAACATTGGGAGTAATTTTTAGTTTCAATTATTTTCCCCTTTTAAACAAATTCAGCTTGTGTATTTAGACTAACACATATTTGAAATATTTTTTTATAAATTACAGAAATCTTAAGGGACCAATTCAGGAAACCCATGTAGAAAAATTAATAATAATTGGTTTTAACTTAATGAAGTTATTTATAATTTAAAAATGAAAAATAAAATAGATTAAAAAAATATTAAAAAAACATTATAAATGCGTTTACCTTTTCGAATAAAAAAATTAGAAAAGTTTATCCTTGTTTTAAAATTATATTTGATTTTAAATGCTCTTATCTTCTCTGTCGATAATTTGTATTCACATTTTCATTCTCTTATCAGTTCAAATACAAGCAGTTTCATTTGATACAACAGAAATGCCGCGACATTTGCATTGATGATGATAATAGACTGGTGAAACCTAAACATCTGTCAAATAGCAAAGCTTGTCAGTTGTGTAATACGAAATTCAAAATAAAGGTATATCTGAAAATTAAAAATGTGCGTCACAATGGAGATTAGATTCACCTATTATCTTTTCAGTACAAAATATATTATATTGGATATATTTAGATGTTTTTTTAAGTTTGTTTTTAGTAAAATTTTAGAACTTTTTTCGAACAATACCTAAAATCAAATATTTACAATGTTATAATTAAATTTTCAAATGTTAGTTCTTGTAAGTTAATGAATGTTCTTGGCGTCAATATGGCCTCACTTCCATGGAAATTAAGAGCTTGTATTGGTTGATTTTAAGAACTGCACAACAATCAATAGAACTAAAACTGCACAATATTGAACTATAATACACGCACTAGTACTGCTGAACGTATTTTCAAAAGGGAATATTTTCCAGTCTGGGACTCAGCAGCAGACGAAATTCAAACGATTCACTTGTAAATGTGGAATTGGAACAGTAGAAATCAATGACTTGAATTTCGTCGCAAAGCAGCGTCTCTTCTCGTGGTTCACTACGGCTGATAAATGTGGTTAGTATAAAGTAAAATTAAAGAATGTAAGAACCAGACAGCTCAAGTTTTCAAAATTTTCGGGACGGACGAAAAACACTACGTACTCAAATGTAAGTAATAGTACTTTCGCAAAACTGAGCAGTGTGATTTAATATTGCTCATCTCAGCTTCTGTTCAAGCCATCTTACCAAAGCGACCTGACAAACTTAAAATATTTGTTCGGAAGATGGTTTTCCACATTATTTGATATAGATTGCTTAAATGGAAACTGAGTTATTACGATTCAAATATCTTACTTCACATTCTTTTGGCACTACTTTTTAACATTATTTCTGTTTATAACTTCTTCATATCCTAACGGATAAGACTCTGGACAGCGACGCCTGCAGATTGGGTTCGATTCCCGGTAACTCTTAGTTGTCGATATTGATTGAAAGTTATTTATAATGCAGCCTATGTAGGCTAGCATCTGCTCTCTTTATCATTTTTATTCATTGTACTCATTTTTAAGTGCATGTCTTTTTCAAAATCGCAACTTATGTTTTCGGAGCCATGATAATTATCGTATATATTCAAAAAATGAATATATTTTACTTATTTTTGAATACCTATATTAAACAGTTGTTCTCTGGTTCTTGCATCCACGTTTTCAATTGATAATTGCATATTTAACCCATTGAAAATGTACGCAAAAATTTATGTTTTTTCTTCCATTAACTTCCATACTTATAAGGCAGCCTATGTAGGCTAGCATCTGCTTATTTTTATCATTTTTATCCATTGTACTCATTTTTAAGTGCATGTCTTTTTCAAAATCGAAACTTATGTATTCGGAGCCATGATAATCATCGTATATATTCAAAAAATTAATATATTTTACTTATTTTTGAATACCTATATTAAACAGTGGTTCTCTGGTTCTTGCATCCACGTTTTCAATTGATAATTGCATATTTAACCCATTGGAAATGTATGCAAAAATTGATGTTTTCTCTTCCATTAACCTAAAAGTTTTGTGCGCAAATGTAATGAAAAACTGTTAATTTCATCCCCTTACATGACCATTCGATGCTTAACGAATTCAAACAAATGTTTTACCATCTACTTCCTCAAAAAAAATTACTCTTCCTCACTCATTCCCAGCCGTTAACGCATCTTTAATTAAAAACACAGACTGTTAACCTAAGCTAATGTGAGTCGACATTAGCAACAAAATGGATACGGAATCGAACTTGAATCTTTAATGGGCGCTTCCTCCATCCTATTATACGATGATCGATTTTCCCCGTCTAACGAGTTTCTGCTAAATTCGATTCAAATCGTCACGCATCCCAAAGATTATCGTTAAAAAATGATGTTAGGATGGGGCTGCCTTTAACAACTTTTCTCCGTTTTTCTTGTTAAAAAGGGGCTTGGGGGATAGGGCACGGATTTACCGCCTTTAACAAATCTCGCTAATTTGAAGTAGTAACAAAAATATTTCGGATTGCATGCGTGTTTAAGTGTGTGTCTTGACTTGTCATTTATTAGAGGGGCGTAGAGGTATTTGGGGCTCCATTTTCTTTGTTAATTTGGGAATGGCTGATTGGGGGGTTTCCTAATTGTGGGTCATTATGGAAAATGGATTTAACCATCAAAGAGCTATTTAAAACAGAAATTTATTTGAAATTGGGTTATATATGTATCTACATATATAATAGTTAACTCTTTAAGGCGTATGATTTTAAAGATAAAAAGATACCAAGTTGCACTAAGCACCAACTTCACAAAAACCAAATAGTGAGATTAAAATTACATTCACTAATTAATAATTTTATTAAATAAATATCCTTTTTTTGGAAATAAAAATAAAATATATTTCCCCTATGCAGGTCCGCCCTTAATAGATGCGGGGACCTGTGTAAAGGAGGCCACGGGGCCCCTTGAAAAAGATTTTAAGATTTTTATTGCTAGATTTTATTATATAAATATCTTTTTTTTTTGGAAATAAAAATAAAATATATTTCCTCTATGCAGGGCCGCTTTTAATAGATGCGGGACCCTGTGCAAAGGAGGCCACGGGGCCCCTTGAACCAGATTTTACGATTTGTATTGCTAGATCAGTTTTGCATCCTTCGTTTTATCATTAGATTAAAAAAGCACATTGTATAAACTATCAGTGTCAAAGTGATATTTATTTTTTAATTATTTTTTAAGATAAATATTTAAAATATCTTTTTAGTTAAATCCGTAGTAAAGTAGTCTTATTTAAATCAAATTAAATTATGCATAAAAATAAATCTAAAGGGGAAGAGGTTGGAGCAAGTCCAGAATTGTTTTATGTGAGATGCCACTTCAGCAGATTGTTAAGTTGTCTTGTCTGACACTGCAGTCCCCTATCCACGCCCCGTATGGGCTTTCCTTTATCTCGTGATTTTATACGCATGAGCGCCTAATTTCCTATTGAATGAAGCCAAAATTTATATAAATTGTACTATTCGTCACGGAGTTGTAACAGAATGGACGCACTAATAGGATTATTATATCTTAATTTTCCAAGTAAATGATTTAAAGACGTTTCACGGTAAAAAAACGACTGTGTATTTTGTTTAAAGAAATTATTTTCTTGTCAACGTGAGGCCCACATAAGGCATGGGACCTTGTGCGACGGCACTTGTGGCACACCCCTAAGAGCTGCCCTGCCCATATGTATACTTATAATTTTGAAATTGGCTTTGTTTTAAAATGCTAAACTTCTTTGATGTTATCAACAGTTTTTCTATACGTTTCTTGTTTGTCATGGAGATACAGCGTCGAAATGATTCACTTTAACAGCGTAACATGGTGTTTGTATCCTGATACCTCATATAAATATGATTTTAAAAACGTTTCACATTAAACCTAAACCTAAGTTACATCCTAAAATATTCACTTCCATGCTTCTAACGGATAAATATTCAAAGTAGAAAACTCGCGACAATAAATATAGTGTACAATCAAATGCCATTTATAAACACAAATAGAAAAACAACCCATTTAAAGCTCAGACATTTTTCAAGGTGTAATCCGTGATTTTTAGAATACGCAATCGGCATTTATTTTTTATTCAAATCCCGGGTTATTTCACACAACCGAAAACTAAAAAAAAACATCGCTTAAACCACCCAAACCCAAGATCAAAACTTTTACATAAGCCCACCTCACGTTTTCACGTCTCCTGTACGTCTCCACTACGTCATTGAAGCACTGCCTGTTCTCTCTTTCTTCCCTCTCCACTTCAGTTGCGTCTTATTCTCCTGGATCACGATTCTTTTGTCTTCCCCAGCTTTGAAAAAGGCTCTATAAATTTTCGCTTCGTTCCCGAAAATGGAAATATCTCATTTATTTAGATTTATTTTCTGCCGATTTATAGTGTTCAACAAAGGATCTTCGCATCTAGAGCCCTCGTCGCATTCAATCAGGTTTTGTTGCCAAGCCGTAAGTGAATGGCGCGAATTTCGTTTTGCTACCGCATTTCATCATCCATGTTCAGGAATCTTTCTTTCTTTCTTTCAAAATGTTTTTCCACGGTCGCTGAATGTGATTCATTATTCCGCCATATAGATTGATATATGGTTGGCAGGTTTTGGCGCATTAGGTTGTTTTTTTCTAACTAGTATTTTTCTGAGTTCTAAAAATAGTTACCTCGGATGCTTACAAATAACACAAAAACTAAGTGTTGAGTTCATGGACGCCCTTTTGAGGCCTCCGTGGCCGATTGAATTAAGGCGTCAGCTGGGAATCCAAGGGTCCCCGGTTCAAAACCTGGCGAAGGACTAGAATAAAGAATAGTAAAAAGTAGTGATATTGCGATCGGAGGGTTGCCAACTTCGCTACCAAAATACTAGAATGTCGTCCAGGACATCCACAAAAACTAACGGCGTGTATACGGGACTGGTGCACGATAAATCTGATCGGGATCCAAAGTCCCGACGTCTATTGAAGGCGTTGGGTGCCAGCTCAGGTGTTGTCCTCGTCATCTGACCATGGTTCAAAAATACGAGGCTTCGTTCCCGGGCCTTTCTTTCGAGATAGGCCCCGAACCGTCGCCAATAGCCCACTGTGCAGCTCTAGTGCGACGTTAATTAACCAAACCAAACCAACCATGGACGTCCTTAGCAGCCACTGGGCCAAGTGCAAAACTAGCCGTTGGCCAATTTAGTCGGTACCCCCAATTATTTTAGCACCCCTGCTCCCCAAGTTCTATATTGCACTAATCCAACTTCCGATAGGCACATTCTTAAAAATTACTACGACCTTGCACAAAAATTTGGTAACCATTTAGCTGCAACCATCATTTGGTGCTTAGTTTCACAATTTTACGGTGTGACGTTGTACCATTTAGTGGTGAAACATTACACCAAAACTCATAACGTTGCATAGAACTCAAAATTCGAGTTTCTTTAGTATTTTAGTAGTAGTATTTTTGTAGCGAAGATGGTAACCCTCCGATCTCAAGATCACAACTTTTTACTTTTTTTTGTAAATGTCACAGATCGGGCTCGAACTAGGAATCCTCTGATTCATAGCTGAACGCCTTTATCCACTGGGCCACGGAGGCCCTTAGTCGTCGTCTTCTTTCTTGGAGGGGATTCCTTTGGCTTGTTGATGTAGCGACAGCGAAAATTTTGGTTGCATTTAAAAGGTTGAACCATTCATTGGTGAAACCTCTGCTTTTTTCCGATAAAGGATTTTTGGTTCAACACAGATTTCACCATAATATGGTGTGAATTGCCGCACAGCACCAATATATGGTGCAACATTGAACTGATATTTTTAACAGTGTACATCCTCCCCCGCCTTTTCCCTGTTCTAAAAAAACAATACAAACTTTTCTAATAAAAATTGTCAAATTTGCACAAAAGTTATGCAATTTAAGATGTGGGCGGATGAACCAGACAGCTCCACTTTTCTTCTTATTTACACTTTTTCACTTATTCCTATACATAAAAAAACACTATTGATTGGTGCAAGAACCAGACAGATCTAAGCAATGGTTATAGATATATAAAAGAAAAGAAGCTTTACTCTGGTGTCTCATACCGTGCAATAAACGTACAGCTCCAGAAGCTGTCTTGTTTTAACACCGAAGTAGTTTAACGTTTGGTATATTGGTTGGATCGCTTTCCATGTTGCATCATTCAGTCGTTTACCAAACAAGTTTGTTGCAGATGTGTTGTTTGTTGAATCAGCTAAAAGGTGTGTTACATATGCGAAATTCCATTAAAGGGGTGTAATTCAGAGCTAGACTATATTTATATGTAGTTTATTAAGCAAGCCTTAAATATATGAAACATATATTTTTTGCTGTTTGTAGTTCACAGTCACATTGATGATTTCGGGGTAATATAAACAAGGATTTTATTGATAATTCTGGCCACAAAATTCCAGTGTTAAGTGTAAAAAAAAAAAAAAAACAGCTCCATTATTTTATGTTTTCAATAAAAAAATATTCTGTGGTAGAGAAAGGTATTTTTTTTTATGTTTAACCCAAATTGGATAAGTTTTAAAAAACGTTAAGTATTCTTTAAACTTTTTTCGTACTACCTGAACAATTTCGAAAACTGGAGCTGTCAGGTTCTTCCACCCACGCCTTCAATTTCAGTCTTAAAAACAGGCATTCATTTTCCCCCATAATATTTAATGTTATTTAAAAAAATCCTGGAAGGGAATTCAACTCAGGGCTGTCGGGTCTCAGATTTCACAATCGCCAAAGTAATGTTGAAAAATCGTCAAACTCGTAATACCAAACTCCATGCAAAATTGCCAAAGTTTCGATTATTTGTCAAATCTGTTAGCGCGGTAGCTAGCGAAAGGATATTTTGTAGAATTAAAAGTTGCTAAGTGAGCGGATACCGAGTTTTTCAGTTGCATGCAAGTAAATAATTCAGTTACATGCAACTGGAAAACTCATATTGTATCCCTTAATAGTTTAGTTACATGACCTATAGTTGCCAGTGCACGGCTAGCCTATATATAAAATTTTATAGTATTTATAAATTAGCAATTATATTTTTAACTTCATATTTAATGGGTGGTCTATGAAATGATTATAATAGTTAACTACAAGTAATAAGAGAATCCATGTGCTCTAAGTCATAAGGAATCACATAAAATCGTGATAATTTGTTTTTAAAATAATAATCTTTTTAAGGAAAAGAAAAACCGGCTTTAAGAAATATGCGTTAAAAAATAAAAATAATAATTTGTAATGCTACGAACAAGTTGAAAATACGTAATTATTTAATATAAATTTGATACTTATTACAACTTTTTTAAATTGGCGCCGAAATGTTAGGTGTGTTTTTTGTAAATTGGCACCAATTTTAAAAAGTTGTAATAAGTATCAAATTTTCTATTAAATAAATCAATTTTTTTTTATCTTGCTCGCAAAATTAAAAATTATTTTTTACTTTTTAGAGCATTCTTCTTAAAGTCGTTTTTTCCCTTTTTTTTTTTTAAATATTATTTTATTTTTCCGTTTTTTAGTTTCTAATTTAGCAGGGGGCGAAGGCCCCTGCCCAAATGAGACATCACCTAAAATTTACAACACAAAAACAATTTTTCAAATACATAACAGTCGAATTGATAAACTTTCTCCTTTTGGTGGTTTTGGTTGGCACACTTTTCAGTCGGTTAAAAAAAATTCTTACATGTATACTTGAAATTGCAATTAACATGCGAGACGGATAAAATAAATTCAAACTCCTTCAAACCGTTATTGATTTACATCGGGACAAAGAAAAAAGCGCCTGGTTAATTTTACCCTTAATGGTCAAAAGGCTCCGCTATGTGGAGACAAATTAATTATATAGAGCTCCGCAGCGGAGCCTTTCAACCGTTAAGGGTTCAAATAAACCAAATACCATAAAACCCTAAGATTTGTCATAGAACAATTGAGAAAATTTATATTTTAATTGAGAATTGATGTAATAAAACATAATTGAATTAAAAGTAAAGCCGAATTAATTTCTAGAGTTGGTAAATTATTTGCATCTTTGGGTTTTTATCGTGTTAATGAATAAATAAATAGACTACCTCAGTTCAATGTGCCGCCTTTGTCAAACATTCTTACTGTCTGTATAAACAGCATAACCAGCCACCTTCGTCAAATATTCTATTTTGTATATAATTATGTAATCTTTTATATTATTGGTGCAATATTTAAGTAGTCATAACTAAAAATTACATGCACCTCCAATCAAAAATGATTTCAGATTAAATGTTTTAAAATCCTTTAAAAAAATTCAATCTCAAATATTCTATGGTTTAAATGTTACAAACTAATTAAAAATGATTGTTATATGTGTAACTTTAACGTTAACTATAATAAGTTGGTGAAAATGTTCTTTATAAGTATTAAAATGAAATCCACATTTATTAAAAAGAGCTTTAAAATAACATGCCTTTGTGTCAAACTGAACGATTAAAATTATCTGTTTAACAGCAAAAGATAACTATTTAGTGAAAACAGTAAAAAAATATCCGAGATAAAGTAATAAATTGTTTTGTAACCAGGCAGATAAATTCTATTATTGTAAGGGTGAAATATGGTAAATTATTTCTGTCTATTCAAAGTCCGATTAACATACTAAAATTATTTTTGACGTTTATAAATATATATTTAAAACTAATTCTATTTTTTAAATAAACTATTGCATACTGTAGGATCTTTTCATTAATTTAGAACGAGAATAATTTTATTTATCAAACGACTTTTCTATTGTTCTTTTTCCTTTCTAGAAATAAATGTTTATGCCTAAATAATGCTACTTGGATGGAATTTTGACCTTTTAAAACGCCAATAACCCAATTTGAAGGTCTAGTGCAATGTTAATTAACCAAACCTAACCTTCCAAGTCAGAGCTATGTATTTCTCCTATTGAAAATTGTTGTCTTAATTTCATAATGAAGATTTTTTAATGATTGCCGTATAATAGCTGCATCAGTTTTATTTAATTGTTTGACAAATGATAAAGGTTACAGAAACTTTCTAAACCTTTCTTAGAGATTTTAATTATTAACACAACGCAAAGTCACCCCTAGATGCCTAAGAAATTTTGGATCACTTTGTCTAATGAATGAAGTAATTTCGGTTGCCACCTATTCTAAAGAAATTTCCTCAGTTTCACATTTCAAAAATTATCCATTGTGTTTAATGTGCATAACTTCCTCTCTTAATTTCCTTATCGATGAAATCAAAACCGTGAAATTTGAAAGTTAATTAATGCTTTTAACATGCTTTTGTAATTATTAAGGAATGTTATTTTTAATAGCGCAAGGTAAGGTTAATTTTAAATTTCTCAATTTAAATATTTCCGAATAAAAAAAAAAAGTGTCAATTTTGATTGTATGGCGATTTCTTAGTATGTTTTTTAATGCGGTTATTTTATTTGTCGTATTTTTTCTTTTTTATTATTATTTTTAATGACTGTGTCATTTTATCTTTTTAACAATCTTGTGCATTGATCCGTAGCAAAAGTATTTGTTATTTTAGTTCGGGTTTTATTAGCTATTACTAGGCCCTTCTTACTAAATCAATCATTATTTTTATATCCCAATTGGGATATATTGCCCAAGAGATTTTCCGCTGGCTGACTTGGCAATACAAAAGTGTACATATTCTCTGAGTTTTTGAAGACTTACTGCCTTATTTGTGACTATACTTTGTTAATAAAACATACTGACTTACATAAGATTAGATTTTGTTAGACTTTTACGAGACTGGACTTAGTTATTGAAACGAAACCCCGAATACGATTAGGATGCAAATTCTGGTTAAAGTAAAGAATAAGGGGGCAATCAGCCAAGGCGTCTAAATTAATGTCGCCAAGTACGATTTCGGAATAATTGCGTAATTTATTTTTCAAGCATGCTCATATTCGAAACAAAATAATAATTAGGTAATTTTCAAATTTACCTTGTTCTTTTTCTAACACCACTTGGGTAAAAACGTATTTTATTAACCATTTGCATTCAAGTGTCGCCTTTAAGCCGCCAAATTAATGCCGTGTTATTTTTTTTACATATTATTTTAATAACATATTCTTGGATTTAAAAATTATTCTCTTACAAACTTTTATATAAATGATTTGTGTCATCTAGAAGCATCAAGAATGTTGGTGGTCTAAAACTGTCTTCAGATTGAAATTCCACACAACCCTTGTTTTTTTTTAAAAAAACATTTCACAATTCTAAGAAACCAATAAATATATATTTGGTAAACTAGGATTAATATTCAGCTTCACGGATAACTTTTTGTTATTTTATAATATTATCCAGCCTAAACGTTAAAGAATACCTCTTTTAAAAAGAACATAAACAATATATAACTGTTCCATAAAAATAACGTAAATATCAACATGTTCCTCGAGTAGAGTGCAAAGGATTTAAAACTTTTTGTTTTTGTTAAATCTTTCCTCGCTTGCCCTTAATCCTGATTTTGGAAACCATAGGGTGACAGTATTATTTCCCGATCTAAATCCATGGTATAAATTCAAATGGACTCAAGGAAAAGGAAGTTATTATGGAAACAAAAGATTTGTCCGAATAATCACTGAGCTCAGTTCAAGTCGATCTTCACCATGTGTCTGAGGAAATCTCAACGATCGCGTTCAGTTTATAGAATTGAGAAAAAAGGCAAGTGTATAAAGACCTTGGCATAAATTCCCCGACCTTCAAAGTCTTTGCGAGGCGAAACGAGTCGTTTTTTACCTGATGCATCGAACGGACTATCTTCGCTGTCAAGAATTTCGCTTTTTGTCTCTGAATTTTTGGGGTTTTCGAAATTCCTGTGGAAATATGTAAATTCTTTTTATAGAGGAATCAAGCTCCAAACTTGGGAGTAATTTCTGAAAATATTCGATGAATATTTTTTAAGCCGGTCAATATAAGCTTCTGGAATATATTATTCGAGAGATACATAAAAATGCTTTTGAAATTTCTAGTGTATGTATTTTTTTGTTTTAATAAAATCCATTTTACTTTCAATAAACATTTATTTTTTCTAGGATAGAACATTATTTTTTTATTAATCCCTATTATTATAAAGTGTTTTTTGTGACCCATACCCACAATAAGGAGAAAGTCTTTCATATTAATCTATCTTTTCAACTGTTTGAAAATTAAGAGTCGTGAACTTTCCAGAAAAAATCTTAATTTTTGTAAATTTTGAGGGTTTTTTTTCCTACCATGTGCACTTAAGAGATTTAAAATTGTTGCTGTTTATATAGCAGGGAGTTTTAAATAGCAAGGAGATACTATCCTAAAATTGTGATCTTGACTTAAGACAAATTGTTTATAGGGTTATTAACATTACTACTGTCATAAACGCTGCAATTAGTTTCTTTGTATAGTACTCAGCTCTCAATCAGTGAATAATATAACGTGTATACTTGCCCTAAAACATTATTAAATAATTTGTAGATTGCTAACATGAATTTAAAGAAATTCAGAATCTAGATAACATATAAAAATTTAAAACCTCAGGAATTAACGAACATTTTTAATTAAAATTCACATATTCAGAACTTGAAAAAATCTGGTATTTATACTGTGGGATTTCAATTGAAACCATGTGGAAAAGAGATTTAGAAATATAGTACAAATGTCTTTAATTTTAAAAAGTATCTAGGATTATAGAGAGAAATCATTTTCCCTCTCTTATTTATAACATTGACAAGTGCATTTTTAAAAAGAATTATATAAAGATAAACATGACTATTTTATAGGGTATCTAATTTCCTTCATCTAAACATCTTAATTTATAAAAAATAATTTAAAATTAATTCTAATGTAAGGCATTGATAATAGATAAAAGACGTTCTCATTGTCTAAAATAAATTAAAAAATTAAATAAACTAAAATTAAAAAAACTAAATTAAAAAATTAAATTAAAGGCTTAAACACTACGTCAACCAACTCGATTTAAACTTAGCACTTAGCAATAAAAGCCTACATAAAACTTACATGAAAATTGTGAAATTAAAGGTTTTATGCTGGAAACCTGCAGTTTTTTTAAAATATATATTAAATTAAAGGTTTTTGTTACGATATTCTTCACAAAACCTGTCAAAAACTTTAATTTTGACACACTGAAGTTATGGAAAGGAAAATGTAAATTTTTTATTGGTTTTATGCAATAAAATTAAAAATATTTTTGGGTTCAATATCCTTTATAAAACCTGTGAAACAAATAAACTTCAATTTCACAATTTTTATGCCGACTTTTTTGCTGGGTATTGTTTTATTTTAATATAATATTGAAAACGTTTATAGTTCCAATACACAACCATCTACGTGCATATTTCAATTTGAATTACCCAATCAATTTGTACATGCATTCACCTTCTAGAGAAAAATAGCAATGTCTCATGAATATTAAAAGGCAAAATAAATGCAAAAAAATTAAATGTAAAATTAAATTTAAAGTTAAATATAAAATTAAATACAAAATTAAATGTAAAATTAAATGCAAAATTAAATGTAAAATTAAATGCAAAATTAAATGTAAAATTAAATGCAAAATTAAATGCAAAATAAAAATAAGATTTAAAAACATATCATGTTATTGGACATATCATGTTATTAAACATGTTACAGGATAAAAACATAACCTTTATTCAGCAAATGATCCAACTGAGTAACATATACTTATTTCTTAATTACTTTTTATGAAGAATTTTACTCCTAAAATCATTTTAGTTAAATAGTTACGCATTACTTTCTGTTAATTAAAAATCCCCATTCTTAACGACTAAATTTAGATTATAAAAGGCCACGTAAATAAAGTTCCCATCGTCAAACGAGGAAATAACTAGAAACATGAGTAGTTAGTACCAGAAATATTCATGTACGGAAACGAGTTCCTTTTGCGATAAATTTACAATCTCTCCGTAGGAAATTTGGAAAACTTTAGGAAAAGAGAGATTAACTATTTTTCAGCACAAAAAAAAAATAGCGCTCCGCTATAAACCTTCTTTTCCATTTTGAACTTGATTGGTTTACGGAAGGCGGGTAAAATGTCTCGTTGAAAAATGTCAAGAGCACAAATAAAAAGTCCAATCTAAACATTCCTATTAAATATGAGTTTATAGTAATATTTATAACGCTGAGTAATTTGTGTTGATTTTTGGAGATTAATGTAATGCTGTATATGTCGAATGGCTAGATGGTACTAGATAATATTGCTAGATAAAAATTAATTTGCCGTTTAGAATGGTAAAATAAATTTAGAATTTGGGTTTAATTCTTGTAAAACTACGACGACACATGAAACGTGAAAAAAATATTTGATTGATATTTTACTGTGGAAATTGCTTAAAATAATCAATCTCTACTTTCAAATTTATGCAATTGTCGCGTTGTGTTAACCTCTAATGCAGAATATTAGATGTAATTTTTTTTGGAATGAATATAATTCTTTTTTAATGGAAGGAAAAATAATTCTTGTGGATTAAGAACAATTTTAACACAAACAATTTAAAAAAATGAAGTTATAAGTTATACAACAAGATATATATAGTATAGTATCAACATAAAAAGCTTTGTACAAATTGTATAGGTAATTGCATAGGTAAAACGGCGTACTTTTTAGTTTTTCCGAGAAATTCCTTTCCCTGGGTTCCTTTTTAAACCCGTTCTGGTAGATTTTTTTCTTAAATTGCCTTTACATTCATTTTTAAAAATAAAAAAATGCGTTTTTTATGTTGTACCACGAATTGTAATTTTCTGTCTACTAGGTTTATATCTTTTCTATCCTACTAATCCTCCGTCTGTTCTATCTTGCCAATTGTCTGGACCATATGGTCTCCTGGCAACCACACGGGCCCAACAATGCTAAATGTATGACATGCGACGCCAACGAAGAAGGATTTTTGCAAGCTGCAAGCATTAAATTAAATTTCTTAACAACTACATAAAAATATGAAGGAAAAAAAATTAAGTATAATTAAAAACAGAATAGTTTTATTTTTATTAAAAAGAAAAACAATGTGTGTTTTAATTGAAAACTAAATTTTCTATGAAAACTTACAAAAAAAATATTTAGTAACAAAACAAAATATTCCAGAAAAATAAAAATGTAAACATTAGTGAAAATTTCATGTACAAGATTCTTAATTATACCAAGATTCCTAATTATATAAAAGATTCCTAATTATATAAAAGATTACTAATTATATATAAGATTCGTAATTATATATAAAATTCGTAATTATATATAAAATTCTTAATTGTATAAAAGATTCCTAATTATATTCAAGTTTTCTAATTATATACAAGATTCCCAATTATATACAAGATTCTTAATTATACACAAGATTCCTAATTACAAACATGATTCCTTACTTAAATAACTGATAAATTATCGAATAAAAAAAGACGATGCAATTTACCAATAAAATATTTAGTAACAAACAAAATATTCCAGAAAAACAAAAATGTATATATTAGAGAAAATTTTATATACAAGATTCCTAATTATATAAAAGATTCCTAATTATATACGCAATTATTCTTAATTATATACGCAATTATTTTTAATTATATATAAAATTCCTAATTATATAAAAGATTCCTAATTATATAAAAGATTCCTAATTATTTATAAGTTTTCTAATAGTTTTACGACTTTTCAGAAACTAGCGTTATAAAAGTTTTAAAATAATAGCCTGGATTTTCAGTTGGACAATTTAGTTATCAGAAGCATACTTAAAGAACATTCATTAATTTATCCAAAACCTTTTATAGCTCATACATTTTCAAAAACCCCATTTTCAAGAAAGAATACAAGACAACAAATTAATAAGTTTGGATTTAAGATCTCATAATAGGAATTCTTAAATAAATAACAATAAAGATATATCTTCTAAATTAACAAATTTCTAAAAATAGTATTCTTAAATTGGTGAATCGTAAGATGTATGTGAAAGCTAAGATAGGATTTCAAAATCTTCTTTCGCATCTTTCAATCCCTAAGGAAGCTTTACGTTAAGCCGCTTTGTCAGTGGTTAGGTCCTTTTTTAAAGGAAAGGGTAAGATTACGAGTCATAACTAAGTTGATCTCTCTCTTCTTGAAGAACAAAATAAAGAATTTATAAGTATAAGAATATAAGCAATTATTTATTTTCCAAATTGTGATTAAGTATGCTTCTACATTAAACGTCTCAAATCCATCCATTTTTAAAATGAAGGAAATTAATATTATTAGCAAATTTATTTGTTTATTTAATGTCGCATTTTTACATATACTATTACGTATAAAATATTAATTATTAATACTACAATAGAACTTCATTAAAACGGACAGTTAAATAAATTGTAATAATAATAGAGGATGGTTATATTTATATGACGAATTTTACATTTCCAATCAAAAGATTAAACATCGAACAGTTTGAATGCAGGTTTTAAAGATGTTGAACCATTTAGAAAAACCTTCATGTTGTGATTAAAAATAAGGGTTATTAGTTGAGCTAAATTTATAATTTTGACAAGCCTGGTTTGTTTGGGAGAAACCTACATGACAATACAAGCTTCAAAAGCCGAGAAATCTATGATTAGCAGAAAAATAACCAAAGAGTGTGTATTAACTTTGAAAATGCAGATGGCAGCCATTTGCTTAAAACAGTTATCGTTGGTAAAAGCAAAAATCCAAGTGCACTGAAAAAGCGTGATGGTTTAAGTTATTAGCGGAAAAAATAAGCACCAAATATAAGCCCAGCAGAAAATAAATTATTTTTTCAAACCATTTAATGTACAATCAACATGGTCCAATGCCTTCTTGTTCTAAAGGTTAATGCAATGTATAAGTACGCATCTTTTTCAATTCAACCTATGCTAAAGGTTGTTTTTAATTTCATATATAATTAATACTTTTTATAGTTAACTAATGTACTTTCATTGATATTCTACCCCTGTTGCATTATATTAGAATTTATTTATAAACCAGGCTCGTTATAACAGATAACCTTTAGCCCCTATTAGTCCGTTATAAAGCAGTTATACTGCTTTCGTATACTACATTGATATAAAACCAATTTTTTGTTTTGCTTTTAGTGTGAAAATATTCAATTTAAAATGAACCTCTTAACTTTTACTGAATGTTTAGAATCTTATGTCTAAGGATTGATAAAATTTTACAATTAATATATATTTGTAATTTTTTTTTTAAATTAGATTATTATGCCAGTTTCCATTTCATAAGCCTTCGCAATTAAACAATAGTCTCTTTACGTACGCGCAAATAAACAGCGCCATCTCTTTAATTTTCTGTATTTTAAAATTAATTCAAAACATATTATAAACCTGTTAACGTTTTCTGAAATGCATTTTTTTCCCAATACAGACATCTCTTACATTCAAATTACGTAAATTTCATCATCCATTTTGATTTGATTTTCGAACAATAAACTTCCGGCATTACATCCCCATAAAAAAAAAAAAACAGCGACGGATATTACGCATCATTAACTAATATTATCTAATTACGAATCCCGCCGCAAACAAATGAACAAAACCGCCATTTACAAAATTAATATAGCAGACCCCGAAATAGAAATCCCTCTTTACCAAGAATTCAATCTTCCAAATTCATTACCAGCCTTAACATCCTTTTACGCAACCGACAAACAACAGCCCGAATTGATTGAAGAACTCCCATAACCCACCTCATTGAAGCATAGGGCTTCTTCAAATGAACATCTGCCTTCCCGTGGCTTCCATCCACACAATGACCTGGGCTGTGCACAGGCTTCGCTGTCTCGCCCTCATTAATTTAGCGAAGCCGTAGCGACTCATTATTGGGAAGCGGCTATTTATTAAATGGCTCGCCAAAGACCAGACTCCATTGTCGCGGGGCCATGTTGTTAGCGCGTGTGAGAAGAAGCTCTTGCATGTGATAGAGTTAGGGTTCTGCCCCGCCTGTGTTAATGATATTGAAGTTGGCTGGTTTAACGTCGCACTAGAGATGCACATTGGGCTATTCGGGACGACTCGGGGTCTATCTAGAAGGGTTTTTTTGGTTTTGAATAAAATTATTAGAGCAATGGGTTATTGGCGACGGTTCGGGGCCAATCTCGAAGGAAAGACCCGGGAACGATGCTTCGTTTTTTTGTGCCTTGGTCAGACGATGAAGACAACACCTGAGCTGGCACCCAAAGCAACCTCAATAGGCGTCAAGACATCAGACCACGATCAGATTTATCGTGCACCTGCCCGTATGCACGCCAGTATAATTTGTTGATATTTTTTTACTACTTCCTAGTATTTTAGTAGCGAAGCTGGCAACCTTCCGATCGCAAGATCACTCCATTTTTACTTTTCTTTAAGTTGGCTAGTTTAACGTCGCACTAGAGATGTACAGTGGGTTATTGGCGACGGTTCAGAGCTTATCTCAAAGAAAAGACTCGCTATTTAGAAGGAAAGACCCGGGAACATTGCCTCTATTTTTGAACCATGGTCAGATGGCGAGGACAACATCTGAGAAGGCACCCGACGCAACCTCAATAAGCGTCAAGACATTGGACCACCATCAGATTTTACTTGCGCCCTTCCCTTATACACGGCCGGTTGCTCAGTAGCAATCAGAGGATTGCCAGCAATCATTCAGCAGTCTGGCTAGCAATCAGAGGATTGCGAGTTCGAATCGGTATAAGAGGACTAAAAGTCGTCCGAAATTATCCATAATTCCACCGGAGTGTATAAGGGACTGGTGCACGTTAAATCCGATCTTCATCCAATTTTTTGACTCCTATTGAAGCTGCGTTGGGCGTCAGCTCAGGTCTAGTCCTCGTCATCTGACCCTGATTCAAAAATACGAGGCAGTGTTCCTGGGTCTCTTCTTCGGGTTAGACCCCGAACCGTCGCCGATAGCCCACTGCACAGCTGTAGTACGGCCTTATATACGGCTAATGAAATTGTGGATATTTTTAGAAGACTTTTTAGGATCGAACTGGCAATCCTCCGATCACGAGCTCTCTACCAGTTGTTGAGTCTACGTAGATATTCGAACTCACAATTATCCGATTACGAGCTGGATACTTTACCGTTGAGCAATCCACACTCCCAATGGTATTTAATGGGTTAATTTTTGGTTGGTTGGTTGAATTAACGTCAAATTATATTTATTATTCCGCACCTTAAATATGTTAAGCATCGCCAAAATTCATAACTAATTTAGAGAAAAAACCAAAAGCGAATCAAACCGCGATGAGTTGCATAATAGACGACGGCCCCTAACAGGCCCACGCTATTCCAGTCCTTATTTTTCCACTTTCACCCCACCTCCAATTCTATTTGCCTTGGATTGTGCCTCTCAGACACAGCGCGAACTCTGCAGGTTTAATATAGAAACTTCTACAGTGAACACATCCAGAACAGGAGAGAAAACCCCATATTTCTACCCAACACTTTGTACCTTTTAGCCAAAGCATTTAAAGCTCATTTTCATGTAGCTGCCTTTATCACTACCGAAATTCGGTTCGCAATTCATATCCGCGAATACACATTTCATTGTAGAAACTAGACTCCAATTTCATTTGCATATTGATTTCAATATCCATTGGGTTACAGAATGCAAGTTTAACACGTTCTGTAACCGAATTTCAGTTTTAACTGAATTATACATCAGAGTCGTAGTCGACTTAAAAATAGCGTATAAAAATGTTTTCTTATATATCCGAAAATACTAAAAGCCCTATTTTTAATAACTTCATTTTTGCTTCTTGTAAAGGAACGTTTATATTATATTACGTTTATAAAATGTATATAAAATAACTGTTTTTGTATTGATTGCATTTGAAAGCATTGATTTTTTTAAACTATAAATTAAAAATAGCGTATAAAAATGTTTTCTTATATATCCGAAAAGACTAAAAGCGCTAATTTTAATAACTTCATTTTTGCATTTTGTAAAGGAACGTTTATATTATATTACGTTTAAAATGTATATAAAATAACTGTTTTTGCATTGATTGCATTTGAAAGCATTGATTTTTAAAACTATAAATTAAAAATAGTGTATAAAAATGTTTTCTTATATATCCGAAAATACTAAGAGCCCCATTTTTATAACATCATATTTGATTCTTGTAAAGGAACATTTATATTAATATTATATTTAAAATGTATATAAAATAACTGTTTTTGCATTGATTGCATTTGAAAGCATTGATTTTTAAAACTATAAATTAAAAATAGCGTATAAAAATGTTTTCTTATATATCCGAAAATACTAAGAGCCCCATTTTTTATAACTTCATTTTTGCTTCTTGTAAAGGAACATTTATAATAACATTATATTTAAAATGTGTATAAAAATAACTGAATTTGCATTGATTGCATTTGAAAGCATTGATTTTTAAAAACTATAAATTAAACGGTGACACATTTACATGAATGAATATTTGTAAAAGTTATATGTAAAAAATTTATTTAATGTTGTATTACTAATAATATCTGCTACTTTACACTCTTAAAAATTATATATCTTTATAAACATTTATTCAGTAATTTATTTTTCTTGTTTTCCATAATGATATGAATTTTTTTTTTATTACAATACTATACGGGGGGACAACTTAAGTTGAACCTCAAGCTATTATATGTATAAATATTCAATAAATGCTTTAGGCTCAACTTAGGCTGTCCCCGAGTATAGTCATTCTAATTTTTTGTTTATTTTGTCGTGTAACACTTTAAACCCTTAACAATCGATATTTATTATTATAATATATACCAACAGATCGATCTAGAGATAACAGAAATGTTTCTATAAAAAAGCCTTCGAATTTCTATATCATTAATACATGTTTCGGCAAAGGAGCCTTTCGAGCGTTAAGGGTTAAAATTTTCGAGCATGGATCCCTCATAGTAGAGAAATCATAAAGTTATAATCTCGCTAACATCAAAGTGAGTCCAACATGTATGGTCCCAGACACGTGGTTTACTACGTCATCCATTCATATATTTGTTCTAGTTCAATCATAAAAAATATCCTGTACTTCATGAATGAACGCATTTACTATTATTTCCAGATCACAAGTCAATGGCGAAAAATTTTTCATTCATAAATTTTGAAAGGAAGTCGCGTGTCTGGTGCCATCAGGTCTGAGATGTTTGCATCACGATGATGACGTCATATTCGCTCTACTACAGTTTATTCATGCTCGAAAGTTAAAATCGGTTCCGAGTAAAGAGTGCATGTAGCTAACTGGACCGTAACAAAATATGACCGTAACGAAAACACGAGCCCAAACATCGTCAGTGCGGTTGTATCTAGTTCAGCGTGCAGCGGCTTGTCCGGAATTCAAAAAGGTGCTACTCACTTTAACTTGACGTTACACGCCTGAAATCCTGCTGTTATCTCGATAGACACGACTTAACTATTACGGCTTAACTAACACGGCTAACTAAACTCAATTATATCATTTATACAACGTTCTCTATTATACATAACTAAACTATTATTCACATGAGTATACTAAACCTTTGCTTTCTTTCTTAATACAATTTGATAATAGTCCCTCATTCTTATTACAAAAAAAGTTTCAGGATTTAATCAATGTCAACCAATTAATTAAAATAACATTCACTTTTGTTGATAAAACTTAATAATAGTTAAATACGTATTTTTTAAAAAATATTTTTGAAGTCCTATCCATAATAGAATGTCCAAAATCCTCGAATTTCAAAATCGGTCTGGATCATAACAATGGCTGCACTATTTTTAAGGTTATTGGATGTTGTATAAAACTATTGGATAACAACTCCAGATAACTTCTATGGTAACAATTTTTTTTTAAATAACGAGAGAAAAACTCACTGTGGAGGAAAATTGCTCATTATTAAAGTTTCAGGTTCAGGAAATTATTTTAAAAATAAGGGAGTTAGACATTTTAATTTGTAATTTAGATGGTAATTCAAGGTTCTATCGTTAATTATGAAGTCTCGCAATTTTTATTATGAACTAAGATATTATGTAGTATGTTTATAAGTCTTCACTAATAATACTTTTAAATTATTATAATATACAAATATGTTCAATACAAATATACAAATACTTTCGCATCAAATACATAATTGATTAGTTTATCAACATTTGAACAATAGTTATTTATGTCCCTGAAGTCTAGACCATATAAGGGTCTTCTTTAGTAACAATTCGTTATTTCTTTGTCCTTACCCTAACATAAAAATTAATTATATTATGAAATACGGCGACATTAAATTAATCAAATTTTAAAACCTTATATTACACAATATCTCAAAAGTAGTGAGTAGCAAACTCTTCTATGTTTAGTAAAAATTAAACTTTGAAGGGATTTTCTTTGTTCCATTAAAATTATTCCTTTCCTTCAACAATGATATTTCAAAATTACTAGGCAATGTTTCCGGGTCTTTCCTTTAGAATAGATCCCGAACTATCGCCAACAACCCATTGTGCAGTTCTAGTGCGACGTTATATTCAACTAACCATCTTTTGACATTGAGGAAATCTTATCTGTAAATGCTTTATAGTAAATGTAAATATGCAGTAAAGTTAATTCAATAATAATTTGGAAAATTAATTAAATTTTAAAAACTTTATTGATCCCTTTTTCAAAACTAATTACTAGCAAACATTATTTTTTTTTTGTAAAAATTAAAATCCAATCAGCTTTGTTTCAGTAAAATAATTCGTATTTTAAATCAAATACGAAATATACAATGGTGGTTTTTTTTAATTAAAGTAATTATAAAATTAATTTCGAAAACTTTCTTAATCTGAAAACGCATCTGAATTAATTAAATTTTCTGCAATATCCTGTAAAAGTTAATTTCCTGCATAAAATTAACTTCCTGCCCAAATTATTCTCCTGAATTAATTAACTTTTATATTAAATCATCTTGAACATTGCTCCATAATAATATTGCGTTATTGCATTGATTTGTAGAAATTCGCTTTCACCAGAAGAAATAAACTTAATTATATTTATGAATATCTACCTGCACATCACTGGCATTTATTAACAGCTAACTATTGTAAATTGCGATATGACAATCAACTAATTATGTCTTGAATTCTTTACTAATAGAATTATTGTTCTATTTAACAGCATTCTTTACTCAAGGTGATTTCCAGGAACTTTGCAAATCCGTCAACTTCCAATGCATCTGAATAATGAAGCTATTTTTTTGTTCAAATACCTAGTAAATTTACTAACGTTCGGGAGCATTCATACATTTTTGAAATGTTTTAAAACAATTGTGTATTGAAAATTTGCTAATTGCGACCATTTCCGTATAAATTTTTATTGAACAATTAGTATTGTTCCAAATGCGCTATTTGGTTTTCTGTCAACTGTCAGGCTGCGTAATGATTAGATGTGGAAATTTTGAATATTTTAGTAATGAAGTAATGTAGGCACTTTAAAATAGTGATGCCAAGTTTAAAATCCCTACATGTAATAATGGTTTGATATGCTTCATAATGGTTGCAAATTCAAAAGTTCAAGAAATAACTGTAGAATATATTTTACAACGATTTTTCCCAATTATAGATTGAAATAAATTTAAAACTAAAAAATCGTATAACTCTTCACAAGTTTATCTCTGGGTTTTCTTGAAATATCTAAAGGATCCCAATGGGATTGCTATTTATCATTAACCCTTAAGGGCTGTTACAGACGGAGCGGATCGGATGCGGATGAAATATGGATATGTGATTCGAGAATAGAAACCACGTGATTTGTGTTCTCGAATCACAGATACATTTTTCATCCGCTCCTGGCACCTCAGCGGAGCCTACCAAGCCCAAAAAATTCCGTTTAATTATAAAAAGCCTTTGTTTTGCTTATAATCATTATTAAGCTTTACAGGTATATCTCTGGGATACACTTAAATAAAGATGCAAACACTTAAGTAAAGATACGTACACTCAAGTAAAGATGCATAAAGTAACGATGCGTACACTTAAGTAAAGATGCACACACTTAAGTAAAGATGCGTACACTTAAGTAAAGATGCACACACTTAAGTAAAGATGCATAAAGTAAAGATTCATACACTTAAGTAAAGATGCATACACTTAAGTAAAGATGCATACACTTAAGTAAAGATGCGTACACTTAAGTAAAGATGCATACACTTAAGTAAAGATGCACACACTTAAGTAAAGATGCATAAAGTAAAGATTCATACACTTAAGTAAAGATGCATACACTTAAGTAAAGATACATACACTTAAGTAAAGATGCATACACTTAAGTAAAGATGCATACACTTAAGTAAAGATGCATATACTTAAGTAAAGATGCATAAACTTAAGTAAAGATGCATACACTTAAGTAAAGATGCCAACCTATCAAAGTTTTTAACAATAAAAATTTATTTTCAATAATTGCTCTCATACTTTCCAATAATTTTGTCAATAAGACAGCGGTATTTGAGTACAAATGGGAAAAGGCTTCTAATTTTATGCAAAAAAAAGCTCTAAAGATTATAAAAATATCCTAACAGTTGACAGCTCCGGTTAAGTAATTTGAATTAATTTAAAAATTATGCCTAATCAAAACATTTTAGCAACTAAAAAAATTGCTAAGTGCCAATGACGCTTAACTTTTATCTCTTAATTTCGAACCCTGGCCATAGTATAATAAAAGATTTGAACTACCTCAAAAATTCCGACAAACAATATTTTCCTTTGCGTTTATTGATTTTTAAAATATCACAACCGAATATCCAAATAAAACCTCAATTCTAATACAATTTTTATAGTAACTATGGAATGCTAAAGAATTTATGAAAATAGTTCAAATTCCGAGTCACTCATTCGGATTTGCGATTTACCAAATCCGAAATCCCGAATCTAGTCGAATCCAGCGAAACAATTACCATCCTTTGAAGAGACATTTCGCACCGTATGTCACCCTTGCATGATTGTCGCACAAAGAATACAGAGGTAGAAGAAAAAGATTTCTAAAAGAACGGGGATAGCAGACGCTTGGAGAATACCTCTTTAGCATTGAGAGCTATTTCACGTAGAGGTTGGAAGCACAGAGAGTCTAGAAACAAGAGTAGTCTGTAGAAGCATGTCTGCTTCATCATATGTGGAATTTTATGTTTCGGATTTTTTATGTGTGTTAGAAATATCCGGTTCATATCTTCGGATCTATATTGTAATTTTAGGTTTCTAGATATTGTTTTTCAGTTGAAATTTATTTGTGGTTATTTTTTCTGAAAAGCAGAATTTAAAAAAAATCATTTTTTTTTTGTTTTTGCAAAAATATACATATATATGTGGGCTATTTAAAACAGATTTTTTAAAAAGGATAATTATGAAAATCATAGTACGGTTTAAAAAAGATATTAAAATGTGATGAAAGCTTTAGTAAATATAATCTGATTAAAAATATTTGCCAAATATGGCAAAAAACTTTCTGTTGTATTTCATAAAGTTTACGAAATGACCACATATTTTTTGAGTTTTTGACGAATTGATTTGTCATGTGGGACAAAAAAAATGTAATTAAGGCATATCTAACGAAGATTTCACCAAATTTAAGAAACAGTATTTAACAGCAAGTATTTTATAATTTATGAAAAATAAAATTGTATATCTTACTTTATAACTGATTTGATCATTAAAAACAAAATACAGTTATAGGTAATTTTGAATGTCGGTCCCCATTAAGAAGACTGTGGTCAAGATGCCTTAACCCTTACTGTACACTTTTTTTTCTTCCTGTAAACAATAGCGTCCACGCAAAATATGTTCCAAACACCTGAAAAATATATATATATATATATATATATATATATATATATATATATTGCAACCAAATTTACCCCTATGACCCACAAAGGTGTTTGGGTCTCAAAATACATAGTGAAAATACGCAGCAAATTAAATAATCAATTTGAACGTTTATCAAAAAAAAATATGTACTATTACAAAGTCTAAAAGTATTTAGTACGGATTTCGATCCAATGGTTTTATATAACAAGAAAAGAAAGTGATATAGGAAATAATCTGTTCCAAAGGGGCGTACCAGACTAAGTGCTCTCTTTCTTAACGACACGTGCAAAAATCACTCTAAGGCCGCTTTTTCGCACGCAGGGAAAACCGATGGCGTTGACGACGCCGGATACAATGTTATTCAATTAGAACTTTTGCACGTAGTCCAGTCAGCCAAATTTGCCGGCTCCGGTACCGGCAACGAAAATGCAGCCGGCGTTGAACTTGACAAATCGGATGCCGGGCCAACCTCCGATTTGTCAATTAAATGTTTCCTTATGTAGATTTTTCACGTAGGTCTAGATTTATTGGTGAGGTGTTTGTGTTTTCTTTACAATTACTTCAAAATTGTAATTGTTCTCATCGTGTCCAGACAATTTTCTCTAATTTTTTTTCCGAATATGTATGTCATTGCAAAAAATGAGGAAATTGATCAAGAACGATGTTATGACATTAATAAAACTTTAAGGAAAGTAAATTCTGTTTATGGGAAAAACAACTGATTTTTTAAAATAAAATCTAAAAACAGAAAATGTGGAAAAATACAATTTACAAGCTTTTCAATAAAAAACAGCATATTATAATGAAATTGCCGAGTATTTATTAGCAGTTATTTAACAATTTTTATAGTCACCAAAACTCAGAATTTTAAAGCCCACTCTTACAAAAATCATTGCCAAAAGGAACATGTCACCAGGTCCAATTTAGCTGGCGTTTATAAAAGGACACCAATACCGTTGCCGTCAACGTCGCCGGCTCCGGTTTTGCCGGCGAGTGAAAAAATAGCCTATATGTGGTTAAATACATGGATATCAAATTAATTGATGTCCAATTAATGATGGTTTTGTTTTAGCCATCTTTAGATGGCTTTTTCTGGTTTCGATTATTTGAGATGTAGGGTTAAGATTAATAGACGCGTTAAAAGTGTCAATATAGTCACTGTTTGTGGCTCACATTAATAACGATCCTAATGTCCTTTATGACCAATGTCCGCAAGCCCACCCCAATTTCTTACATAACCCGTATTTTTCCTTCACTGTCGTCGGGACCTCTTTAAAGTCAACAAGTTTGACAAATGACATTTTTTTCGCTCATGGCAATTTGCGAATCAATCAAGTTGATTTGAACCCCTGCCACCATTGTATTTGATGTTGGCTGTGAAAGATGGAAAAATCATCTCCGGTTTAATTTTAGCCCACACCCATGGCAGCCCTTCTTATTCCTCTTCATTCTTGTTTCCACTTTGAAAATGAGATCCTTTCATGTCTAGAGCCAGAATGAAAAAAAGGGGCTGGAAGAGAGGAGGTCAGAATAAAAAGAGGCGGCCATTCATCAATGGAATGGCTTTTTAAAACAGAATTCTCTTTCACTACTCCGAAAGAAAGCTTGAAATGAACAAAATGACATAAAGCATGTGGTTGGATTACTTGAAAACACGCAAGTTATTTCGTAAAGTGGACAAGGAGACAGAAGAAAAGAGCGCTGAATTGATTACCAATAGAGGAGGGGAAATTCTCGTATTGCTCAATCAATCAAAACTAAAGTTTAGAATTTTATAAGAGCAAAAAAATTGTCAATTAAAATATTTTTTTAATTTGTTAGTTTTCGTGGATTAATTTGATTCAAGCATTAATTTTTTTTAATATTTGAGATTATATATAAAAAAAATATAAAACAATTTCAACTATTTGTTTGAAGTTTTTTTTTTGTTGTTGTGCAAGCACAAAAGTTAAGGAAGTTATATTACAATAAAAAATTTAATTGAAAAGTTTTAATACCGAATGCACAGTAGAATTATTTAAAAATAAACTATAGTGGAACTCCAATTATCCGAACTCTAGTTATCCGGATCAAACAAGCGGATTTGGATCGCTTTAAAAGAAGAAAAAAATATCAGTAATTTCCACATTTTAAAAGTTTCTTATCGGTGAATGATATTGTTTTTAATTGACATTAAATTAAATTACATACTAAAGCAAAATTCGTTTATTTTACTAAAAAATAACCTTTTTTTGTGAATTGCCCAATTATCCAGATGGGATCTGGACCCAATTAATCCGGATAATTGAAGTTATTTATATATATATATATATATATATATATATATATATCATTAATAAGCGAACAAAGTTCCATGTATTATTAGAAAAACCCATTGCCAGAATAATTTATATAGTTTATAATAAAAATTTATCTATGAAAAGCGAACTTTTAGAACCAGACAATAAAAATCATTTGATGGTTTACTGAATATTTTCTAGTCAACATTGCAATAAGCCCCTCCTCCTCTGCATCCGCAATGTTCAATGTTGAAATCTTAAAGCCCTTCCTGTTTTCGTTTTGGGTTTGTACTATGATAATGGCATATGTTATAGCCGATGCAAAGTTACGTACGATACTGCTTCAGAAAGAATACAAGAAAAAAGCAGTATCCGCACCGAAAACATAAAAAAGTTTTCATTACTTTGAAACAGGAACTAGTTGAACGTTTTCAAAAAACTTCTCTCTATATTTTTTTATAAAAAAAAAATAAGTGTTCCTACATTTTTGTCCTTTTGTGGGCAAAACTAAACGTAACTATTTTAACAGACAGAAAATGAAACCTTACTCTGAGAGTAGACCATCTTTGACATTCAATTTTCCTATACATGGCACAAACATTCATTAACGTTTAACATGTTCACTACCAGTGTCTAAAAGGTTATAAGTCGACTATTGGCTTTTACGTGCTATTTTAAAGAGCGTATCACTCGCCTGTGCGTGGTCGGCAACGAACATTTTAAACCACACTGTTAAAAAATAGGTACTCAAAATAAGTAAAATGTACTCATTTTTGATTACATTCGATGCTTATCATGGCTCCGAATACATAAATTTCATTTTTGAAAAAGACATGTACTCAAAAATAAGCACAATGAATAAAAAGAGCAGATGCTAGCCTCTTTAAAACCCATTCTACACAAAAAAAGTGATAAGCACTCGAGAACTATCGCAGATGGTTCTGCGATGGATGCATACAAACCACGTGGTTTGTATGCTCCAATCACAGATCCATCTGCAAAAGCTGGCACGCATTTATCTCCTCTGTGTAGCATAGGTCTAACAAAAGTGGCAATGTATCTATATTTTTAATGACATATATAAAGGGGGGGGGGGGGAATGTACTATCCCTTGTGAAAACCATCCAGTTTGAAACGTTAGGCTCATTCTACACGAACGAGAAAAAAGGGCAGACTTCTCGGTGATTCGAGAATTCATACCACGTGGTATGGATTCTCGAATCACAGAGAAGCTCACGCTCGTTTTTATCGTTCTTGTATAATAGGCCATAGTATAAGGTTTCCATCTTTGTGTTTACTTAATGCTACTGTACTTATTCGAATAATAAAATATTGCTATATAGTATCTATATATCGGAAATATCGGAAATACCGGTATATCGGAAATATCAGTATATCGGAAATACCGATACATCGGAACTACCGATACATCGGAAATATCGATATATCGGAAATATCCATATATCGAAAATATCGATATATATCGGAAATATAGATATATATCGGAAATATCGATATATCGTAAATATCGATATGTTGGAAATACCGATATGTCGGAAATACCGATATATTGGAAATACCGATATATCGGAAATACCGATATATCGGAAATACCGATATATCGGAAATACCGATATATTGGAAATATCGGAAATATTAATATATCAACAATATGCATGTGTATTAGAAATATCGATTAATCGGAAATATCGATTATTGGCTGACAATTAATCGCAATGCCATCATCGCCCAAACAAAACATGGAAGTTAGGCCTTCGAGCCTAGATCCTTCATATGAGAGAAAACATAATGTTATAATCTCGCTAACATCAAAGTGAAGCCAACATGTATGGCCTCAGACACACGGTTAATTACGTCATTCCATTCATAAATTTTCACTGTTACACATTTTCCAATTTATCAGCCAATCGCGAGTATTTTTTAATTCACAATTTTGAAAAGAAGTCACGTGTCTGAGGCCATTCGGTCTGAGATGTTGGTTTCACGATTATGACGTCATATTCGCTCTACTACAGTCCATTCATTCTCGAAGAGTTAGACCGAATGAGCCTCTTTTAACAAAACACCATTCAAACAGTTCCTTTAATATATTTATAATTTTTAATTCTTTCTTTAGGCGAAGGGTCAGTTGTTTTGACTGGAGTGATCAGACCGCAAGACGAAAGCGGAGTTGGAGTGGTGTCTGCACCAACGTCTTTTACAAGTCTTAGTTCACATCCCTCGGATTCGCAAAGCGAGCTGGTATCGGAGTTGGATACAAATCGCTACACAGTGTCTGAAGACAACTTGAAAACCAACAGCTCCCTTGGAAATAATCTCCAGATCTTCAGTCATCCCAAGTCTGCTAGCACTTCGCATATCGTCAAGGGCAAGATTATGGCACCAGGCAAGGATAAAGACAATACCAGTGAGTACAGCTTTTGTATTAAATGGATGGTTTGTGGGATTGATGTCACCATGTAAAGTTGGGCATTTAATGGATTTAAAGAATGGTACTTAATTGTTTGAATTTAAATTCCATTTTATCTTTTACATTATAAAAGTCATATTTTATTCAGAAAATTTGAAAATTGTGATCAATCTCTGATTACACAAGTTTTTTTCTTAACCGAAATTGTCATCAAAAAGCATATAGAAAATGACATTGTTAGTAACAGCAATCGGATGCCCAACTTTATTGGTATTAAAGTCATCCTAAACCGTCAATGATGTATGTAGGATATTTCCGAATATACCTAATTAGTTTTTAAACATGGCTCTATTCACACAATGTCATGAAGAAGGATTTAATTTCATAATTCATACGCGTTGTAAATAATAAATAAAACAATTATATTTGTATATTCGACATATCCTACTTGCATCAGTAAGAAACGTATTTGTTATTTTTAGTAATTACGTAAAATAACAAAAAAGTGCATTACTAAATATATATTTTATATCTATTAATGACAATGTGGCCACATGGAAGTATACGTGACATCAGGTAAAGAAAGTAAAAAGGAAAGTTAAAACGTGTAATAAAAAGGATAAAAACAAATCTATTTTTAATAACAATTTCGTTTTTCTTTACTCGACAAAACTATATGGTGCGTGTGCTATGAATTTACTGCTCTTAGTGTTTTTTTTTACTTTTATCGTTGAAGAAGCAAGCTAAGATTGTTATCGAAGTCATCCCGATTTTTTCTTCGTTTTATTGTTTTATTGCACCCGTTAACGTTGTTTTTGTAACAAAATTAAAAAAATCAGCAAAGGAAAATTATCTTATTTTTTTTTATCATTGGAAGCAAATGCTTCAAATTATTTCATATTGACCTATCCATAGAGCTTAAAATAAATACTTAGATTGTGGATTTCAATGCAAAATTTTTATAGCTTTTATGTCCTATTTTTAGTTTATAGGTATTCATATTCAGCTCATTAAAATAGCTGAATCCGTAACATAGTAGTTAGTTGTATATTTTTATTTATGATTTTAAGGACCATATTTATTGTTTGAAGTTATGTCTGTCAATTGAAAAATGAGAAATTTACCCTATGTTGTATAGCAATAGAAAATGATTATCAAAGTAACGTCAACTATATAATAGAAATTGAAACATAAATAAAATTGACCCTTCGTTATATAGAAAAATGGTATATTTTTCAAAAACCATATTCTGTAATAAAAGGTAAGGATTTCTTATACTCTTGTATGGCGCATGCAATGTCTTTTTAGTAGATAAGCAGGTTATACCTTGGGTAAGTTTATTTTATTTATTGGGAGGCATGATTTGAATATTTTTTAAGTAGTATTGAACATAACTCCATACAAAGTCTAAGTTGCATTTAATAAATACTGTATGTATTTATAGTTTTTATCACACAAAATTCATAGAATTTATAATACCATAAATTGGCTAAGCTTTTAACAACTTCACGGGCAGTTAATGTATCAGGAATTTAACACTAATTTGCAATTGTTGTCTGCAAAAGAGTTCACGCAAATTTTTCAAAGGGCTTAATAATAGAACGTACAGACCAAAGTCCTCCAAGAAGGACCTTCCAGAGGCACTTTTGTACATAGCTTCTCGCCAGCCACTGCGTTCTGCCGGCAGGACGTTTGTTTTTTATTCCTTTTAAACTTAGAATCGTGAATTAATAATCAGAGTTGTTGAAAGCACTAGTGCTGACGCACACAAAGTGGTTTTACAAACTCAGTCACTAACTTCCAAATTTTCGTAAAAAAATATTACAATTATAATTTTTTTTTACCGTCAACTCGTAATTTTCTGATGTACGATGCGTCATTCCGGAAGGACGTTGTACGTTGTATCATTAACAAATATATTAAATTCGCAACGCATCCTTAATATTTTAACCCATCACTGAGAAAAACATCTATTAATAGTTGCAAATTTCAAAAGTCTTGCTCAAATATTCATGTATACAGCGAAATGAATTAGAAAATGATATATATTATAAAGATGTAGTCCAACAAAATCTTCTTTGTATCTGTATCTACTACTAAAGGAAGTAGTAATAATTCGTAATTGCTTTGTTTGTAAATACATTGTTTGACTAGATGTCAATCGAAATCTTTGCCCAACACTGCAAACTCCATGACTGTATGTAGTTAGAATAGCATCCATCTAATTTTTGAAAATATAAATGAAAACTTCAGTATCCGTTTACAATATAAAACGAACTAAACTATGCTACCATACTTTCTGAAGTCCATTAAAAAGTAATTATCATTATATTGATAACGGATCTTAAACCGTCATTTATACGATTTGTTTTGGTAAGTCCGATGACTTAAATGGGACAGAAGGTCATATTAAAGTCATCGGATATATGACTGTCAATGAAAAGGGTTATTTAAAGTCAACGGAAATGAAACAATGACAAGTTTAATGATAAGGCTGATTATATGTGCCAAGCGATAAAGTAAAAACTTTAGACATGACAATGCAGTAGAGCAACTTGTTTTATATACATTTTGTTATCTATTATATATAGTAATAATAGAGCTGGTAATAACAATTATAAAAAGTATAAAGTAATTCGAGAATTTTTATTTTTTAAACAAGATATATTATGTTATAAAAATTGTAAAACTTTTCAAACGTTTAATTATGCTTTTTGTATATATTAATATTTTTATGTAATTAAGATATATACATCTATAAAATATAATATTAGATATTTCGTATACGGTAGTATATAGTTACAAATTATATTATATTTTCTCTCAAGTTTAGTAATTTTTATTGGTTATTTCAAATTAACCTAAAAAACGTAAATTTTTGGAAGAAAAACTGTAGAAGAACAAATGAGTTTTAATATTAAAATAAAAACTATAGAATAACAAATGTTTTTAATTTAAAAGAAAAATAGTTTAATGTTACTGTCAGTTTGTTTATATTAAAACCGATGTCCCAATGTGAAAACCTCTGTTATACGCTGAGTGGCTAAACTATTTTGACCATACCCATATCCCATAGCTTCCATTTCCCATAAACTGAAGTGTACGGTGAATAGTGTGTTCAGAGATCCTTTGAGAGAATCATTGATAAAAAAAATCTGCTGTAATTTGCTGCGCTGTTGCCCTTCGGCTGTCCCTTACAAACTTAAACACTCTTCTTTCCGTTCAAGCTTTCAGCAGCCGCTGACGACAACAATATTCACGTTGAGACCCAGTTTTTTGACAAACAGTGCAGTCTTCAAACACTTTCACTATAGCTGCTTTTGAACATGTCCCAAATGAACTTTCCATGACTCAGACACCCATAATCATCCCAAGTTCAAAGTCTTTCAAATCGCGTGTTTTACCCATACCTATATGAACAAAATTCTTTTACTAACGTTGTAAGAAAACATCTTTCGCTTTTTCATACCTCTCTAGTGTGACGTCATAGCTCAGTTACTTGAAAACGTTAGGTGGTCATAATATTTTGGCCGCTTAGTGTATGTAACTATGTTTAAAATCTATGTACCTAAAAAGTATTACCTATTTCAATAATTCTTTTAAATACCTCTTTAATTTGCTAGATTTTAAATGGTTATTATTAAAATGCCTCAACATCATTTGCCCTAAACTCTTTGTCTAGTTAGGAAAACCCAATGTTTTTGCATTTATGCAGAAATTAATAACAAAATTGCTAAAGTGAAAAATATGCATGGCATTATCTCTTTAACCAAACTTTAAAAAAAATAGCACATATAATTTTACCCTTTATCTAAAAAAAAACCTTTATGTCCCCCTTTATCTTTAATACCTTCTTCTCCAACTACTAGCACGTCGCAAATATTAGATTATTATGATAATAGTGGCACCTCTACTTCCCAAATCTGGCACTGTATCAAAAACTAATTCGACGGTTGAATAGCGAGTCTTTCACGCAAGCTCTAAGGCTAGTTCGTTCATGGCCTGAAATTTCTGATTAGAAGCTGGATTTCTCAATGACCGCTTCTTCGTAATAGCAGTTTGCTCCAGATACTGAACTATAATGAACCCTGGCATTTTATTCACCAGATTAATCATCAGATCAGGGGGGAGTTTATGAGCTGAAGGGTCCTTATGTAGACGGATTTGGTTTATTTTTAGAAAAAGTTTTTTTTAGTTAGTGGTATGGGCTTCTGAGTGTCGTATTTACCTATGTGCGAACATGACGTCAATTGAGAGCTTACATTCTGGTTGAGGGAAAACGATTAAGCTCTTAATTCTGGTTATTGGAAAGTTCTTTTTCGTTTTCTTAAAACTTTTTCACACAAATGTATTGAATTTTTAGTCAATTTTCTGTTAAAAGTCGAATTTTTCAATTGCTGTTTCTGTGAACTAGGATAGCTTGCTCAAGATGCTGAACTGTAATGAATAAAAAAATCCTTCTTAAGATAGATCATAAGATCTGATATTTGTGAAATTATATATATTTGTGTGAACGTATTTGGTTTATTTGAAAAAAATATATAATAATTGGTTTTGGCTTCAACAGGTCCGGGTACATTACCAAATAATAACCCATGCCTAGAACTTTTTTAATGCATCCTTTAAGCTGAAAAACATAATTTAAAAATAGGATAAAATCATTTATTTTTTACTGCTAGGAAATTAATTAAGAGTTTCCTCTCTTCAGATGACTGGCAAAAGCAAAAGAAATCGATTGTTTAAGCTGGCACCTAAAAAAAATTTCAGTACAACAAATATATAAAAACATTAACTACAAAAGTATAATATTAACTATGTTTTACTTATTTTAATTTGATATATTTCATTTGTGATTAGAATATAATTGTAATGTATCAAAAACAAAATGAAAAATATGGCAAAAACAAGGCAATTGTTTTATATAATGACTATTTTAACAAGCTTTTTCTCAGATTACACTGTTTTGATTTAATGTAGCTATTATATTAAAATATTTGAAAATTCTTTTTTAATACATAAACTGTCAGAATTCTTGATTTTTCTAATGTGTTTTCTGAATTTTCCTATTTGCATGTTTAGAAGATTTTTAATTGCACAAAAATCATGATAATTTTAATTGATTTTTTCTTGAAATCTCCAAAATATATGCGAATGTATATAACCAACAAACGGTTCACTTAGTAAATAAATTTAAAATTTGCAAATGTATGGTAATGATTATTAACCGGTATTAGAATTTGAGATTCAGAACTTTAATTTGGCTTATACGATAGTTAAGAGTTTTTATCAAAATATTGTAATAATAAAATTAAACGCGAAAAAATGAAATATTTATATTTACTGACATAATCAAATCTTGTTATTTCTAATTAAATTAGGGACTTTTATAAGTTATACCATTGTTGAATTAAAGAATGAGAAAATAAAAACTATTCTATTTTTCTTGAGAGAAGGAGAGCGAAGACTTATTAATATTACGGCATAGAAAATACTAAATGACGATCTCATTATTTTAAAAAGCCGTCGGGATTCCGAATGTGTTAAATGTGGCCCTGATTTGTTTTTTAATTTGGAAGAGTTGTATTAATAATTTATTTTAAAATTAGATAGATTTAATTGCATTTTGCATGGCCACATACCATTAAATGACCATTTCACATTGAAAAATACGTTTTATTATTGAAATAAGAAAGTTAATGACGTTTTTGTAGTATGCTAGATCTAGCATCCTTATCAAAATAATTCTGTTGTCTAGTAAACAGACAAAAAAAATATGTTGACATTGTAAAATTGAAATATATTTAGAAAAGTAATTTAACAAGTACTTTTATTTATATATTTTACAATTTATTTAAAGTGCTTTTATAAATTTTATTATAAAATTCCATTTTTAATGTTTACTAAGCATCTACTACAAAGTCTTCGAAATTAAATGGAGCATTACCAAGGTTTCGAAATGAACATTCAATGCTAAATTCAAGTTTTTAATATAATAAATGGAACTAAAAAGATTTATTAAAGAAAGATACTTTGTTTTATCTACATGGAAATTTAGTTATTTTTGTAGCTGTATATGTCATTTTTTTAAACTATGTTGCTTCGGTAATAGGAACATAACCTTTATGAAATCTGTGGTGTATAATACAATATAATGAAAATTTTATAAATTATCCTTAAGTGATTGTTTATACAAAACTTCAACTAGCATTCAAGTTAGAAATTAAATTGGATTCGCAAGTGACAAGTTTGATCTCCAAAATAGTTTTGCACCCCCCCCCCCCCCCTTCCCCCAGACCAGCATTTATTTCAATCTATTTCACAGAAGAAAACATTCATACTTCTTACATTTTTGAATATTTTTTATTTGCCTCTTTTTAAATATCTTTTTTTAAATGTCTTTTTTAAAAATGAATAATTCACAGGGGTGGCAAGCGAAAAGAGTAAATATCTTCATAGTAAAATATGCTTTACACAGAACTTTGACCTTTTCAATGCGTCTTTAAGGATTTATTTAAGGATTGACTATTAAAAGTATATTTAGATTTAAAATTTGTAATAATTTATGTTTAGTTTAAAATAAATAATATTAGCTGAAATTCATAGAAAAAGCATATTACATAAAACAATTTACAAAATACTAAATTAGGTAAGGCTAACTTTAAAGTGTATTATATTAAAAGTCACTTAAATACACAATACAAATATAATGCATAGAATATAAATTTCCCCATACGATATATATATATATATATATATATATATAAAACTTTGCACATAGAATGTATTTTAAAATTAGGAAGAGTGACTTAATAACTTTATGAAGGAAACCTATTGAATTTCTTTGGCGCTTTAAGTCACCATCCAGAAACTAAAAGTTTTGTTCTATTGTCGGTTACACACTTCATTTACTGAAAGGGAAAATTACTTATTTAAGTGCAAACTAAAAACTTTTCCTTTCTATTTTCCACTCAATCGATCATTAATTCTTTTAAGAGACGAGAGAGATTTTTATCTCTAAGGGAACTTTTTTCCTCTTCTTTTTAGTCTCTTTTGATGTAAGATAAGAATATTTGATCTCATGAGTAAATTTCTATATTTAACGTGTGCTTTCCTTAAAACAAAGTGTATCTGATCTTTTAAAACTAATCTCAGTTTTAAAAGAAAACTTATTAGTTTTTAAGATAAGATATTTTAGAGGTGTTTTAAATGAACGTAATAGAAGAGGCGGTAAAATAGGAGAAAGGAAATTACCTTATTGAAATCAGGTTAATTTTAAAACACACTCTAAAATGCTGAAAATATCTTTATTATGATTGAGTATTATTTAAGTAATGTTTAATTCTTTTTCGAAGTGTTGGGTGCGTAAAACAGCATTAAATCATATTATTTAAAGAAGAATATTAAATACATTTGAACTAATTTTATTTTAAGGAAAGCCTTTTAACGTTACCTATATTGCCAGAAATTTAGTGTTTTCTACTTTCCATGGAAATTTGAATTAACCTCCGAAGCAATAAACAACCCCCTTCTCCCAAACTTGCCTTTATTTCTTACGGATTTTAGGATATTAGGATGTGCCTATACCTTCGACAAATGAATTTAAACAATTTTAACAACCCTTCATAAAACCTTCATTGATTTGAATTTGTACAATGCTTATATAAAGCTTTATATATACTTTATATGCTTATATAAAGCTTTATATATACTTTATATGCTTATATAAAGCTTTATATATACTTTATATGCTTATATAAAGCTTTATATATACTTTATATGCTTATATAAAGCTTTATATATACTTTATATGCTTATATAAAGCTTTATATATACTTTATATGCTTATATAAAGCTTTATATATACTTTATATGCTTATATAAAGCTTTATATATACTTTATATGCTTATATAAAGCTTTATATATACTTTATATGCTTATATAAAGCTTTATATATACTTTATATGCTTATATAAAGATTTATATATATGCTTATATAAAGATTTATATATATGCTTATATAAAGCTTTATATATACTTTATATGCTTATATAAAGCTTTATATATACTTTATATGCTTATATAAAGCTTTATATATATGCTTATATAAAGCTTTATATATATGCTTATATAAAGCTTTATATATATGCTTATATAAAGCTTTATATATATGCTTATATAAAGCTTTATATATATGCTTATATAAAGCTTTATATATATGCTTATATAAAGCTTTATATATATGCTTATATAAAGCTTTATATATACTTTATATGCTTATATGAAGCTTTATATATATGCTTATATAAAGCTTTATATATACAAGTGGATGTTTATAAAACATCCCATGTGATCGATTGAATGCCAGTAAAAAGAAACTTAAATAATCAACATACCATCATTAAAAAAAAACAGTGTTTTAAATTTGTGACCACAATACTTCTGAAGCTTTCTATATTCAACTGGATGTTATATATTCAATTTCGTGTCGTTTGATCAATTGATATATTCAATTTCGTGTCGTTTGATCAATTGAATGTCAGTAAAGATAAACTTAGTCAGTCAACAAATCGTCAAAAAAACTTTATAGTTTTAAATTTGTGAGCCCAATACTTATATGGAGCTGTCTATTTTCAAGCGGATGCTTATAAAAACTCCGTTTAATCGATTGAATTATAGTAAAAAGACGATACCATCATAAAGAAATCCAGTATTTTAAATTAGTAAGCACAATACTTCGAAAACCTTCTATATTTAATTATATGTTTATAAAGCAATCCGTTTGATCGATTGAATGTCAGTAAAATAAACCAATCAACAATTCGTTATAAAAACCTCTTGTGTTTTAAATGTGTGGGCACAATACTTGTGAAGCTTTCTATATTTAATTGAATGTTTATAAAACGTTCTGTTTGATGATTTGAATGATTGAATGTTTATAAAACTGTCCGTTTGACCATTTGAATGCCAGTAAAAATAAACATAAACAATCAAAAAATCAACATAAAACCTCCAGTGTTTTAAATTTGTGGGCCCAATACTTTCGAAGCTTTCTATATTCAATTGAATGTTTATAATGCGTTCCGTTTCATCGATTGAATGCCAGTAAATTGTCGCGAGCAAAAAAAAAAAAAAAATGGAGCAGGTGTTTTTTATTCTCGAAAAAAAAATACAGCTGTTCTTTGGGTGTTTAATTTTCGAAGATATCTATTTAAGTGTGGGCGCGGCTTTACAAAACAAATGTTTTTCATTAATACTAAAAGATGTTGACAATCTGTTTTTGGATTGCTCCCTAAAGATGCAATTTTAATAATGATTTGGGGGTAGTCAAGTTATGGGAGCAATCAAATTGATGGACACTACTTTGAAAATGCAATATCCTATTGACACCCGGCCATTGTTCGCTTGAGCCCCACCTATCCCTAGAAATAAACAACGGTTTTTCTTGTCCTACGATAGGGAGCTTATTGATTCGATAATGCACCAAGGTCATGAGAACGCTTTGGGGGTATGGACGGGGGAAACAGCTGAGTGCTGTAAATAAAGAATGCCGTAAACAATGAAAATATTCCCCTGAAAGACTTTAAAACTGAAAGCTTTCAGCCGTTATTTGGAGTTAATAGTTATTTACATTTGAATTTTCTGACGTATTTTTTCAATATCTTATTCGGTTGGGCTGTGTATTGGAATATAATAGTCATAAAATATTATATTAAAGGGGATATGAGACTTTATGTTCTGAAATGGATGCTTCATATTGTTAAACTTTAGCTCAGTTAATTAGTATTTATATAAATGCAATTTTGTTAACGTTAATCGATTTTAATTCGCTTTCATATATTTAAAATAATAATTTTCAGTGTTAAAATGTGGGAATTAAAAAAATATATATAGCAATGCATTTTACATATATTTTGTATTGTATTTGCATAATTTGTATAAATATTATTGTTTATGCTTTAATAATCTTTTCTACGAAATTACTATTTACAATTGGATTGCAAATATTTATTGTAATTATATGTTCTTGTGAATATTCATTGCTGACATTTTAGTTAGTATTATTTTAGTTAATAGGAAGAAATTTATAGAAATTACTATAGATTTTTTTTTTTCAATTTTCAAGACTCTGGAAAAAGTTTTCAAATAGAGTGATGAGGTAATTTTTATCTCAAACTAAACCTAACATGACGTGATAGTGTTTAATTATCAAAGCTGATAACAAAGCTGGCGACAAAGGGGAAAATATAGACAAACGGGGCCGTACAAACAAGATGCTACGGAAACCATAATTATATTATAAAGATTCTCTAAATTTATTTCATAATTAGGGAGTGATTTACTTATTTTAAAAATAGTTATTAACTGTTAAAAATGGTTAATGACAATAATAACTGTTGTTTCGATATTTAAACATGTCAACGTATTTCTGTTTACTTGAATGAAAATTAATAAGTGTTTAAAAAAAATAGTTATTGGAAAGGAGGGGGGGGGGGGTGAAATTTTGTTGAGGAGGAGGGATATTGTTGATATTGGGACTAGGATTCCTCCCCCCCCCCCCTAGGTGGGGGAAGGGAAATAGTCCCATAAAGAAATGCGTTTCTCAGTCACTGAACCCCTCCCATTAAAAATCTATACCTACGTGCCGGAATATGACGAAAATGAAGTCTGCATACCCCTTTCCTATCCGATTGAGGTCGGAAATTAATTATAATTGTAGAGACAACAAATTATTAATTTTATTAAATGCGAAAATGTTGTCTAAATAAACTTTCCTATTATACACTAGCGGTGAAACTGAATAATCTCTCTGTTTCCTAAACTATAGAACAGTAAATAGTCAAATTATTGCTTCCTCCATGAACCGGTTTGCCGACTTCCTCATTATGTGTTGCAAGTAAGTTCTGAATATTTCTTAGGGAGAGTCTTTTCTTACAAAGGGTAAAGGGAAAATTAGGATACTTAATATTCAGTCGCAATATTTCAAAATCTTATTAATCGCTGTTTTCTAAAAATAGAAATTAATGCCAATATCTTGGGAAGGACAACGAATTGATTGCCCATATACGAGGTGACCGTTTAACTCTTTAGGGTCGAGAGGTGTTAAACAAAAATAACAACTTGTTCCCTGTTCTTCAAATTAAACGAGAACGGAGTGCTCTTGAAAAATCGATTTTGTTTCGTTGATTGTTCTTTATTTAACTGCATCTAAAAGTATAACATCACTTGGGTATCAACATATTTTATTAATTTTTTGGAACTCAAGTCACCAAAATAACGCCATGTTATTTTTCCCCTGTTATTCAAAACGAAAGAGAACAACTTATTAGCGAGTTCAAAAATTATTATCTCACAACCTTGAATAGGTTTGCCAATTAGGAACATCAAGTGTGTGTATATATATATATATATATATATATATATATATATATATATATATATATATATATATATATATATATATATATATATATATATATATATATATATATATATATATATATATATATATATATATATATATATTTCTTTAAAAAATATTAACTGGAAGTAACTGTTCCATGAAAAGAACTTAAATATCAAACATTTTCCCCGACCGCAAAGGGTTAATATTATGAGAGATATATATTATAAAATTAAAATTTTAAATAAATATATTCGAAAGCAATGGCCGTGTATTACAAATCTTAGGTATAAAGGATTTAGAATGGATCGCTTGCTCACTGTTAAAAATAAAATTTTGTTTCCAAATATGAATTGAAATTATATTTAACGAAAGCTTCATTAAATATGCTCCTATTAAGTTTCCTTCAATAATGACGAAGTATGTGAATAATTTAATAAAATTTACAAAATGACGAAAGATTTTGTGATTTTTCACGATTTATTTCTTTAGTTTTGTCAAAAAATTTAATCGGGGCATATTTAACGACACGTTCGTCAAATATGAGTATCTATTGAATAACAGTGCTACCACAAACAGAAACTATACGTGATTAAGGTCAATTACTTATTGACAATTATGTTATTTAACTTGTGGGCCATGAAACGTTCCTTATACTTCAAACCTGAAGTATAGATAATTAAGTACTCAAAACCTGTTAAATAAATTTTAAAAGTATTGGCTATTATAACAGAGGAAAATGCGTATCGTTTAATATGATCCGACACGCATAAAGTGTATTTTCTATTATGGCTAGTCGTTAACATTAACTATAGCCAATTACTAAAGAATGTCTAATTAGCTTAATGTTTTTTTTATAAATTAATAACAATAATATAATATCATGTTTATAGTTTTCTTTTAATGACTTTTTTTAAATTAATAAAAATATTGTCGCGTTTTGTTTGTAATTAGTATTTTATATATTGTATTCAAAATATAAGATAATAAAGTTTCTGGAACAGCATTGTTGTATGTTAAAGTCAATACATTTGCACATATTGTGGAGTGCATTTCTTGAATTATCAATCCTATAATAAGTTATTTTTTCATAGTTTTACGATTCTTCTTTTTATCCACTTTCACTATTCTATTAAAATATAAAATTACTAGTAAACTAGAAACTATCGAAAACAATCTAATAAAAATAAAAATAACCATCCCTATAATTCATTATAATCATAACATGCCATTTTTGTTTTTACAAAAGTCGGTTTTGAAGATGTCTGCTTTTGCAGCTATGCAGCGAACATATATAATCTTGCCAACTATATTACCTATATTTCTCCACTTTAAAGTCTCGTATAAGCTACCATTAATATTAAATAATATATAATTTTCCTTCAACAAGTCAGTATTGATGTAATTTTTTTTTAATTATATTTTTTTACTCAAATTTATACATTGCGCTTGATAAATTCCTTGAATACAATATAAACCCTAGTATATCGTAGACATTTTCTCCGCTTAGAAAATAACGAGTAAACTCTATGAATTGAAAGATAGAGTAAGAAAACCCCATCTTGAAAAGAGAGTCGCTTTTGAGAAAAACGGAATTTAAAGTTTATAAATGAATAGAAAGCTGCGGCACAGAAAATATTCAACCTTACTTTGATGTGAATTGATGGGGTATTTTCCGATAAAGATGGTGTATTCTGAATCTACAGCTCATTTTCGACCAAAAATGCGATGACAAGGTTTTTCCCTTGTACCCTTCAAATCTTAATTAAAAAAAATATGGAGTAATCCATTGTAGAGCATAGTTTTACTGGTAATTTAGAGTAAGATTTTTTTTACTCAAATTTAGCGCCCCATGGTCTGGGATCCAGATTTTTAAGCTTTGCTGACTGAACTGGTGGTTGTTTTTATTATACAAGGTTACACTGAAAAAAATGGTGCTTAAAAATGAGTACATGAACGTACTCGTTTTTTTAGTACAATTGCATCGTAAATGGGCGTACTCAAATTTAAGTAATCGTACTTTCTTAAAAATGAGCAGTGTGATTTAATATTCATAATCTCAGCTTCTCTTCAAGCCATCTTAACAAAGCGACCTGACAAACTTAAAATAGTTATTTAGAAGATGGTTTTCCACATTATTTGAAGTCGATTGCTTAAATGGAAACTGAGTTATTACAACTCAATTATCTTACTTCCCATTCTTTCGGCACACCTTTTTAACATTACTTCTGTTTATAACTCCTTTACGTCGCCCTGGTAGCTTAACTGATAAGACTCTGGAGCTTACAGCTCTGGGTTCGATTCCCGGTTAGTCTTGGCTGTAATTGTCCATATTTATTGAAAGTGATTAATGAAGGCAGCCTATGTAGGCAAGCAACTGCTCTTTTTTATTATGTGTACTCATTTTTGAGTACATGTCTTTTTCAAAATTGAAACATATATTCGGAGCCATCATAAGCATCGAATGTATTCAAAAGTGAGAACATTTAACTTATTTTTGAATACTTATTTTTAACAGTGTGTGAATTCGTATTTGATTTGACCTTTTTCTAGTGGAACTCCACAATTGAGTATCCGCAATCAGCACGGATTCTTTACTCAGAACCAAGTCGATATGGTTTAAGTGTTTTTTGTGTTCCATTAAACGGCAAGTCATGAATGGTGCTGAAGTTTATTGAATCTCATTGTCTGGCACGGGGCCAAAGTGTCACAGGAGGGGCTTGCAAAGTTGTGCGTGCTTGTTGACGTCATTATTTAAATTTCCTCTTCCACCCTATTGTATAATCAAATTTATTGGGTTCTTCGCCGAGATTTCTTTCGGTGTGATTGTTTCTGTTGAAATAGAGTTCGGCCTCATTTAAACTAAGAATCCTATGACCGGAAACAACTCACTGTTACGTCACACTCACTGTTGAAAAGTTGTTGAAGTTGAGGAAGGGCTCATTTGCAGAGTTTTTTTTAAGAGGTTTTCCTGATATACAATTGAATCGTTTATTTCAGAAATCAGCCAAGTGTACTTTTTCAAATTTTCAGGAAACAAAAAAAAAACACTCTATCTTCGATAGTAATGTAGATTTTGGATTAAAAAAATTTGATTATTAATTAACATCTTTTCGAAGTAGATGTTGCCTACAATTAAGTTATAATATTTATTTCTTACTTTAAAAAAATGCAATTAGTTGGTTTCTGCACTTAAAATAAGTTTTTACTGTAAAATTTAGATTTTTAAAATTAGTTCGGCAGTTGACAAGATTGAGCAGAAAAATATGTGTTTTCCATATGAGAACGTAAAAAATATCCGTTTTTTTTTTTTTAAATTTCAGAAACCCGTCGATTCAATTTTGCATTCACGCTCAATATGCTATCTAATATCGCTTGTCTGGTTTCTGCACTAAACGGAATATTCGCTGTGAAAAATGACCCATAAAATGGAATGAAATTTGAATGTATTGTGAACAAAAATATATGTCACCATATGAGATTCCGATTTCGTAAAAAAATTAAATATCCAAAAAAATATCTGTTGACTGGTTTCTGAACTAAACGAAAAATTGACTTAATTGGGTAGTCATCAATTAAAAACGGACCGTCGTTAAATTTAACAAATTCAAACAATTGGGCGGAGTGGCATGCTAGTAACTTCTAAATAAGAAACAGACAAACATTGTCCCATTTCACACCAGTTAGCGCATTTGACGAATATAACTTTTATCAAAATCTTTTTATTACAAATAAAAATCAAAAAAGTGTTAGAAAAATTGCTACTTTTTAAAAAAAAATTATAATTGTGTGTGATAACTGTATTTTCTTTCCAATTGTTGATTTTAATTTTGTTTGTTAATCAGTCATCGAAATTGGGCAGTCATAATTTTTAATTTATTTTTTATGAGGGGCTTCCTCCATCTACAAGCCTCTACCTATACCTACAGGCCTAAATTGGTTAGTCGAAAATTTAGCATGTTTATTAGTACTTGTTTAATTCTATATATAACTATTATACATGAAAAACTATGTTTTCAAACTTACGAACCCCAAAAAAATTTATACTGTGTTTGAAAATGAAAAGTGCAGTTCCCAAATTTGTCTTATCCAAAATGATAAGTCTATTGATTTCTAAAAAAAAAAAACAGCTGACGTGGACACGCTACGTTTTGGAACTGTACTCTTCAATTATTTAAGCGATTGGTTAAAGTTGATTTTAGAAGTGCATTTATCAGAAGATTGTGGCTATTTCTGGAATATCAGTTTTTCCATCTACGCGTGTTTTTCTTATTGTCGATATTTTATTGTTTATTATCAAAACGAGATAAATTCCGATAATTTATTGATTATTGCTTTAAAAAAATATTTTTGTGAGATTTCTTTAAGAAGCATAATTGATGCAATTTACTAAAATCCCAATATACGTATGCGGACAGATTATTATCAAATTAGCATTGGTATTTTTATTGACAAAAGAATTAAGGTTTAATGCACTTTATACGTCGTTAAATAGAAATTGCGGATTTATTTTATGTCTTCAGTAAAAAAATACTCTATTCCGAGTGGCAACTACAATATCATCAAGTGTCACATCAAAATCGGATCATTAGTTTCCGAGATTAACACAAACACATACAGAGCCACTATAATTTTATATTGGAATCTATATCTAACTAAACAAAGGAGCCTTACCTGATTATAACAAATTATTTAAAATTATATAATGCTTCAAATTCACATGGATCTTGTTACAAAAATAATCCGATAATTCCCTCGCCTTCTTGAAACTCAAGCTTTAGTCATTATATCCCTTATTAAACGTTTGTCACTAAGTTTTGTGATTCTATACGATAATTGGCTGCGAATGAAGTATGATGAAATTATTCAAACGAAGCAGCCCTCGAGATTCACAATTTAGCATAAATGTTTTAAACGGCCTAATTAATGGGGTACCTATTAAACTACCTCCTTCGCACCGATATTAACTTCTAAAATTTCAAAGTTGTTTCAACAATATTGATAAATAGTTCTATTCTCTTTAAAGGGTCTTTGGACATTAAATTTTTCGGTAATTTACCTGTAAATAAAATTGTATATAAGGATATGGCCCTATATGAATTTGTTTAGGGAAAGTTGTATAATCATAACTAAAATTCCTAGCAATGTTAATTATTATGAATTAATTATAAATTATTGTATTATTAATAACTATGATAGGGTTATATAATTATGTGGCTTAGATGCAAATAAATATTTGATTATAATGTTATGGAGTAGAACTCCAATTATACGGATTAATTGGGACCAAATCCCATCCAGATAATCAAATATCCGGGTATTGTATAAATCACGGGAAAAAGGTCATTTCATAGGAAAAAAATCTAATTTTGCTTTAGTATGTAATGTGATTTAATGACTATTAAAAACAATATCCTTCACCAATAAGAAACTTTTAAAATGTGGATTTTGCTGATTTCTGTTTTGTCTCAAAATGATTCGGATTCGGATAATTCGCGATCCGCTTTGTTTGATCCGGATAACTGGAGTTCGGATAATTGGAGTTCTACTGTATTTACCATACTTAATTAGAAATATGGGAACATATTTGTTACAATAATAATTGTTACTAATATTTAAAGCAATAATAGAAATAATATTTTCTAAATTGCCATTGCCAATTAATTAAGCTATACAACTTTAACTGTAATCCGGCGATCAATTGGCGGCTGAGTAACGCCCCCCAAAAGTGACTTCTACCAATCAACAATCGAGATTGGGCGAGTTAACCAATCGTGTTATCTAAACCATGTAAACAATGTGACGTCAGAGACGCCTTTTAGCCAAACCCGAATTAAACATAAAGCGATGTTAATCGCGTTTGAAACCTGTCAGCGAGAAACAATAAACAATTTCAAGCAGGTCAAGCGCATTTATGCAAGCTTTTAGCCGACATATAAAAATATTCCAGTGCATACAATTCGGATTTCAGCAAAACTATATTGGTTTCTTATATTCTTATATAGAAATACTTTTTATAAAAGGGATATATTTTTGACAAAACGTCCACCTATAAAAAAAAAATAGGTACAGGCCACACTGTACCGTACGGTATAGTTCATGAACCACAAATGGTCCGCGGACAATGGATTGGAAACCATTAGTTTAAAACACTGCTTATATATTTTTATTTTTTAAAGTTTTTTGTTTTTTCTCTAAGAAGGAAATTTAGCTGTTTGTGTTTCAAACATACATTTTATGCTGACATTGTGCTTTTAAATCTAGATTAAGCAAAGTTATTTGTATCCGTTCCTTTCGGGGATTCTTTGGACTTGCTTAAATTGTTTTTTATTTGTTTTTGTGTGATAACTCCTTATTTAACCACACAATAGTAATCCCTTAACCCAACAAGAACAACATTTTTTAAGGATATTTTCAGTAAGGAATTAGTTAGAGAAATTGTGATATAATTATTATCAGGGTTGTTGTTTTGAAGAAAAATTAATTTTTGCAATAAAAAAATATATAATGAAATTATTTTTTATTCTATTGAACAAATTACTACTATATTAATTGAACTAATCAAGTGTAACTAAAAATACGAAATCTGAATATTAAAATCAGAAAATAACACCCCCTCTGTATTTGTATAATTTATTATATCGATGGTACCAGCTAATGTTTATTTAAAAATACTATTTGTAATATATTTAAATAAATTATCAGAAACTAAAATATGTTATAATTATAAACCAAAACAACTGCTCTATAACCAATCATTACTATTAAATTTGTGTTAGAATTTTCTATTGATTTATTTTTAAACGGAGAATAAGTATTATTTTTATATTTACTATTGGTTTTATTTATAAATTGATAACAATCAAAGCATATTTTATATATCTGAGATTGTCTTATAGAAACGTATATTTCATAACACATATTTAACGAATGAAAATAGCTTTTAATTATTAAAAATATTTTAAAAACCTGGTGTTGGGTCTGTGAATATTAGATATGTGTTATTAATATTAGATATAGAATGCAATGCTGAGATAATATATCATAATTATTTTATAAAGATGCTGCAGGAAAATAAATAATTAATTTATTTTATGGCCGATTTAAAAGTTCGTAAATATTTAATAAATTAATTACCCTAACGATTCGATAAAGCCTTCTCTATAAATAACCCCGAGTGTATTTTTATAGTTTTAATTAGTAAGTGTATTTTTTATTTAGTCGCGAGTATATATTTTTAATAGTTTTTGTTAAAACGTTTCATCGAATCACTGAAATATAATTGATTTTCTTAAAATAAATTTTGTATGATGTAAATAACAATACTTTGTAGCCGGTGCTTTAAGTCTTTTAAAAATAAATATCGGAACGTAACATATTCATTAGGTTATGTTATTTCGTTTATCAAATTTTATGTTGACAAATCTACCTATATTATCAAATATAATATAATAGTAAAAAAATTAATAAATATATATATTTTTTAAATAAAAGTAGCAATATTTTTTATATAAATACACGTACTCTAAAACACAAAGAAATTCTTAACTTAATCTTATCTTTGATCCAAAATATATACTGTCCTTAAGATGCAGAGTAATGCACAGTGTTCTGCAGAGAATTTAATTAATATTTCTGAATAGAAAAAATGCTTGTTTCTGCCACATTAAGATTTGATATATAATACCATGAATTTTTGTTTATAATTTGAAATTAAAAAAATAATAATTTAATAAAAATATAATAAATTTTGTTTACATGAGCCGAAGTTAATTTCATTGAATTTCGACTGATTCGTTGAATTGATCCATATCTTTTTTAAGTGTTATTAATATTTTAAAAATTCCATGTGAACTGAATTTCTATTACTAATTGCAGATAGTTTCGGTTTCGATATATAAGTTATATTTGTAGTTCATTTATTACCTTTATTTCATAAAATTTATATATTTTAAATTAATAGTAAAAATTAATGATTTTTTTAAATAAAATTATGTATTTGTAGTTAAAAAATTATATTGTGTTCTAAAAATAGGAGGGGAAAAAATTAAAAAATTTAACAAAAAAAAAAATATTATTAATTTTAATGAATAATAAATAAAGAACCCTTTAAAATTTAATAAATTTCCAAACTCAATTTTATAAAATAACATTTGTTTTTGGGACACTCCCCAAATCGTCTCCTCAAAGCTGTCTGCTAAAAAGTGAGTTTCGCTTTCGGTTTCATTTCGTTCGGCTATCAATTTTTCAAAAGTTAATTTGAAGGCCAATCCCATTTGAATTCATTCATCGGCGGAAAATGCTTCTTGCGTTTTTGGCTCGCGTCCGAACTTTCTGTCGTCATCCTGAGCTCGCAGCGAGCGACTGATGATTCTTGTGCTTCATCAATTCAACGAGTGAGAGCTAGAAGCGCGTAGTAGCAGTTGCGCGGCGCGCTCACTCGTCTTGCCTCCTTGTCCCATAATAGGTCAGATAACTGGCAGCCATTTTGCCAGTCGCGTATATGTACAATGACTAAAGAGTACCCCGTTTATATATATGTTTCTTAAAGTATTCCTTTTCTAGGGGAAAAGGGTATGTCAAAATTTAGCGTTTCGAGCTAACCCAAGCTTTTGTTAATAGTGTTACTATGTCCAAATCTTTAAAGCTGGTGTGAGAAAAGTTTTGTTGTATAAATTTATAAAGTGTAGTGCGGAAGAATACAATATTTGAAGCTCTGCTGTTTCTGTCCCAAATGTCGGGATTTGATAATTCGAGATGGTTGTGACTCAAAGGAGTCCTAATGTTTGTTAGTGAAATATTTTGTTATTTATATATCGCTCGACTTCAAAAATTCTATTAGATCTTCCAGACTATTAAGGATATTTCTGTCCACGTACAAATATGGGTAATACCGCAACTGCTAAAAAAGGCGATCCCGCCGAGAATGGTAAGTGATCTCAAATTTTACTTCAAATTGTTTTTGATTACCATGCTTGGATCTTATAATCAATCGCTGCGATTGTACTAACTCTTACTAATAGTTAACTTAACCAATCTCTGACTTACCCGTCCTAATTAACAACTCTGAAATTGCATGGCACACTTTTTTTGGACATAAATTTTCACTTTCTTCGGGCTTTGATTTCTTTTTTAGGCGTTGATCATAAATAATGTACTGTACTGAAATATTCTACTGTTTTTAATATTTAGCCTTCAATTTAATTGTACAATGAATAGACGGACAACATTTATTTCCATCTGTAAACTATCCGTGCGGAAATATTTTCTGTTATATAATCATAAAATCTAATCACCTTTTAAAATTTAAATTTGACACGTCAAAATTATTGTAAGTTGCCACTATATTTGTTTAAAATAATTGAGTTTCTGTTTACTAATTTATGCCGCCGATTAACTATAGTTGGTGTGTTTGGGACGTAATTGAAACCAAACGATTCATACTTCGCTGGCTTAGTTTTATTCATGAGTAACTGATTATCGTTACGATTTTAATCGATATCATATTGCAAACAAATTAATAGATGTCATTTGCATTTTTGTTTATAAATGAGTACGAAATTTAGTTGAATTCGTGACATATACTTGGTACAACTATATAAAACATCTCATTTGTTTTTCCTATGTTTATCATAACGCATTTCTGGATAGTTTAGCTCGTATATTCAATGAAATATATTTAATATTGTATAATATTTACCGATTGAATAACTTATTATTCCGTTTTTATATTGCTATTTAATAACAGCTGTTTTCATATCAATTATGTTTTTAATGTTTGGTTATGGAAATAAATAAGTTCATTTTATTTAGTTTTTTATACTGAATGTTGGTTTAACTTTGCTAGGGTTAAATCTATTGAAATTGATTTTTTTTTTAAATTTCAAATGTCTGTCACTTCAAATTTAAATATCTATGGTGGGTTTGTTTACATTGTTGGAATAAAAGTGTCAACAATGCTATTAATAGTATATGAGCAGCATTAATTTGAATTTGTGTGATAACTCAATATCAACTATTGCTTTATAATATGAAAAATAGGAGAAACGTTAAATTAATATTGCAATAACTTCTAACGAGAAAATCGCCTTCTTTGCGGAATTTCTACTTCTTAAAAAAATTGCTAGTCGAAGTAAAATTCATGATTAATCAAACAGCTGTTTTATTTCTAAATAACCCTATGAAATAAGTTGTTTTGTTTATATAAATTTTATAATATATTAATATTATCCTTACTGTTTGATTTTACAGTTTTTCAAAGAACTCTAAAATGTTGTTTAAACTTAAAAATAGCTGTTTGATTTCTTGGTTGTCTTTTTACCGGAAGCATTTGGAATGTTGAAGTAATATGTCGACAAAAATTGTAGTTTTGAAATAGCAAGCTTTTTGTCTTTTGGCAACGATAATTTTGAATTTCGACAATCCTATACCTGTAAATAAGTTACTAATTTATTTTTTATTAGGAAAATATTTGCTTTAAAATCACAAGTTGTGTTTTCTTTGCACTTAAATGATTGTACTGTTTAGTTTAATTTAATCAAACCTTAATAGTTCTGAATATATATAAAATTCCCCTTTAAAATAAAATTACTATTTTGATATATCAACTTGAAAAAACTAAAAACAAAATAATCGTTCTTTTATTCATTCATTAACCATCCACAATTCCGTTCATTTTTCGTCATATTTTATTGGGGGCCGACTTGTAAAATTTAACACATTCGCTGCCATACGAGTTGTTTTTAACACGTGGCTTGTTTGTCCAAATGGTTTCGTGAGTATACAACTCGTAACACAGACTACAGTATTCGTGATCTTGGCCTGGATTTTTCCTTGAAAGGTAAATTTATGTATGCGAGTCGGATATTTGGCCGCTGGTCTACCACCTCCCATATTGGACTTAATACTCTGTGGGTTACATGCAACTCGTGCACGAAAGTCGTAGAATTTCTTTTCAAAATTTCGATGCATGTTGATAAATTCAAATCATTTTAAAAGCAAATTAAAAATTGTGGCAATTTGGGCCCTATAGTCTTTTTTATTGTGGCAGCAAATGTGTTAATACAACCTAACAAAATGTATAATTTTTTTTTTTAATTTGTTGAAATGCATTGACTGGTCCCCCTGATTTTTCGACACATCTGGATACCCTTTTCAGCAACCCTATAGGGGGGTGGGGAATTGAAGTTTTTTTATTGGCAACAAAACCTTTTTTTGTCGCCAAGAATGTGCTATTGTTGTGAATATCGTTTTTAATGAAAACTCGTGAAAAGTGACCATTCTTTTAACCAATATTATGAACCCGGATATAACTTCATATTGTGTTCAAAAGTTAGGATTTTACTGCACTTAGATATCCGATTTTCCAGACTTTTTTCCACAATTTTTCAGCTTGAATGGGTATGCTGTAAACCCCATTCAGGTTAGAAATTCTTCAAATATCAGCATTGTAGGAATGTTTGTTTTCAACTTATGGAATGAGAAATATCTTTGAGGGTTTTTTGGGGAGGGGGGGGGGGGGGGTATAGCTTAATATTAGGGATGAACCGGATAGTGGTTTTGCCGGATATCGGATATCCGGCGCACATTACAAACCGGATATCCGAACTAGGTTTTGCCGGATATGCGGCAGTTTATTTTTTATGAAAATAACTTCTCATACACACAAGAAAAAACTGAAATCGGTCAAAAATTGAAAAATATTTTTTTATTCTGTAATATTTCCCAATTCCTTATCTTTAAAGTGATACCAAAATTGAATAAACATTCAAAAAACTTTTTATTTACAAAGGGTTATTCTAGGGTGCTGCTAGCAATGGTCGTATGTTTTGTACATTTTACACTTAATTTCTGAAAAATTGTAATTTTACCATATGCCTTTTCATTCCAAACATGAAAACTCAAATTTGCTTAAACTTTTGAGAAATGTATTTTTTTATTCAACTTTATATTAGTTGTGAGATGTGATGACCCTCCACCATAACGATTCGTTAAAAATATAATTTTAAAATAAAAAAATTTGAAAAAAAGTGGGTTTTTTAAAGTCTCTAATGGTTAAAGGGAGAATCTGCACACTGTGAATACATTGGTAGAATTTTCAGGAAAATACTTAAAACAAGAACAAAGAAAATTGATCGCCACAAAAAAAAATCTTCGATGTTTTATTCATTCGGATATCCGGCATGGAAAATCGGATATCCGGCACTTTACTTCCGGATATCGGATAGATACCGGATAGTTAAAAAGCAGCCGGATACCGGATATCCGTTTCATCCCTACTTAATATGCTATTTTTTAATTTTTCTATATTTTGTTTTCAAACAATTGGTATTTGTTAAAATGCAGACATACCAGTTTCCCATACACTTTTTTGCCCTTGAGATCATATGCCCCTAGTCGAGCATATGACTCTCGATCTAAGCTAGTTATTTTTTTTACACTACAATTATTGAAGTGAAACTTCTACTTGGAGGTTGCACGCTTGTGGAATAAATGTGCGAGAATAACGTGTCCCGAAATTGGTGGGAAGGCGTTACTGACCCAAAATCCATACAGTTGCTTCGACTCCTTACTTCTCGGCCCAGTATAGTTATTTCTCGCTCTTATCTCCTCCAATACAAGAACCATATATGTCTACTTCATCACACAGTCTAAGAAGCAAACACATTCTCAGCTGTGCAGTCATTCACATGCACGATTCAACCTTTTCATAGAAAAGCGGTTATGTTTACCTTGAGAAAAGCCACATATTAGCGGCTCTCTTCAATGACATTCACATTTTTTTCTTTGGGAAAACATTATTATGGCAAACGAAGCCTGAGCAACAATTGCACTGCAACTTTTGATCCACTAGCAAGTTAAAAATCACCCTCTGCCTTTTGGGCGATTATTTAAATTGCACCCAACTCGGGGTAGCCCCAGGTCTCCGATTTGAAATTACCAGAGTGAAGGTTAAAAATCACTAAACTGAAACTTTTCTGGAAAGCTTTTCTTCCGTTTTTGTTTACACTCATTTTATTTCCTCACTTCTTTTAAATCTATGGGACTGCTCCAAATAAGTCGTAATGCTTAGGTTCTTAACTATCTATAATTAAACCACTTGTTAAAAGTATGTTGATGCAAATAGGCTTTGTCTCCGTTAATGGCTTGACACACATTCCACTGGAATCCTGTTACATATAGTTTTATGTATATATCTGTAGTGTATAATCAACTAAAATTAAACTGTTAACGTCTTTTTACAATGTTAGTAAAATTACAGAATTGTTTGAATGTGCAAGGATTTTTTAAAAAAAATAATAATGGTTTAGACACCGATAAAAAAAAAATGTGTTTATTAAATCTTGAATTATAAAATTCCGACAAATGTGTTCATATGCTGATTTTATATTGAAGATGATTGTTAATATTTATTAAAATGTTGTCTTACCTGAACAGAAGATTATGTATGTATGGTCTTTAAACAAAATACAGAATCGGCAAAAAATTATTTGTTTTTTAAAGGTTCATATAAAAGTAAATAAAATCATTATTGGTTAGAAGGTATTACATTTCAAAGTATTTTAAAATTTAATCTAAGTACTACTAAAAATATTCTATTTCCAAAATTCAATAAAATATATTGCCACAATTCATGCCGAATTATTGATTATTTGCCAAAGCTGCTAGTGCTGTAGGGAACGGAAAGGATATTTTGTTTGATATTTAACGAGTGAGTAAATAAAAATTTTATTTTTTCATTCGAATGCAACTAAATAGTTTAGTTGCATGTCCGATTGTTTTGTTGCCAGTGTACGGCTAAGCTTACCCTTACAATGGTTGTAGAAATTTTTTGGATAAAAAAAATGTGTGTTGGGGGGAGGGGGAAATCAGGGGGTCTTAACATTTTCTGCGCCTCTAGTTAAATTTAACTATTTTATTGTCATTAGAATTATTTTAATATGCTAGTTAATATATTTTGTAAATTCTAAAAGGAATTGTAAAAAAAAATCGCGACACAACAGGATCGAGTTAAATATATGCAAAAATAAGTAATTTTACTATTGAGGTTGTAAATAGTTTTGGTTCTCAGTGGCAGCAGGCTAGGGATGAGATAGCAATTCAAATTTCTTATTTTTGGGTTTCTTACAACTTAAAAAATCTGTATAATTTCCCTATTTAACTTTAGATAAATAATTTCAAGGTTTATGTGGATACTTAAACTATGGAGCTTCTTTTATTTCAAAGTATTTTGAAAACTTGTAGTGTGTTTTGATACTTTATATGGGGGTCTGTTCAGAAGGGATTCGAATCTTATTCACAAAATTAAATCCTTACAAAATATACCTTTCTCAAAACATCTGTGTATAGATGCCCCTACCTTCATATATAATTTACAATTTTTATTTGCATTGCATATTTAATGACTTGTTTGAGGTTTTGCGACATAACCCACACCATTTGATATTTTTTTTTAAAAATATATTTATTAGCGAATTCTTCTTGTTCCCCATTAAATTTTATTTGTTTTTATAAACTTTATTATTAAAAATAGATATTTATACAAAATGAAGTTATTTGAAAGTACTATTTTAAGATTAATTTTTTTTCCTATCAAAGGAAACTTCAAAACAATACAGAACCTATGTTTATAATTACCTTAATTTAACGTGGTAAATAAAGTAATAAAATTTCAGCATTCACATAAAACAAATTCTTGTAGATAATTAAAGAAATACTTTATCACTTATTTTTAAACAGAACATTCTTTTTAACTTTAGTAGACAATTAAATGTATTTAATTTATTTAACGAAACCAGCAATTTCACATTTTTCATTATTTTTGGCATGGTCACTTCATATAGTTACAAGCTGTTTTTTATTTGTAAAAAATGTCCTCAACTCTGTTTGCATATGTACTGTACTCGTACTATCGTATATTTGTCTTGTAAGAGGTAACACTTTGTTGTTGTTGAACTTTACTCAATGATGCAAAGTATAATTACAGGGATTAAACTGAAATCCTTGAAAATACTTCACAAAATAATGGAGTAATTTTAATGGATAATAATTCTGTTAATTATATTGTGTTTGTATTCAGCGTTTAGTTTCTGAAAGAGGAATAGCAGGGTTGTGTCAGGGAAACCCCCTTTTTAAATACTATCCCAAAAAACTTTTGATAGATTCTATGCTGCCGCCATCCTTAACTGTTATCCTATTTATATAGCTCTAGTGCAATGTTTATGAATTCCAATTCTAGAAAGATCAATGTATAATTATGAACCAAATAAGTCTTTATAGTTGTGTGTTCAGAATCTTGAAAATTTATTGTTTTCCTGTTTTTTTTCTCTTTCTCGTTTTGAAGAAGTTTGACGTCTTCCTCACTTATACTGCATTTGTTTTTAAGAAAAGATTTCTAATTATTTCTTATCAGTAGTTTATCCTGGAAACTTTGTATATTAGTCGGTTCTCCTTTCTATTATCATTTTGTCACATATCATCTAATGACCTCCTCTTCCTCAGTGAGTGACATAATAAACATTCACTTCGTATTGGGATATTTTTAGTTGTAACTTACTTTGTAGTCTGGACTCATTTAATTCTTGTTATGATACGTTTTTTTAGAAGTAGTTTCAGTTATTAATATTTGTCACTAAAAGTTTAAAAAATTATACATATGAAAAATAATTGTTTTTACATATTTTTATTTAGTGTACTTAAAAGTAAATAATAAAAGTGTGGGTCATTCACTGTATGAAATTCTAAAGCTGTTTAAACAGCTTTAGAATTTCATAAATACTTGATAAATTTCTTAAATATACTTGAGCAGCCCATGCTCTAATTTATAGACAATTTTAAACAATGAATTTTTTTACATACATTTAATTAACGCATGGTTTCTAAATTATTTTTTGTATATTTTATAACTTGTCTTTGTAATGATAGCATTCATTAGTTTGAACTGTATTTTTTTTATAAGTTAGCTGCTTTGGAAACATTTTTAATAATTAATTTAAAATATGTGAATTTTATTCTTTTATAAAATCGCTACATGGTGTGTGGGTGTTTGTTGCTCATAGTGTAAAATGCTTCTTGAAAATCAAACTTTTCTTAATAGTAGTAGTTATTGTCAGTTTTTAAGTTTATCTTAACAATTATTTTTTATTGTAATTAACAGTAGGGTCATTCCATACGAAAACACCCATTTGAGAATTAATTTGTTGCTCCATAGTCACAGATTTTTTTGAAATTTATACCACTGTTAAATATCATAATCAAACCACCAAATTTCAAATATTTTTAAATTTTATTGAAAAGGAGCAGAGTTATAGCCATTTGAAAATCAGCCATTTTTCTCAAAAGGCGGCCATCTTGGATTTACTACGATGTCTAAAAATGCTTGTAATATGAGAACCAAAGGATCAAATTCAACAAAATTGGTACCAAATTAAAGAAAAATAAACAAAGAACACATATTTAATATCTAAACACTTTCTAGTATTCATTTTAATAGTTTTTACTCTATTCAAAGTTAAAAAAGTGCTTTAAAAATTTGTCCAGTTTAAGGGGCCATAAAAAAAATGGCTCACTTTTTATTTTGCTATAACTTGGTAAATATATTATTTGATATGTCTATATTTAATACAAAAAAAATCTCGAGGGTATTATTCTTGATTGCAAAAAAAAATTGATATAAAAAAAGTTCTCTATTTTATACCCAAATAGGGCTATTTGCAACAAAATCTGGCTATTTATTGCTAAACCTGGCTTTTTTTTACACTTTTCAAAGCTGGGAACTATGACATGAGATATAGTATGCTATATGCATAACTATAATGAAATTCTACATTTAATAGGAAAAAATTCGAGAGGCTATTATGCGTCATAGCAAAAACAAGTCATGCCAAACATATGACATTAATTCGGAAAAATGTTTGCAAATACCAATTGCATTAAAATGTTTATACATGTATAAATTAAATAAAGCTAAAAAATAATATTTAATCATACTTTTTGTAGTCTTCAAAAGCCAATATATTCAATCTACAAGATTTGAATAAAATTTCAATTGATTTATTCTCCAATTTTGTGATCTGATATGTTTTGCGTGTACTTGTCGTTGGAAGAGTTACAGGTTGATTATGTGTTCATATGGAATCCAACATACATATGTGTGGTTTGGTCATATGTATGAACCTGGGCCATGAGGATGCATGAACATAATTTTATAGTTATCGGTATTCTTCCAAAAAACCCAAAATGTTCCCAATCCTCCAGTTATTTCCTTAAAACAAAGGTAATATATTGTTCTTTTTCAAATGTAATGGTTTTATATTTTCTTCAAATGCCATAGTAACTATGAAAGTTGATGATGAACCTGATACCCTGGAAATCTTTAATTGTGATTGATTTATTGGCACTAAACAGTGATTTGTTCTAGTTCCTGGAATTGTGTCAGCTAAAGCATATCTTTTTTCGAATTTCTGACTGGCATTTCAATCTCACAATGTTGTGTCACGTATAAGATGGTCACTGATTATGGACATAGAAATAGTTTTTATAGTTCCAATACTATCTTTTGCATAGACAAGAAAGAGGTGGAATGTTGCTTGTTCTTTTTCCCAATGGACACTTCGAATAGCATCTTGCCCAACACACACATAATTTTCGGAAAAATCTGCAACAATAATGGCCTTATCTGTCAATAACTCGGCATTAGAGTTCTTAAAGTAGTTACTCTGAGCTTTTGTAAAAAATTTATGTGTATACAAAGAAATCAATTTCCCTATTAATGTAGATCAACAAATTCATCAACTGTTGTAATAATTTTTTTCAACTCGCAGGATCAGTTTTATCTCACTGTTTTTAAGTTATTTCAAAATGTATCGCTAAATAATCATAAAGCATTAACTCTTCCTTCAAAATGTTGCAAGGATGGTTATTAAGTGGGTCACAACATGTACTCTGTATCAGTTTGTACTATTTCAAGTAATTATCTTTATGGGTCTTGCAGTTATTTCCACTAACATAACATTTATCATCGATTTCTAAATAATATAATCTCCTTTTTAATATTCCAAATCATTCGAAGAACATTTAAGCACTAAAACAAACTCGTATGTCTAAATTAAGTTTCTTACACACAAAACAAGCCATTTCTGCAATACACTTAATATTAAACTACAACACTTTCATATCTGGACAACTTCACATCTAGACAAAACTAACTCAAATGAACTTGATCAAAAAGGAATTGCTCACACTTAGTGTAAAAGATTGTGTAATATTGATCTGATTGGTTAGAATGTAAGATGAAGTCATATATTCTAAAACAAAAATGATGCAAAGAGACAGTTATTGCTTTGACCTTGCAATATGTTGCAGAATTTCATTATATGTTATGCATATAGCATACTATCTCTCATGTCATAGTTCCCAACTTTGAAAAGTGTAAAAAAAAAAGCCAGGTTTAACAATAAATAGCCAGATTTTATTGCAAATAGCCCTATTTTGGGTATAAAATAGAGAACTTTTTTTATATCAATTTTTTTTTAAATCAAGAATAATACCCTCGAGATTTTTTTTGTATTAAATATAGACATATCAAATAATATATTTACCAAGTTATAGCAAAATAAAAAGTGAGCCATTTTTTTTATGGCCCCTTAAACTGGACAAATTTTTAAAGCACTTTTTTAACTTTGAATAGAGTAAAAACTATTAAAATGAATACTAGAAAGTGTTCAGATATTAAATATGTGTTCTTTGTTTATTTTTCTTTAATTTGGTACCAATTTTGTTCAATTTGATCCTCTGGTTCTCATATTAGAAGCATTTTTAGACATCGTAGTAAATCCAAGATGGCCGCCTTTTGAGAAAAATGGCTGATTTTCAAATGGCGATATCTCGGCTTGTTGTCAATAAAATTAAAAAATATTTGAGATTTGGTGGTTTGAATGTGATATCCAACAGTGGTATAAATTTTATAAAAATCGGTGACTATGGAGCAACACCCGTTGGGTGATTTCACGTGGAATGACCCAGTAGTTAAAGAAATTGACACTGTTTGTTTATGTCATTCTGGTCAATTCAATTTTGGTGATAATTGATATCAAATTGCCAACTTAAATTTTATTTTGAACTATTTTTTTTCTGTAATCTGTTTTTCTTCATCCTCTCCAACAGATATCTCTATTTACTCAGAATAAGTTGAATTTACAGTTCAGTTTGTTTTTTTAATAATATAATAATTATAATTATTAATTCCTCAGATATTTGTAAAGTGTTTAGGTTATTCTCTTAATTATATCGTCATAAAAGTGTTGAAAAAAATTATTTATCTCTCCCACTCTCTTAAATGTTTGTAGTACTATTCTCAAAGCAAGATTTTTCTTTTCAATGTATTAAATGTACCTCATTCCACATCCTTTTTAATTCTTCAAACGTTATATGTTAATATTTTTTGCTTTGTAGCAAAATTTTAGGAATATAATGCATTCTCTTATATTTATATATACAAGATTATATAATATCTACTTTCTTTATTTCTATCATTGTCTTATAATGTTTGTCACTTTTTTTTTAATTAAGACTGTTCACAGCTATCTTTCATTTATTCCGTGTTTTTGAGAACCGATGAACTACTATAAAGATCTGTAATTTTGGAGAGAAAAAAAATACGTTAATATAAAATACGACTTGATTATTTATTTGTTTATTGGGACTGTATTTTGTCAGGTGTGCTATAACTTTTATTTCATAGTCCCTAAATTGTGCAAAAATTCCTCTTATTTGGAACTATCATAAATATTATTACACTTGTTGAATATAAATGTATATCATAACTGTTTTAAAAATTCCAAGATGGGTGGGGAAAATTATAATTTTTTTATATGTAATCATATAGAGCAGGAAAGGGTAAATGTATTTTTATTTGCATTATATCCCTATAATTTATTTTAAATATATCATTTAAAAGTAATAACAAAGAAGACATTAAATTCAATGTTAAACAAAATAATTAGCTGCAAGCTTAAAACATAAATCTTAACAACTTTTTCGAGCAACGACACAATCGAAAATATTTTATTAAAGATAAGGACAAAAGAATTTTATAGAACAAATACAAATAATGACGATCAACTCAATCTCTAAACTCGGCGAGATTGGTCCCGTTTAACGTATCCTAGCAATCCCCCAATGATGAACTAGTTGTCTTTTAAATCTAACTTCCCCTGACGAATTAACCACCTCTTCAGGCAAAGTATTTAATTTATAGAATAAAAAATATTGCTTTTTACCTTCCCGATTAAGTTATTTGTATAACTTGTTCCCATGACCTCCAGTTCCATTGTCTGCCTTCATTATCATCCAATTTGATGAATTAAAATAGTTGAATACAGTTCTCTCTACTTCTCCTTTCCAAGTGTGTATCTGTTTAAAGATTTAAGCCTGTTTTTACAGTTTATTCCCGAAGTACCCTGAGCCAATTCATAGCCCGTTTTTGAACACATTCTAACAAATCAATATATTTTTTTAAGATAATGTGACCAAAATTGTACTGCACACTCAAGATGAGGCCTATATATTATATAAAATAGAAGCTTTGTACACATAGATGTCTAGAGCTTTCATTAAAAAATGAATCATAAAAATTTTGCTATATAGAAGTCCATAACTTTTCGAAAGAAAGAAAAAGCTTCTTTTATATATTAGCTACCTATATAGATATGGTACAGTTCTTAGTTTTTCTTTTCTCTTTAGTTTTTTTTAACTAATTCACTGCTTTTGTTTATATTCTTTAATATTTGCTTTATTTTGTTTCTCTCCCCAATACCCTGTATTGGGAAATTCAACATTTCTTGCTAGTCTTGCATATAACCTAAAAAGCATACTCTTGTGAAAAAGTGCATTATTTTGATGTTTAGTTATTTTCACTGTTTTGTTTATATTTTTTGTTATTTGTTTAATATTTTTTATTGTTTGATTAATATTTTTTATTATTTGGTTAATATTTTTTGTTATTTGGTTCACATTTGTTTGATGGCATCCACAGTTTTAGTTTAAATTGTTATACTTTCCTTTTTCTTTTTTGTAACTGTAATCTAATTTTAATATCACATCTTGTTATTATTTCAAAACATAAATTAGGGAATACTTTTGTTTATTTCACACTTATCCCAAATAAGTATAACGCTTTTAAATTGATATCCTCAAGTTTCAAAAATTTATCTGCAGGGAAATCAACTACTAAATCTGTAATAGTTTTTTTTTTTTTGTGACACAATTCTACAAATCTATATAAATATATAAAAAGATAATCTTTTGATACTTGTGGAAAGTGATTGCATGCTTTTTACATGTTAAAAAAAATAGAGATAAATATTGTAAATTGCAAAAATCTTCTATACAAAAAAAACTGTACATTAATTTGTGCTTTTTGAAATGCAATTTTAACAATAATTTTTTTTTTTTAAATCTATTCTCCTTTGATTTTAATACCTTTAGATATGATAAGAACTTAAAAAAATATATAATTAATGTTAATTTGAAAAATCAATTATGGCTCCTCCACAACCAAATCATTTAAATTTTGGAGTTAAACCATTGAAAAGCAGGAAATATATGCGATTTGACCTTATTTTACAGATTTCTGGAATTCTTACATTTATGAATAAATATTACGTTGAAAATTTTATGTTAAGTACCTAATATTCTTAGTCGTTAATTCCTATGACTCGGCAGGCTGGAGAGTGAACAAGTATCGGAATTCGCATTTGGAAAAAGTATTTCCGTTGTTGTATAATCTCACTACTTGTATATTTTAGTCAAAATCTGCTTAATATTTTAAATAAAGGCACATATTTTTTATATAGAACTTTATTGGCTATAACGGTGAACTATAATTACTAAAATGTTTTATTTTTAAAAGAAGAACTTTACATTATTTAAAAGTTAAAAAGCAAAGTTTGTAAATGAGTAGATTTCAAAATGTAAATTGTCTTTTTATAATAAATGTTATTCATAAATACTCCATTTAATTCAATAACAAACTATCTTATCATAACCATAAAGCTTATATTCACAAAAGTAGTTTGAGGGTAACTGTAACTAGTATTTTTTTAGATTTTAATCCTTTGAAGTTCATAATATTCACAGTTTCCAAATGCACAAAACTCAATATGCTACAACAATTGAGGGGGAGGGGGGGATTTTGTAATACAAGAAATGCTGAAATTAATGATTTTGATCTATTTTCTGCATTGTTGATGTTCATTTGAGCCTTTACGTCATAGATGATAGTCATAGTATCATATTTTCGAAGATTAATAGAGTGTGCTTATTATATTGGTTATTGGACATTAATTTTTTTATGTTAAAAGTGGTTAAAATTTCCTGAAATTCTAAAACGAATTTGTATGAAATTTTTTGGGAATATTTCTTATATTAAATTACTAGTGCAATTGTTGTGTAGCCCTATACTTCTTATTTTTTTTCTCAGTGAAATAGCAAAAAAAAACTAGTTTAACACTTAACATTTTCTATAATTGACTAAATGAATCGAAAGATTAAAAAGGGGATAGGTTTCATGGAATTAACTTAGCACAAACCCCCTTTTTACATCTTCCGATTCAAATGTTTGTAAACTTTTTATTCCTTCGCCATTACCCAATACAGTACTGTGATCACACTTATAAACAAATACAACATGCCAGTTCTCTTGTAAAAAAAAATACAACATGTAAGTTTTCTTGTTAAAAAAAGATACAATTACAAGTTCTCTTGTAAAAAAAATACAACATACAAGCATTACTATATAAAGTTCAATGGTGTGCATTTTACAAAAAGATAATACAAAAATATTCAACTCATAAAATTTCAAATATAATTTCTATATAGTTGTTAGTTGAGCTTGACTTTATTTGTAAAACATTTTGATAAAATTCTTAAAAAGAAATATTTTAACATTATATGAAGCAAACATTGCAAAATTGAAAATTCCAACATTATATGAGTTTTTTGTACTGCTATAATTTTTCTTTTCTTGTGCTAATTATATATAACAACAGTGTTCACTCTAGGTGGTTTTTTTAGGGTGGACTCTGCCCACTCTTTTACTTTTTAAAATGTACCCCTTGTCTTTTTATGCTTAAACCGCTGCCCTTCTTGCCTTTTCGCAAAATTCCACAATTCACCTGACTACTTTATGAAAAATATCCATTCTCATCCTCTTCACTACAGTAGCAGAAATTTTTTCCCAAATTTTGAGAGCACAAATTTGTGAATTTGGTGATGATAAAGCTTGTTTCCTTCCAAATTTACTAATTTTTTAGCATTGATTACATTTGTTTTGATACTTGATTATCAATAAATAATTAATCAGTGATGTAAAGTTTTAAAAAAATTGGCAATGAGTTGACTGTATTTATTCCGATTTTGACGACAGAAATATATATTGAAGATTTATCGTTATTTTCTTAGTGTTGCATGCTTTTTTTTCAATTTTAATTACGTTTATCGGGTACCTATTTTGTTATATAAGCTAACTAGAGTAGCCAGTTTCTGCTAAAGGTGGAATATTTAAGATTTTCTGCAAATTTTATTATTTTAAAAGTTTTAATTTTAATTTGGTTCTACAGTTATTTGACTACATATTAAAAGCCATTTAATTTTTAAATAAAAGGGGGGAAACAGTAATTAGAATATAACTCTTTAATAGGAGAAAATGTGTTCTTTTTTCCACACAATTGCACCCGCCCTGCCCTTTTGCATTTTTAGAGTGAACACTGTATCAGAACATTACTGCTTTCTTATCTGTGAAAAGTCATAGTTCCAACAAAATATGTATCTTAATTTTATATTAGCTCTTAAATTTTACAAACCAAGCTGCCAATATGCAAGATGTGTAAATTATTTTTTCCTCTTGAACCTGAAGTAATGGATACATTTCCATATTTTGCTCTGTCAAAAATGTTATTTTAATTTTTTTCTTTCCAGTTAAACTCTTATTTAATTCATAAAGATTTTAAAGTTTCTATAAAACTTGCCTTTTCTTGGTTTCTCTCTTCCAGCCTTCATCAAAAGCGTTTTATTTCCAGTTTTGATTCATGAATAAAAAGTTCCGCGTACCTGCTAAAGTGTTAAAAAGTGAAATATTGTCAACCTAGTTGATTTATTAAGTGTAGTCTTCCCTGTATATTTTTCCATTGTTCTTGCAAACATTCTTACCTCTATTTATTTTCTTTAAGTTTTTACTTTCTGATGGATTATATGTATATATAAGTGCTTGGTAAAAGTTATTGTAGTACTTCAAGACTAATACTTCTGTATTAGCTGAAAACAGTTAGCATTATGTTTTAACCTATACATATTTTATTTGCAAAAATTTGCCTAAGTTTTTCAATGTTGCTCCATCTTGCAATCAATCTCCGATTCTTGATTTTTGAATTTAAAATTGGCATATTGTTCGATGGATTTATCAATCTTATATCTTAACAAGGAATATATGTACTTGATGACTTCTATACTACTTTGCACCTATTTTAAGGAAAGAGGAACACTTTACAAAAAATTACAGAATTTTAAGAGGCTTTTTTTTATTTCGAAAAAAAAAAAAAACTGGAGATGCCATCATTACAAATTATTAAGCTGTCTATATTTGGCTCTTAACGTATTTTTTTTATAAGTTAGAGCTAGTACCGACTCTGGTGACATGCAAAGTAACTTTTATTCCCATAATTTTTATCTATGTTTGTCAATTTCTAAAGCATCTCTGTCGCACAATCCGGTTTTCCGTAGTAAATTATAGTGAAATATTAGATATGTGTTGTATGCATGATTGTAATATTAATCGGTATGAAATGTGCACTTTATTGAGTAGATAGTTTGGCCTGATTATTATAGAATTACCTACTTTTAAGTTATTAAAATGGTTTATATGAAGTTGGCAGATTCTCTACATTTTTATATTGAAAAAGTGTGTTTAGTTTTATCATTGCAAACGAATTAAAAATGTGTACACAATTACAGTACTGAAAATTGACTTCAGATATTTTATTTTTCTTATTAGGCACATTTCAATATATTTTTAGCAATTCAAGATTTTACAAGTATTTGATTTAATAAGTATAATGAAACTCGGAACTCTGTTCATCAGAATTTATTATTTATCTAGATTGTCTCTTGTTATGCTTCCAATGAGATTGTTCTTTGAAAAGTTTTCGCACTTAAAAAACTGATTAGTGTTTTGAATTCTGAGTTGAAAATCTACTTTCAAGATATGCACAATTTTATAGCAATTTTTGTAGTATTAGTATAAGAAGCTTTTACCATTTCATGGCCTACAATTTGAATTGATCCTTAAATTATGTGTACAAATTAGAAAGAAAATGAAAAATTATATTGCTGTCTTCTAGTTTGAAAGCATTTAGAATGATCTATAAGCCGTCTTGAAAAGTTACAGAATACTTGGATTACTCCTATAAAACACTGCTTGACCTAAAATATATGTACCTTGATCTTCCTTGTGATGCTTATTTTCACAAGAACATTATGTGTATTGACGTGTTGAAACGTTGTGGTAGGCTTAATTTCTTCAAATAGTGCTATATAATATTTCCAAAGTACATTGTTGCTTGCTTTGGTCAAACTAGTGAAAGTAACATAGTTTCTAATGTGTTCTTCTCTGCCTTGTGAGAGTTACAGCATTTATTACTTTGCCAAAAATTAGTCCTCTATAGATCATGTTTAAATTTAAATATTACGTTAATTTGAAGAACTGAAACATTAGTTTACAGCACATGTTCTATTTTTTGTGAATTCATATCTTTGGTGTATAAACTTAGTTGAATTAGTAACTTTTGATATTTGCATGTATTTACTGATTACTAGAGAATTTTAAAAAGATATATCAATTGGCAACTAAATTGCTATTCTCGGGAAGTATTATTTAAGAAACATTTGAATATTTCTATACCTTGGAGCAAAGAAGTGCCAATGTCCATAGGAATATTAAGGTATTACATATAAGTTTCCAATTGAAGAACTCATCCCACCATATATCTACGGGTGAGTACAACAACTAGGAACTTATATGTAATACCTTAATCTTCGTATGGACATTAACCCTTCTTTCTCCAAGGTACAGATTTGTCATTTTACTTTTTCCCATCCGTTATCATTTATCCCTTGTTTAACTTTTATGTATGTACTTTAAATACTGCTTTAAAATGAAAAACATTATATAACTTTCTAAAGAATAGGATTTTCAATAAAGTACTCTTTATTGTAAAATCCTAATTTAAGTATTATAACCTAAAAATAAATCATGCTAAATTAGCATGAATTAATTTTGCATGTCTTGGTGATATTTTAAATCCCACATGAAATTTCATTAAACTTTTCATCTTCTGTACATACTATATTGTCTTTCTTAAAAATGTTAGTTTTGCCAACCTATAAAATAAAGTTGTAGTATATTTTCTTGGTATCATTTTATTTGGCGTATTGCAAAATAAACAAGTTCATTCTCCAAACTTAAAATGTTTGTTTTCCTATTTGCATGCTTGTATTCTTTTATGTATTTAATACCTAGATCTAGAGTTTATATACATGTTGAATATGACTATGTTAAGAAGCCTGCTATGTTTTTCTTTCTCACTTAATGCTTTGGTTTTTGGCATGCAACTTAGCTCATTCTTTAAAATTTATTCTGAATGTATAGATACTAGTTTTACATTTTAATTTAGCAATTTTTAATCTAGTATATTAAATATAATCACAAGTAATATTTTTTTTAACAAAATACTTTGTTATGTCACCAGATTTAGGAATAGATTACTTATTATTTGGGTAGATTTTATTTAGTTTTTCACTTAACATGCTATAGAAAGTGAGTGGTGGTATTTGTACATAATTTTTAATTTTTTGCCTCAATAACAAATTTCATTTCTAGCAGGGAACAACAATACTCAGTTTGACATGCCTCAAGACAAGAAAGAATTATCCACAGAAACACAGTGTAAGTCAAGCACAAAAAGTTGGCACTTTCCTCCCACTGTAATTTAGAAACAGTTTGGCCAGCCCACCACCTATGCAGCTAGTTTAAACTAATTTTACATTCTAGTTTCTCTTTATTTGAATAATTTGGTAGCTTATCTCGCATATAATTGTAGTTGCAATTAAAGTATTTAAGAATACATTTATTAATTATCATAGTATAATTTAGTTTTTCAGATAAATATGAACAAGTTTGATATTATTTAAATAGTATTTTTCTTGGAGAGCTTTGGTGTGTTTCATGAGATTAGATAGGGGATTCTGGATTTATTTTTATTGTGGTAGGGTAAAGTAAGTGGTAGGTAAAATAGACTACAAAATAATATGCAATGTACAAATTTAAAAATACCTTGACATTTGGTAAATAAAACTATAAAGTATGATCATGCTATGTAACTATGGATTTACTTACAATGGAATTCAAAGAGTAAATGGTTATAGCAGTTTCAGAATTTAAATTGTCTGCTGTCATTATTTTAATGGTAGCCAATAGTTCAATGTGCAGCTCTAGTGTGGTAGCAATTAACCAAACCCTTATTTTAATGACTTGTGCGTCTTTTTGTATGACAGGTAATTTTTTACATTTAAAAATTAATTGATAAGTTTATACAACCGATGCAACAACTGCCTTTGCAACACTATTTTTTTTTTCAGTATTAATTAAACAAGTGTATTCAGGTTTGATCACAAATCTTCCTGTTATGCTTAAACATTTGAAGATCGGCATCAATGATTTATTCTTTACAACTTCCTTTTCTTTGTAGGCTGATCTTGTCTATTGCATCAGAATAAAGAGAATTAAGACTCTTTTTTATAAAAAAAAAAACCTGAAGTATTTTCAAGAAAGATATGTTATCCCTTTGTATTCTTTTGCTTCAGCACTTACGTCATTATGAAGCAATTCATTTGCTAAGTGAATTTATGAGTTTTTGTTTTTTATAGAAATAACATACATGGCACCTTAAAATTAAATATTTGTTTAATTTAATGAACGTTATATATTTACTTGTGTGTAATAAGTACATTAAGAAATACTTCTCATTAATGTACAATTTAAATGTGATTGTGATAATTAAAGAGGTAAGACAAGTCTTAACTATCCTAGAGTTGAGGATACCAAGTAAAAAAAATTATAAATGGCTTAAGAAGGGGGAGGGTGTTTTTTGTAAATATAGAGCCTCTTAGTCTTTAAAAATTGTGGAAATTAGAATCTCGTACATTCATCTAAAGTAATACAATGATATTTTTTATTTAAACTAGAGGATTTTTTTAACCTTATGCAGATCATAGACAATTTGCAAACTTATATTAAATACAGAAAAAAATGACTTATTGTAATTCATCCATATATATTGAAAACCTCATGTACTTAATTTGCTTTTCATAATACTTAACTTTATAGTTGATTTAGAGATATTTTTTATTGAAAAATTTGAGAAATAAGAAAAAAAATTAACAATTGTATGTCTGATCCTTAAACCTAGAGTTGGGCAAAGCAAGTTTTATATAAATTATATCCAATCGGAAGCAAAAGATTTTTGACTAATAAAGAATATAATGCATATAAAAACTGGGACTTCTGATTTTTTTTTTATTCTGTTTAAATTTTTGTGCACATATAATATATATTGAGCTCTAATTTTATTTAAATCATCAAATTTTAAACTTGTGAGGGAAAGAAAAAGCATTTTTTTAATAGTATGAAACAATATTTTTATAACAAATGAAGAATATATGGAGCATAAAATTGTGACCTTTTAAATTTTTCTACGCATTTGTATCCATAGCTCACATTTGAAATAAATAATCGTACTTGGTCCATCAATAGTCTTAACTTTCGATTAAACGAAAAGGCTTATTTATGAAAATAATGTTCTAAATTTTACATTTATTTAAACTTACTTTCCCCTAAAAACGTTACTTATTACTTTTATAATGAAATCTAAAAGAATTTAATACAAATAATGATAACCAACTACAGGCTCTAAGCCCAGCAAGGTTGGTTTATCAAACATAGCAAAAATACTCATTTTTCATATAGGGTTTAATTAAACCATCATAGAAGTATATTTTCTTTATATTCCTCACCATGGCATCATTATTTAATTTTTTTTAAATTAAAAGTTGGTGCACATTGTAACAAGTGGTGTTTGAATAAACATAAAAATGGTGTGTCAAAGAATGGGCAGCAAGTAGTAATGACTTATTTCCTTTTTAACCTATCAACTCATAATATAGTGGATAACCTTCTGAACTTTTTTTAAGCCTGTCAAATTTCATTAAGATCAGTCCAACAGAAACTTCAGAGTATAATTGATTTTACATAGTCGGTTCATTATTTTCCAAGATATAAGCAAACACAGACCTCCAACAATTTTATTGGTATAGATCTCATTCGTCACAAATTGGAACTTCACTACTTGTAGAATTATGCTTGTTGTGAATAATAATTGTTTAAAATTTTCTTGAAACCAAACTTAAACAACAGATTTATGGTAAACTTTTGAAACTATTTATATTAATCTAAAACAATGCAGTGTGAAAAAGATGGAGTATTTTAAATCGGCACATGTTTTTTTTCTGTAAAGCATTACTTTACACAAATAATTTTGAAATTATAGTTTAATGTTGAATTCATTGTAGTATAGTTTTTATAAACTGTAGGCTGAAAATGGAGCTACTAGAAGTGAGTATTTTTATTTAACAGTAATTTCCTCTTGGCTTGTTATGTTATGAGTATTCACAGGACCTGATTTTCTATTAGTCTTGGGCTTAAAAGCCAAAAACCGGCTTTTGTTTAACTACACATAATTTCTATAATATAGCTGTCCTTAATTATAATTTAATTTATTATAATTTACCTTAAGGTGAATGCACAAGTTACCAATCAGTTTAGACTTTTTGAACTTTAAAATTTTGCAGTAAATTAACCATTCCATTATAAAAAATTTATCGCCATGAAATGTGAAAGTATTTTCTTTGTATTTAATTGTGGTAGACTATTTTAGTTTATTATTATTTTATTTTTTTTTTAAAATTTACCAGTTGGCAAATTACCAGTAACGATCCACTTCCCCAATTACCTACCACTATTACGCCATTTATCGACCACTAAGAAATTTCTTTTACTTATAAATTAATAATCTCTTAATATACATTAACACTTGTAACTGATTTTTTAAAATATTGTTTATCTAATTTCCAAGCCTTAAAATGATGTTTTCATGCCACAAAAGGTAATCTATCAAGGTTTAAAAACAAAAACTTTTTCATTGAACTAGAGTTTTACTGCATACACAATATTTTAGGTCTCTTAGTATACAGCCTACTGGTGAACATTAAAACTTTTCAATTTATATCAAAGGAAACAGAAGATTGTTGTCAATTTTACACTAGGTTTTAGTATGTATAGGGAAGACCGGAACAGGTTGTAACAATTTTAGTTTTTGAAGAGGCATGGTTTTCAGTTTACCTTTCTATTGTTGAATATCCTTATCCTTCAGCTATATTCTCCTGAAGTTTTGAGACCATAGCGATAATTGGTTATTTAGAAAAAAAGAAATTTTTGTAATTTTTTATATGCATGCATTTCTATTGAAATTTGGATTTTCAAGTTTAAAAATGTAAGGAAAATTTCTGGAAATATTTTTTTTTTCAAAAACGGATAGAGGTCATCCTTTTTTTATAATATTCATTGCTTAAAATATATATATATATTTTTAATTTGACATGTTTGGTTTTGCATGCATGCTTTACTAAAGCTTTACAATATCGTGAGATCTTATTTATATCTCATGAGCTCTTCTGTCAGTATAGGTGTTCTAGGTTCTGATAGGTTTACTAAGTTGTTTAAGGTAGGAAGTTCAGCAGAATTTGCTTGTACCAATCAGTATGGTTAGTGGTTGATAGAGTAGGCCTATCAAGATCGATTGAGCTTGGAATTTCAACAGGCTTTACTTTGGGAATGTGTGAAAAATATGACATAGACTCAAGGAATAATACATATGTTCAATTTTGAACAGGCATGTCTTAAACATTTGCCATACTCAATAATTTCTTTGTTAAAATGGTAAACTCACGCTGTTTTGATACTGGAGCAAAAGTAAAAATATGGATTCAATAACCGACCATGCTGTTTTATTTTGTTTTGATTAAAATTAATAATAAATAATTTTTCCGTAGTTTTTTAGTGTAGAAAACAACTTGTAAACACTATCACAATGAAACATTAAGTACTTGTAAGTTAATAAAATAGCTACCTACCTTGGATATATGTAGACGTGAAACTCCTCTATTTTGTCAGTAATGCCAAGCATAAAAATTCCCTTTGTCTACTGAACTCGCATTAGACTATAAAATCAAATTTCCGTAAATTTTAAAAACCTCCGAGTAAACGTATATTGAAGAAACTTTTTAAAAATATAATGATATGGCAGTGTTCACTCTAGAAATAAAAAGGGGCAGGGCGCTGTTGGCAGTAAAAGGGCATCCCGTTTTTGAAAAGGCACTTCTTGCTTTTAAAAGGGCACTTTAAAAAAAATGTTTGGGGTGGACGTAGCCACACATTGACACATCGAACTCGTGACCAAACAAAAAAGTTCTGATTTGTTGATTGATATTGCGTAGAGCTGCATATTGGGCTATTGGTGACGATTCGGGGCTTATTCTGAAGGAAAGCCCCGTACAAAATTGATGTCCCTATGAAGATATCACTTTCACCAAAATTTGACACTTAAAAATTATTTTTTTGCTAAAAACCAAATCTGTAAGTAGCACTAATCAGACCCCTTACAAAACTGATGAAAAGGCTACTTATATTTAAAATTTGGTAATAAAAGGCCTAATATTGTAACCAAACCATCTTCACTTTAAAAAAAAAACATAGCATTTCTTATGTGGGTACAAGCAACCAATAGGATTTGTGGAATGCCCCGTGCTGGAAATTACCACGGCATCTTCGTGATTTCACAACACACGTTAAAAAGAAGTTTCTACTGTCATAATTCACTTAATTTCCATTTACACACAAATTTTTTTAGTCCATGCCTTCTTTTAAAGACAGCTAGGGAAGCAAGTACTCTTGTGCTTGACTTGGAAAGAGGGGTGGAGTTTTTTCAAAAGAGAGCGGATATTTTTTAAAAAAGGGGCATGAGGACGCTATTGAGATGAAAAAAGGGCGAGCAGGGCGGACCGCCCTTCAAAAAACGCCTAGAGTGAACCCTTTATATGGAGTTTTAAATATTTCTTTCCAAGTGGTCGGTAACTGGTACAAGGTCAGTTACTGAAGCATTCACCCTATAATAATTTAATTTCAACATTAATTATTTAAAAATTAATTTGTTTTTCAGTTGTTAAATTTATTTTTTATAAAAGGGGAGGAGGGTTTTGTTGACCATAGTTATGTGTATATTCATGTGCATTGCCAATTTTTCTAGAAATATACACCATGATTTTTAATTTCATAAAAAATATCCTATTTTGAAACACTTTTCAAATTTAAGCATTGTAGATGCTTTTGAACTCTACTCATAAAGTTTTAAATTAAAATATATATATATTAGAAGTATAAATTAAATATATTTCCAGTGTGAAAAAAACTTACAACTTTAATATCTCGCACATCTAAAGGTTAAGAATGCTGTCTATAATACTATATTTTATGAATCGGTCCCTGATGAAACTAATTGTGAATAGAATTTGTAGTACATTTCATGTTGTAATAACTTTGAATTTTATGTTTTGCTGTATTATATGTGTTCTGTAGTGAGCAAATAGGTGGCAATTCTATTATCTTTTATGGGTTGAGAAATTTTAATCTTATGTAAAAAGTTATCAACGAAAAATGTGTTTGTGCAGTAGACGGCTGTGTGTGTGCTGATCGTAATGTGCTAATAAATTGTGTTTCTTTTCACATTACTAGCTACCAATGTGCTTGCCTAAACGTGGCACTACCTATAACTGTATCATAGATTTTTTCTTGAAGTCACCATTAAAATTTTTTAATTTTTTTTGTTCTGTAATTTATCGGCTTGATATGCTTTTATATAAACTGTTGTACAAGTTTTAACTAAAGAATTTATATTCTACTCGGTCTCTTACAAAAGTATATGATGTTATAAAATATTTTGAACCTGCATTTTAAAGTAATTTTTGAGGAAAATAGATTATTGGTAGAACATACCAATCCATTCCAAAGTTTTTCCTCAGGATCAAACCAAAACCCAATTAAACTTTTGAAAGTACCTTAAATACACATGGTGCTACTCACACTGTTGTTTCACTCAGTCACTTTTGTGTAATTAAGTTAAATCTCCAAAGAGATTTCTTCTTCTGGAGATAACATATATACAATTAATAGTAGTATGTCTAAGATATTTGAAATGGTTACTGAACACTTGAAAAGAGTTTCAAATCATGCTTTAAATGTTTCTTATTCTTTTCTAGAGATAACATGTGTTCGTCCATGTTATTTGTTAGTACATCCAGTAAAAATACTGATCCAAATTTCCTATTCATTTGTCTGTAATTACATATTTAATATATTGTTTTTTATGAAAATTGTTTACTTTCCTTTAGGCACATGCTTCTACATTTAGCTAAAAAGAGTTAATGCTAACCTAGGTGGTTTCTTTTACCAATGCAGAGTTTCATAATTTTTTACATTATAATTTTTTAAAATAATTTTATCAATTATTTTAGGACTTGACTACCTAGCCATCTTTAATTTCTTACAAATTGTGAGGCTCGCATGTACTTTGTAAAGATATATTTTACAATGTAACAATATTCTCCATTATGCCAAAACCAAGATAACAAAGTTGTCGTGATTTTTATGTTTACAAGTTTGAAGTGTGCTGACCTCTTAAAAAGTGACACAGAAGAAATGTTTAGATTTCTTCTTTCTTGGAGTATATCATTGTTTTTCATCTAAAAAAAGTCGGGATATTTATCTTAAAATTGAATGACAACCTGTCTTATTCTTTGTGAAATACAGGCAACCGAGAAAGTCTGCATTTATAAAATGATTTTAAACATTGATTACAGAAGATATGGGTTCTTAATTTGTTGTGCGTTTTAGTCTTATATAAAAGTAAGAAACACAAAATCCAAGTAGGTTTTGTTTAGTAATTTGCAAAGTAAGAACCCATAGCTTTAGTAATGAATATTTAATATCATTTCATAAATAGACTTTCTCATGACTCCTTTGGACTTAAAATAAAGAGATTCAATACCCATACATATAAATAGCTCTATTCGAATTTATACTTTCGGTATGATTTTAGTACCCAATATTAAAAACAGTACGAGTTATTTTGAAAAAATTATTCCTATCACTTGGTTTGTATGTAAACAACATTTTCAAATTATTAGTTGCCTTTATTGACACGAACCTGTTAAATTTAATCTCTATGTGATTAAATAGAATAATTAAAAACCTGAGAAAAAGAAATCCTATTTTATTGTGATGGTTTCGAAACTGTGTGGCCACATTTGTCTTTGCAAAATTATTTAATTCTTAAATAAATGCTTAATAATTTGAATATTTAGTTGCTTCACGTAGTGTTTATAAACCTTAACTATTGTCGCACTACTATATCAAGTATGAAAATACTTGTTTGTAAGTTGTGTGTATATCCATCAAATATTTTTTTTATTCAAGTATTTTTATGAATGTGTGTCTTTTTTGTAGTGAAAATTTTCCTTGAGGAGGCTAGAAAAGATTTTGAAGAAAAATGGAATAGTCCAAGCAAAGTAAGTTTAAGTTATCACAATTTCTTTTTTACTTTAAAATGCCATGTTTTAAATAAGTGTATGCAACAGTTTTGCAATTAGTGTAAAAAGTTACTACAGTTATATTTTTTATATTGGATTTTGTAATTGCTTGACACATTCTGTTAAATTCTACTTATTGTAATCTTATTTTTAATGAGTATCCTTGTCAAGAATTTTTTCTAAGTAGTAGTAAACTAACACAATGTTAATACAATAATAGTTAAATGTCATAAGCATAAGGAAGTTTATTGTTCATCAAGGGCAATTTTGTTACATCTGCATTAAACTTTATTTTCTGAACGTTATCAGTAAACTTTACCATACCCATTTTTAATTAGTTTAAACACGGGAAGAACTATATAAATAAATATATATAGATATCTTATATCAGTTAAGGTGAGTCAAAATCTATGAATGTGTACTAATTTCTGGAAAGTGTATTTCTAAGTCTTGGTTTCATTAAATCCTAAATATTACTGTTTTTGAGGTAAGTTGAAACTTTATTACTAATGTGTCAAAGCTCACTTTAATTTCATTGTTGCATTATGTAGGTATGTATTGACAGTGAAAATAATGCAATGGTACTGAAATTAATAATGCAATTGTACTGATCAATTAAGTTAGTTTTTTAAAAATATATTTCTTACAATATTTTATTTGCTATTTCAAGCTCCTTTTTATTTTAGTTGAACGTGTTCCTTAGGGAGAAAAATGCCTATATCTTTACTCTTTTTTACACTTCTAGATAAATTCTTTTTTTAATTTCAGAACACTGCTTCTTTAGAAGACTTCGATCGTATCAAAACGTTAGGAACAGGATCCTTTGGACGTGTAATGCTTGTTCAACACAAAGCAGCCAAAGACTTCTATGCTATGAAAATCCTAGATAAACAGAAAGTTTGTATATATTTGATAATTAAATTGACTTAAACAATAATTATATGTTGAAGCTGGTAGTCCCAAACTTAGCTTCTTGTTAAAGTGTGCACATATATATAATGTAAAATAAATTTCTTCATGTATTTTGAATCATAAAATACATGAACTGCAGTATGATTCCATGTTTTACCAAAAGAAAAACTGTTTGGCTAAGCATTTTGATATACCATATATACTTGTGTATAAGCTGAGAAATGTAAGTCAAATTTTAGTCAATAAGTAGGGTGGTCAGCTTATATGTGATTTAGTAAAATTTGTAATATAATTTGCCTAAAATGGGAGTAGTTGATATCAAATGGATTTGGTTTGAACTGCGCCGATCATGTTTTCCCGGTCCGAGACTGAGTGTTAGTTTTCACTAACGATTTAATGTACATTAGATGTCCGGTCTAGCAGTGATTTAAAAGTATTAGACCTCGAAAATTTTACTAGAATAAAAAAAATTCAAATTTTTTGTCCAGAATCAAAAACTTGCGTAGAAGCAGTCGTATTTTCATACATAAAATATACCGAATCAAATCAATAAATCGTCGGAGAAAAAACATTTAAATTTTTTTAATAAATAAGCCTATAAATCAATTTTTTTTTTTAAAATGGCATAAGAAAAGGCCTTCTCCAAATTTCACAACTATTCCTTGTGAATAACAGTAAAGCAATAAAATCTATTGGTTAAATTAATTTTGTTTAATTATTGCAATAGAGTAAGAATAATTATTGCAATCGAGTAAGAAAAATATTGACTGTAAAGTGATTTCATTCGGTACACATGATGTCAACTTCTTAGTCTTCCATCGAGGCGATGCTCAGTAGTTTTCAGTCGGAAAATGCGGCTTGAGAAACTTGATCGGTTCCAACCTCCTCCCATTTTAGGCAAGTTATATTATAATTTTGACTGATTCGTGTATAAGCTGACCTTGTCGAGGGTCAAACTATCATAGTAATATAGGTGTGGTTCATTGACTTGAATTTTTGTTGTAAGACTGGAAGTCTACTAAGTTTTTAATTTTTATTGGACTTACGGAAAAAATATCGTCAGTGTTGATGTGTAGCGTTAATTTCTCGTCCTGTGATATGCAACATAATATTGGTTTAAACTATGTAATTTTATTATGTTTCTAGATTTCTGTGTGCTTTTATCTGCATACGTTGCATTAAACTTTTGTTTGTTTATAGGTAGTAAAGTTAAAGCAGGTTGAACACACTCTGAATGAAAAGAAAATTCTGCAAGCTGTCAGTTTTCCATTTCTTGTGAAATTAGAGTATCATTTTAAGGTAAGGGGTGAAAGCACATTTTTTTTTTCAAATATAGTGTTCCTCCTTTTATTTCGTTAATTTAATTAAAGCAACTTGATCCCTTTGCTATTTTTGAGTATTTTCTTCCTTAGTTACAAGAATCATGAAACTAAGTATTCTGGGTGACTTGCTACAATGGATAGAAAAATATATGGAAACACCTGGAAAAAGATGTTTAACCTTGGCCAATATAGCATTGGACCACTTTTGACATTCAGAACAGTCTTATTGGAAATGATACAAAAAGGACATTCAAAAAGGACACAAAAAGGACAAAGTTTTCTTGAGAATCTATACCATTCTATCTGCAAAACATTGGCTAGTTCTGTTGATGTTGTAGGTGGATAGGGATTAATGTTATTGAGGTGGGCCAATTGCGAAGACGATGGGAGATTTCATCTTGATAAACACCATCACCATCCTGGAACAAATTTTGTACCATAGGATGGAACTAGTCACATAGGCATCGCCAGTGTTGTGATTTTGCAAGGTAATAATGTGTCTGGCGGAATACCATTAGATATACCTCTGGCACCATTCCATGATTGCCCTTATCAAGTTTCACTCTTGATAGCCAGCAATCCATTTTGTGTGCATGGGAGGGCATTCTCCAGGCGTAAATTCATTGAAAGTCTTCAACAGTGTTCAACCTTCACTCATTTGACTAAGACTTTTCCAATGCTCTATAATCCAGGTTTTGATAACTTTAACACCAACATCTCTTTTTAGTAGCATTTTAAATATTGAAGAAATGTACCACAATAGCAGCTTGTCCATAAATAACCATGCTTCACACTTCTTTGGTGCTGATAGGGTTTGTGAGCACGGTATTTAGCTTGGCAAGTAGTTTAGCTGCTGTAGATTTCTTATTTTTCATCATAATTTCAACATATGTTGGTTTGTCTCTCGCTAAACACACATTTACTTCCATTCTGGTGTTTGTCGGATGCTATTTATTCATTTGTACTTTATACAATCATATCTAGGATACTGTGCCTCGGGACCCACCAAACAATTCAGCTATCTTGGTCACAGGAGTAACCGAACATATGAACCCCAAAAATTTGGCGGGAATGGAATTCATAAAGCTTTAAAAATATTCATTCGCAACTGCATAAAATGCTGTTTTGATGACAAATTATGCTTGTGGAGTGATTAGTCAAGGTTATGTAGATTTTTGAATTGTAGTTCATGTTGGAGAAACATTTGTTATTATGGAATTATTATAGTTCATGTGGAATTAGGAAACAAAGATGATACCACTTACAAATTTTGCTCTAACAAACATGTAAATTAACACAAATTATTTTTCCAGGTATTTCCATATTTTTGTCCACTCCTTGTATATAGCCCGATCTCAATAAATAAATATCCTATTTTTACAAATATTCAAATACATTGCAAGCCCTTTCCTCTCATCTCTACAGTTTTTGCATTATTTTGATACTGTAGTCAATTTGAACCTTGTTTTGAACTCGTAGAATTATATTCATTTAAAAATTTAAGTTATCTTTATGAATTGAAAACTATCATAAAATTTTTTAAATATGAAGTAATATTATTCCTCTCTTCTTAACAAATCCTTTATGTTTTAGATTAATGCTTTACATATTACTATATACGATATTTTCTTATACAAAATTTGCTACCCTAAGTTACTAAATTGGATACAATTTATTTATATACAAATCAACACCAATTTCATATTGTTTATAAATTGACAAATGAATAGAATTTTAAAGTTTAAGTTAAATTATCAACTTGGCACAGATTTACATCATTAATGCAAATTCTTCAATTTTAATTTTTAAAAAAAGCTAGCTGCTAATAAAACTCAGTTACAATACATATTTTGTTTACTTATTTATTGGCAATTTTTCACTTTAAATTACCATCGGTTGCACCTAGATTTTTAAAAACTTGATTCTGTAGCATGTTGTCATTTTATTGCCCTTCAATGTAGTATTCAAAAGATCTTTGAATATTTCATAAGTAGCTACATTTTTACAATTATTTTATGCATTAGAATATTAAAATTAGTTTAAGTAACTCTTCATTTTTCATAGTTTAGGCCAGCGTATACAACAGTGATAAAATTAACTTCTTCCATTTTGTATGAAAGATCAGATAACATTTTTAACTTTCAGGACAGCTCAAATTTGTATATGGTTCTTGAATATGTCCCAGGTGGTGAAATGTTTTCACACCTTCGCAGGATGGGACGTTTCACGTAAGTCTCCTTAATCTCCTTCTTAAAAAACATTACTAACTGTACCTCTCTTTTACAGGACTTTTCTAACTTATATATGGTATTAGAGTATGTGCCAGGCGGGGAAATGTTTTCTCATCTGAGGAAAAGTGGAAGGTTTAGGTAAGGTGTATGCTAAGATATTGGGAATGGACGCATGCACCTTTTCTTCTCGCTGTTCTCTTTATCTTCAGTAAACCCTCAGTTGAAATATGCCGATAATTTGTGTTTTTGTTGAAATATTCATTTTCTCTGGAAGCTTATTTAATACCTACCAAAGTCTACTGACCGATTACCTAGTACGAATTTTTATATTAAAGTTAGACTGATTTATCATTTTACAATGCTAATTTAAGTACTACAAGAGACCTTGGAAACCATTAAAACAAAACCCCTTAGAAATAGTTACATTATTTTATTCCATTATAATTTTGAAAATGCTTTTCTGTTAAAATGAATTTTTTTTTACAATTTTTTATTTAAAATTATATGAAAGTTTTTCATATTTGACAACAATTACAAACTAAATGGTTTACATACAATGTATTACAATAAATCTATAATTTATGTAGATTTGCTGTAATGCATTGTATAGATTTAATTTTTTTTAATGTTGGCAAGTAGGTAATTTAAAATTGAATAAATATTTTTAAAAATATTAGAACCAGTCTTATTAGTGGGAAATTTAAAGAAAATTAATCATATTATACATTTAAAGAATTTTTAATGGCTATGAACTGATAAAGAAAAGTTGTAAACTCGTCGAGAAATAAAAGTTGTAATAAGAATTCGGTAATCTAAGAATTTTTTTTTTTTTACTGATCAGTATTCTTTAATATCATACATCTAAAATATTTTACTTGCTTGTAAATATTTCATATAATGTATATTTTACATATTATCTTCAATACTGTGTTTGAAATTTTACTGAGGGTTTATTTTACAAGCCATTTTCCTGGTTCTCTTCTGCATGATATTAATTACCAATGATTTGCATGTTTTTGTCAATTCGTCAAGACAATATGTTTTCTCTTTCATATGGTAAATAAAATGCATGTTCAGATTTGTGTTCTAATGTTTCTGTGTTTTTCTTTCTATTTAATTATCTATTCTTATTTTTGAACGATGGATAAAATAATTTATAATGGGTAATCTGTTTACTTTTATCGATTATGTGTTGCATGCTAATTTTTATCTTGTGATTTTATTTAATTTTTCTTAATTTGTGTATCTTTTGTAAGTTTTAAGCAAATAGTTGCATTACATCTTCATCTAGAAAAGAGGCAATGAATTAAGTGGATATGAAGTTTTCTTGTAACTTTCATCATAATAAAGAAACTTGAGTTATTATTTACTTTTTTTTTAATGTTTAAAAGTTTCATGAAGACCAGCTTAACCCACTGATGCTTAAGCAATTTAACCAATTGTAAAGTTTTCACTTTTTGGAAGTCTAAATATTTTTTCCAAAGCGTACACTTTGATATTTTAACCGAAATTTTAATTAATTGTAAACAGATAGCTTTTAAGTTAGTTATAACATAAAAAATTAAATAAAAAAAATATTGTAAAATGGAATATTTTTATGAGTTTAAAAACTAGATGCATTGATGGGAAAAACTGGAGATCTCTGGAAGTAATATCACGTTCATGAGCGTTGGAGGGTTAAATACTGCTGGTAATGTAATTTTAACTTGTAAGTGCTAATAATTTAAATAAATAATGTAAGTGTTCAAGGAATTTAATTAATATATAGTACCTGCACATCATTGTATGGATAACACCATACAACAACCAATATAGTCTCCTTTTTTTATGACGACCTCAGAGTCCCAATAAGATTATTAGTTTCTAATGCAATGTTTTTAATGAATATATAAACCATTCCTATCAGTCTTGTACGTTGGCATTATATCCAAAGTCTACTGTATTTTGAACTGTGTAGTTATTTGATTTGGAAGTTTTTATACTGCGCTCGATTCGGGGTGCACTACAATGTGAACTTGAGTAATATAAAACCTTCTAAATTTATTTCACAGTGAACCACATTCAAGATTTTATGCAGCACAAATTGTCCTTGCTTTTGAGTATTTGCATAGTTTGGATCTGATATACAGAGATTTGAAGCCTGAAAATCTCTTGATAGATAACCAAGGTTATATTAAAGTAAGTATTCTTAACTTATATTCTTGTGTTTTGAGGTTTCTGTCATTCCAATAATTTTTATAATAACACTTATATTGTAGAATAGAAGGATGTGTGTTACAGAGATCATAAAGTGGTGGTTCGTGTTACAGCAGCGCTGTAAAAGAGTAACCTTCAAATGCATAGGATGATTAGGAAACGCCATTTCTTGTTTAGAATGATCAAAGAAACTGGAGTGCCATGCTTATTGTACGACATGCCATTTGAATTTTACTAAATTACACAGAGTTAATTATTCTAAACAGTATTTGGACTATCAATAACATAAGTTATTAGCAAATATGCTTCTAACAGAAGTGTTTAATTTTAAAGCATAACTTGCTGGTAGTCATATTTGAAATAAACAACTATATTAGCTTGTAAAAAGTGGTTTTTCACACCAATCTAAATCTACAATAACTTTAGGATTTCAAAAGTAAATTTTTTATCCAAAATAAATGTTCTTTTCGTATCAAAGTAAGTTTTAACCAAAGCAAAAACGTTTCTTTAGATGTCATTGGAACAAAATGTATATTGTAAACTCTCTAAGTGGTTTAAAGGTCTATCATCCGTAGATCTGCAGCATGCACATAAATTTGAAATACTCAAAAAAGATAAAACATTTTTCAAATGTAAAGTGTTGAAGTATTTTTTTAAACTATATCTGTTAATATATATATATATATATATATGTAATATGCATGTATTAAAGTGTTTGGTCTTTTTCTAGGTAACCGACTTTGGTTTTGCAAAACGTGTAAAAGGTCGAACATGGACCCTATGTGGTACACCTGAGTATCTAGCACCAGAGATTATTCTCAGCAAAGTAAGTTATTTTGACAATCTACTTTTTAAAAAAAAGCATACATAGTACATTTTCAAACTGTCAGTTTAGAAATGAATATGACTATCAAGAATATATGCAGCATTTTTTATTTTTGACTTTTTATTACTTATACAAGTTGTTTTTAATCGATTTTCTTTTTTTAAATAATACAAAATCAAGAGCTTGATATATTTTTTATAGTTTTGAACTTATGTTCATAATATAAATGCATATTTGTGAATATATATTGCAAGTAATAACAAATAAGTTGCTTAAATTTCAATATTTTCTTACCAGATTTAATTAAAATTGTTGAATGAGAATTAGTATCGGCTTCTAGAAAAAACCCTCATTATTTTGTAATATTCATAACTGGAAATTAGTTTATCATGATAAAATACTTTAATCAAGGTTTTAATAAAAGTTTTGATCATTCTGTTTTTTTTTAGAACAAATAAAATCATAAATTATATAATAAAATCCCAGGATAGTTAAGTAAAATAATTTATTAAAATAGTGTTTTCTTAAGTTCTTATATTTTCTTAACTAAATTATAAAATTAAATGAGTGTTTTTGATTTTTAAGTAAGAGTCATAAAATTTTATCGCATTGTCTGTATTGATTAAAATTTCATTAATGTTTGAAAAATCAATGTTTCTTTCAAATATTTTAGGGATACAACAAAGCTGTTGATTGGTGGGCCTTGGGAGTTCTTGTGTATGAAATGGCTGCTGGTTATCCTCCCTTCTTTGCTGATCAGCCTATTCAGATTTATGAAAAAATTGTGTCAGGAAAGGTATGGAAATACAAAAATTCATTTTATCAATTAATGTATATAATGAAATCTAATACTTTAAATGTTTCAACATTTTCAAAAAAAATTTTAGTTTGAAAATAATACACCTTAAAAAACAATTATATTTATAAGTATTTTTATTATATTAAAAGTAATTGAAATAATATTTCATAAACTTTCATACTTTATAAATATATAGTTAAAATCTAAATTAGTGTAAATTTTGTTAATTAATATAAAGGACAAAGTGAAAAAATTGACTTTTTCTTCTGTGAATGATGGAAATTAATTCTTATTCTTACCAGGTTCGTTTCCCCTCGCATTTCACTTCAGACTTGAAAGATCTGTTGAAAAACTTACTGCAAGTGGATTTGACCAAAAGATATGGAAATCTGAAGAATGGAGTAAATGATATTAAGAACCACAAATGGTTTGCTACCACTGATTGGATTACTATATTTCAAAAGAAGGTAATTTGTGTATGATAAAATAAACTATAATTTGGTTTATAGTCAATAGCTTTAAAAAAAATTCAGTTTGTATTCCAAATGCATTTACATGTAACGAGTTATCTAAAGTCTTTTTTTATTGCCAGTGTTGTAATATTTAAGTATTGTTTCATTGTTGTTGAAGCATGTTTTTTTTCTACAATTGCATGAGGTGGTTACATTCAATATGAGCTTAATCCACAAAGGTCATTCATTCATTGTATTATTTCACAACTTCAATTAATATGAAAGAGAAATATATAGATTGTTTTAAAAATTTATTAACCAACATGTAGCATTATCTTTAGTATTCAAATTTAGTAAAAAGTAAATTTACTTGCTAAATTTGTCTCGTATTGGAATCAATGACCCCTGAATTATATGTTCCACATAATAAATTTTAGAAATGTTAATAACATTTTACGTCAGTTCTTGCTTAAAATCTCTTAAACTTATTGATCATTGAAATACTTTTATTTTGATTATTCTTTCCTAAAAACCTTTACTTATTCTTTAAGATTATTCATTCGGTTTAATTTTTATTTTATTGAACAAAAAACTTGGTATGGGGAAATACTTGAATGGGAACCTTAAAAGATAGTATTCAATTTATTAACAAAAGGTCATTTGACAAAAAAGTTCTTTGCCACATGTGGTAATTCATGTACAAATTCTAACTATAATTGTTGTGCTTATAGAAATTGTTAAAAGTCATGATTACTTCAAAGTCACTGATGCCTAGTTATAAGAAGAGTGAATTTTTTTTTATTAAATTGTTATCTGGACGGTATTGCCCAGTATAAATATTTAATAATATAGTATGGTTTAGATTTCTACAATGTACAAGATTTCTGAATCTTAAAGTAAAAATAACATCTTACAATTAAATATCAGAATTGCTTAAACTTAATTTAACCAAAACCATGTCTTGGGTTCAATAGCAGTAAGAAATTGTTCATGATCACTTAGGTATTGTTTGCTTCCTTTGTTTTCATGGAATAGAAAGCATTTTTATAACCTGACTTTTTCTCTAAGGTGATGGTATTGGGCTCTTTTTAATAAATTTACTCATGTAATTATATACATGTCGATTTAAGTTTTCTGGGCTGTTTCATTTCTTTATTCTTATGCATGTGTTGACAATTTCTAGTTTTCTATTGATTTCCCTTGCTATTTTTATTATTTGGTTTTTATATTTGCATGCTAAAGTTTCTATTTTTCTGGTGATTTTTCTTTGCTAATTTTATTATTTTATATTATTTGCATGCTTTTTATTTTCTTGCATGGCCGTTTAGATGAAAGCTCCTCTAATACCTAAACTAACTTCCAAAGGAGATACTCGTCAATTCGATAACTATCCTGAAGACAAAAATGCCTTCCGGCGAACTCTTACCGATCATTTCGCATATGAATTCCAAGGTTTCTAGTACTGCCTAGGGACTTCTATGGCTTCAGAGGTCAATTTCATATTTTGAAATCTTTATTTAAATTGTATTTTAATTTATAAAGAAGCAGGACTGGAAACAAAATCACATATCTGCCAACTTGTATAGATTTTTTCGTACAATGTACAAATTATAACCCTTTTTTAACGATTGTAATATTAGCTTATAAAAACTTATGAATTTCTAGGGGGAAAAATGTTAATTTTTGACACCAAAAGACTCCAAGAACCATAGAAATAAAATTCTTTTAAATTCTTAAACATGCTTCTTATCTGTTAAAATGTCTTGCATATTTTTAATTGGGGCTTGAATATACGTTTATAAATAAAGTAAAATACAACAAATTCATAATATTAATAGACATATTGATTATTAATTTTCATATTCTTTAATTTAACTTTAAACTTTTGTAATCTTAAATAAAATAATTTATGAAAATTTTCTGAGAAAAGAATTGTACAAATTATATTTTTTAAACGTTGGCAGGTATGAATCATGTTTTGTTAATTTTTTAGAAGATTGTTCATGTAATATATATTTAATAGCTTAGCACTCTTTAAAAAAAACTTTCTTAACCGTTTAAGTCCCAAGGGGTATTGAAAAAACACTGTCGAAGAATCCCAAACAGCGCATTCTCTAAATGAGTATGAAAAGACCCAAGCGCGATAACGCTTTTTATTTCGAGAAATGCCAAGCGCCGCGACAGCGCTTTGTTTATTTTACATCGATGAATCCCAATCGGAGCCGGGTCTTTCCTTCGAGATAGGCCCCGAACCATCCCCAATAGCCCACTGTTCAGCTCTAGTTCAATGTTAATTAACCAAAACCAGATAATTTTGTAATTGTTGTATTCAATTCAACGCATATATTTCAAAGGTGAACACTTAACAAATGAAATTGGGTTAATTCATGATTAAAATTACATTCTTACTCTCCATTTAAATTGTTTGTTCATAACACAAAAATACTGTTAATTTGTAATTCGTTATTTTATAAAATACATATGTATTATTACATATGCGTACTGTAAATTTATAAATATTTCAAGTTTTGTTCGATAAAAATTATTGAGAAGATAACAATGAAATAATTTGTTTTATTTTGTAATGTATTATTGCATTATTATAGTATTATTTTACCTATTATAAAATGTACTATTTATATTAACCCTTTGGGTACATTTGACGAGTGAGACTCGTCAACTGCTTACTTGGGCGAAGTTACGGTGGACGAGTCTGACTCGTCATCTGAATTTAAGAAGCAGGCGATGATGTTTGCAGCACCCCAGCCAGTGGGCGTTGATCGCAAACAATTTTTTGTAGGGTCGGTCAAGAATGGGATCAATCTGAGTACACGACTTCAACAATCGATAACGCACCGTCAGTTGTCCACAATGTTTGAAATGTACTGGGTTTTTTCGACATAAAATCTCAACAACGCGATCGCGCTGCTTGGGACTCAAACGGTTAATAATGATGATAATCCTATTCTATACTTGAAAAAATTATTCTCGTTAAAGTTTTTAAATATTTTATTTAAATTTTATTATTAACTAGTATTGATTATCATATTCTAATAATAGTATTAAAAAACTTTTTTTTAAACTTCCATAAACTACAAATGTTTTATAACGTGCTTTAGTAAAGTAATTATATTATAACAATCGATAAATAATTTTATTTTATGAAGGTGTTTAGATTTTGTGTACTTTGTAATTCTGCAACACATAAGTAAACTATACTATGTCAATTGTCACTTTTTACATGCTTTATTAACTCACTCTGTCTGATGGTGTGGCATCTTGCAATTCAACCTTAAACCTCCTTCTTAATGTTATATTAAGATGAAACTGGCTACTATTCTACCAAAAGTTATAAAAGATTCAACAAAAATTATCAAATAGTGGAAACAACAAAAAAATTGCCATACCTCGTTTGAGTTCCGACTCCATTGAAAAAAAAAAATGGTCGAATTTTGCTGAAAGAGGCAGTAGCTGTTATTAACAAGGAGAGAAATACATTTTTAAAAGTATGCTGTTATTAAATATAGTATATCAACTGGTAACATGAGGTTACCAGTTGATATTTATGTATACCTCTTTACGACACTTCAACTGAATACAATGTCAGCTCTAGAAAGGTTATATAATTTTAAATTATGCAGATAGCAGTGTAACATAGTCTGTGAGCTAACAGTAAATAAGACTCAACTAGAATGAAAAGTATTTTATGCATGCTAACATCCTTGAAGTTTTTTCACAAAGTTCTTTTAAGCTTTCCTCCATACTGAATATGTAAATTGTCGATTAAGGTTGTATATAAATTAATGAAGTCTGTACTTCATGTTTTGTAAATATAATAAGTCTGATTAAGTGCATTTCACAATTGTAAATAACTATGTGCATAAAATGAATCCTAAAAACAACAAAACTCTTTTAAATTGTTAAACATGCTTTTTATCGGTTACTATGTTTTGCATATTATTAACCAGTTAATGCATTTGTGGAGCATATAAGTAAAATTGAAATGTAATAAATTATATGCATGATAAAATGCATGCATTTGCTCGTCACTGCAACTTTTCCCGACATGCACACAAAAAATGCAGTTTTGAAAAAATTTGGTAAAAATTTAGCCGTTCAGATTTCGGAGTATTATTTTGAACTTAGAAATCAAACTTTTATTAATTTCCTCATAATCTAAACTCTTCAATGATGTATGCAGATAAATTGTTTAGGTGATAATGAAAAAATACTTTTTTTAAACATACAACAAACTAACGATGTATGGTGGAAATATTGTTTTATTAAAATTAATATTCATTTTTTATTCTAACACTTTGGTAGTTATATTTTTTTACTTAATTATAATTTATTCACTCAATGTCAAATAGATTTTCAATCCAGTTACATGACATTTTTACATCCTTGTCTTAGCAGAGATTCCCACTTGTACCCCACAGCATTGTAATCTGGTACTCTACCGCACTATTACAAAAAATTAATTGCAATGTAACTCTGGGATTTTTCAGTCCTGATAATAGGTTAACAAATGATGCTTCATATTTTTAATATTTACTGATAAACACTAGGTTTCTTGTCCCATTGACAGACCTGAACTTATTAAAATGCACACATATCAATCTGTATTTTTTTTTTAAATGACATAGTGTAGTTTACTTTGAGCTGCATAATTCTAGTGCATTGTTTGGTAACTGGAAAACTGCTCAAGTGAATTTGCTATTGAAATTCAATACATCTACCCAAGAAAATTGGAATACAGTAATAAAAATCAGTGATAAACAATCTATTAAAAGTATTTTAAATGTTATAAAATTTCATGTATTGTTATGTGTATTATAATTTTGATATTTTTTCCACCAAATAATGTTCTGCTAAAAACATTTATTTTTTTTATAATTGAAATAAAATTAAACCTAATTTCATAGCACCAGGTTAGGCCAGTTTTTTTTTATTTAAATACATTTTTATTCAAAATACTAAGGAATTTATAAGTATCTTAATTTTTTTCAGTAATGTGAATATTAAAAATCAACTGCTGTATTTTTCATGAAAACAGTTCCTTATTCTTTTGATACACTTTTTTTACTTAAAAATATTTTATTACTAATTATTAGTTATGGTACTAACTTCCTAATAATACAATAAAAGGGAAATTATGGTGCAACTTGATCCTTATGGTCCTCGTGTCAATAACCTTCATGTAAACAAAGTAAAATTATGCCCATAATTGTTGAAGTAGAACTTTAATTTAAAATTTAACTTTTATGGAATAATTAAATATTCTTATTTTTAAGAACAGAGAGAAGTAAAAGTCTAAAATTAGAGATTAGTGATAAAGTAAAGGGAATAGAAATCAAATATGACTCTTCTGATAAGACAACTATTTAGGGCTTTGACTTTTTTTTTATATAATTAATTACATTAAAAATATCTGAAAACATCCTAAATAATTAGTTGGTAGAACACTAACTTTAAAAATGTAATTCTACAAGAAAGTCATCTTATTACAAGCTTTATTCATGCATTTGTTAACTTGCAAGAAATTTATATTGAAATCTATTTATTTATATAGCAGTACTTACAAACTATTTTATGCATTTTGTTGATTTTTTAGGTGGAAGCTCCTTTCATTCCAAAATGCAAAGGTCCTGGTGATACCAGCAATTTTGATGACTATGAAGAAGAGGCACTGCGCATATCATCAACAGAAAAGTGTGCCAAGGAATTTGCTGACTTTTAGTGTTCGCATCTGTTTTTATACTCCCTAGTTGTGGAGTCTACGTTGTAGCCCTTTTCAGCTGGGCATAAAATAAATTTAACGAGAGAAGCATTGTGTTGCCAATGATAGCTTGTAAAACAATGCACGGAAACAAAATCATGCATACCAAATCCCAATCTAATTTACCATCACTGTGCACAAGGAATTGCAATATTTTGAGAGTTTTTGATGTTATAAAATGTTATTGGTGATGCTTATAAGTATTAGCTTATATATTATCATGAAAGAATCTTTATTTTATGGTAATGCAAACTTTCAAAGCTTATGATTTATATAGTAATGCTTTTAATACATATATTTGCTACACACAAGTTGACATTTGTTTTAGCTGCTAAATATTGCAATTTGGATTGCAAAATATTGACTTTATTTTTTATTTTTTACTGTTATTAAACTGTTGTCACCTGTCAGTTGCTAATGAATAAAGCTGATAAATGCAGAGCTACATTAATGTTTCTGTGTATAGTGTACAGCATTGCTATCGGATTTTAGGATAATAGACTATCAAAACTTTATCTTCCATCCGTTTGCCCAGTTGAGAAGACAGCTGTATATGTCTTGCCTATTGCAACAAAACTAATGGGCAGAGTGAAAACTTTATTTTGTAGTTTAGAAATTTTTTTTGTATTAAAAGTATTGATGTAAAACAACAATATGAAATCAAGAATAGTGGGGATTGGTATGTGACATGCATAGTACTATTGTTCATTTTCCACGGATCTTTAGTGCTGGCACAGGAGATGGTTCTAATATCTTCCCATTGCTAAAAAGCACATTTTTTCATTAGCTGCTGTACATAGTTTTACGTTTCATACCATAGCTGAAGTTTTAAATCAAGATTATGTGTTGAAATGCCTTGTGATTTGCCTTGAAATATTCCTTCAGGTTCTGCCTAGTGTTATCAGTTGTTATTGTTTCATTTCATAGAACAGGCTTTTGTCAACGCTTAGTGTGGTAGTTTGTTATTTGTGATGTGACCTTGCACTCCTCTTTCAGTTTCCTCAGGAGTGGGTGGTAATTTAACGCTTTCATTTAAGTATTTATGGTTACCATGCCTTAATCTTATGGACATATTTTAGCATGGGCCCATTTACTACATTAAAATTAACATAAAACCATTAATTATATATTGATCACAGAGATGCATCTGTTTGGGAAAGAAAGAGTAGTTGTGTAGATATCTTTTTCACTGTGCAGCCACAGATTTGTAAGTGAATAAGATATACATGTGTAATGTATTAAAAAGTTTATTCGATGATTGGAGGGAACTTGAAGGGTGGCCAGTGAAAATTAAAACAAACTAGTCGGAAATTAGAAGTCAGTTATAAGAGTGAAAGCTCTTGTCTGTATAACTCATTGCCATGTATATTTGTTAATTCGTGTTTAAAGTTCTTGTATTAAAGATTCTATGCTATATATTTATTAAATGTGTTTCTTCATTCCATTTCATTTGACAAATTCAAAGCTTTATTGTCCTATAATAGAAATGCTAAATATCATGAATCCTCTTTAATGTTTTCATGTTTTAAGTATTCTATTAGAAAGAAAAACATAATTAAATGTTCAAGTAACTATTTAATGATACACAGGTATTTTTATCAGTAAACAGGTTGAATATATGCCTCTTTAAAAAAAATGTAAATTATGAAGATCTGCTCTATCAGTCCATGGGTTCTATGAAAATTGGAAATAAATATGATTTTTGTTTGCATGTTGTTGTAAGTGTGATTATTGCTGCACTTATGCTTACAAAAACTTATTCTACAATATTTTGCATTCATATCAAATTGAGTTTTAAATATATAAACTGAAAAAAGGCATTTAAAACTTTCTTACCTATATTTGAACATTTTATTCATCCAAAACAAATTAGCTATTTATTCTTGGTAATACTTTTATAATCTTAAAAATAAATTAAGGAGAATATTTAATAGTAGTTAAACTAAGTGGTTAAGTGAAGTAAATCAGTTAAATAATTTTAAGGCATTATCAAGTACACTATAAATGTTTGATATCGATTAAAGTTTATATATTTCTTTTATTTGTTGGTCTCTTATAAGTGGGTAGCGAAAGTTCTGTCATAACATTTAAGATAAATTGCTTTTGACTTTAGTTTACATTCTTTTACTTTCAAATGTATTTGCATCTATTTCTGCTAAACCAAAATGGGTGCTTTTTTGTGACTTTAAATTTTTCGAAATTCTTATATAATGAATGGCATTGGATGAGACTAAATTTGTTTCATGGAATATGTCTTTGATGACAAATGAGAAGCAAATATTCAAAATGTGTTGTCACATTCAAGTGATTCGTGAAAATCTTTTTCCAGATGCATTTGACTTGCGTACAGATTCCAATCTTTGCAAGTTAATTTCAATGAATAAGAGGGTTTAGTTCGAGTCTACTGCAAATTTAGTGATGTAATAATCTAATTTTTAGAAATTTTGGACAAGACACGCTTTGAATATTTGCTTCTGAAATACCCTAATGATGAAAGCAGAACCATTAAATGTAAGTTACAAAAAACTTTCTTAATATAACCACAAAATTAAACAGAGACGTGATTTAAAAAAAAAAATGCCTACTAAATATTTCTGTTCTTATTTTCTGGAATAGTTCTGTAGATGTTTTAACTAATTTCTCTTCACCGAAAGCGGTTCATCTATATGCCTTAGCCGTGGTTCCATCCATGGAAACAGGCTTAATTGGTTAAAATAACGAGAACAAATAATTGTTCAAAGCAATCTGGAACTTATTGCTTAATTTTTTTTACAAATAGGTTCTGTTTTAAAGGATAATTTAACGATTTTGTTGACTCGCTGGGAAACAAAGTAATCTTCCGATTAATTTTACAACTAATCAAATATTGAACCTGTCAAATTTTACTATAAACACAGAGCTTCTTGGCAAAAAGAAATGAAATTATCCTCGGCGATTTCAGACCCCAAATGAAGATCGTTCTATTTCCTTCATATTTTTACAGAATTATTGATTTAATATATTTTTAAACTCAAAATATTTAACATGAAATTTAATTTTAAAACACATGCTTGTATACCTACGGTACATATTTAACACGAAAACATACAAAATAGAGTTCATTTAAAAAAAATAGCTGTTGCTGCCAGGAATATTTGAAACACTTTTTTTATTCTAAAGTAAACACAATTTGTATCAGACAGAATATTTAAATAAAAATCGTCTGTTGAACAAATTTGTGATAATATAAATAGAACTTCAGAACAATTCGCCAATTTTACTAATATGTGATATTTTTCAACAACAAAAATAAAAATTGGTTTCGTAAAATTTTATAAAATAATAGCAGTTTCTCAGTACAAAGATAAATCGAACTATGAAGAGAACTAAATTATCACAAGTAAATAATATCGTAATTGAAACATATTGCATAGGTATTTCGTCCATGATTTCTTGTCCAATCAAAGACTTTGCCCATGTTAGACTGATCGCAAGAATACCGAGAATAAGTTTTAACTTTAAATAAAAAATTATGAACATCCTTTCATATTTGATTGCTTAAAATTTAAGGATAATCGTAAAAAGTATTTTACCATTAAAATATGTTTTGAAGCTTTTCACTATAGATCAAGTAATAATGTACAGGGTTGACCTGACAAATTGTAAAATTTAATATGAAGTCAATTGGTGTAGGGGAGATGCCATAAAGGCAGGGCTTCGGGACCAGCAAACAAAAATGATCAAATTAAATATTATGAAAGGAAATGAATTCTTATTTTCAAAACTGCAATTGCATAATTTTTTTTATTTGCAGTTACTCATATATAATGAGACTTAGAGATTTTTTTTTACTTTAAAAGAAAGGACGTAATATACAGATTAATTAATTTATGATTTTCTTCTGTAAATTTATTATCCATCAAAATGCAAATTTTGCAATTTTTGTATTTTGGAAACAGTTTGCATAGTGTTTTCATGAAGAGGGAGAGAAAGTACGTAATATACAGATTAATTCATTTATGATTTTCTTCTGTAAATTTATTATCCATCAAAATGCAATTTTTGTATTTTGGAAACAGTTTGCACAGTGTTTTCATGGAGAGGGAGAGAAAGGACGTAATATACAGATTAATTTATTTATGATTTTCTTCTGTAAATTTATTATCCATAAAAATGCAAATTTTGTAATTTTTGTATTTTGGAAACAGTTTGCATAGTGTTTTCATGGAGAGGGAAAGAAAGGACGAAATATACAGATTAATTCATTTATGATTTTCTTCTGTAAATTTATTATCCATCAAAATGCAATTTTTGTATTTGGGAAACAGTTTGCATAGTGTTTTCATGGAGAGGGAGGGTTTACCTACTAAAGGGGGCATCGCAACTAAGTTCGCACTCGACCTAGTGCGAACCTAGTTGCCTGGTTTCTAAATGTGTCCCTACTACATAAAGGGGTTATACCATGGACAACTAGACAGTCTAGTTGGCCATGGTTATACCGTCATCCTATGTGAACAGCAAACTATAACAGGTGTAGAGGTCACGATAACTGCTGCACATTAACTAGCAACTGGATAGTCAAGGTCATTAGGAATCCCCGTGAATAAAAACATTTTGAAGAATCTGAGGCTAAAAGAAAAGGCAAGAACATCCACAAAAAATTAACGGCGTGTATACGGGACTGGTGCACGATAAATCTGATCGGGGTCTAAAGTCTCGACGTCTATTGAAGGCGTTGGGTGCCAGCTCAGGTGTTGTCCTCGTCATCTGACCATGGTTCAAAAATACGAGGCATCATTCCCGGGTCTTTCCTTCGAGATAGGTTCCGAACCGTTACCAATAGCCCACTGTGCAGCTCTAGTGCGACGTTGATTAACCAAACTAAACCCTTAGAAAAGATCACAAACCGTCACTAATATGCCATTGCGTAGTAGCCTTAAAACGACTTTATTTAAATCTGTCGTGGCCAATGTCCTTACGCCTATCAAGGCTGCATTTAGTACCATATCAGGTGTTGTCATCGTCGCCGGTCCATGGTTCAAAATTACGAGACAATATTCTCGGATCTTTCTTTCGAGGTAGATCCCGAACCGGTTCCAATAGCCTGTTAGGCAACTCTAGTGCTGCGTTAATTCAGCCAACCGACTTTAATTAAACCAACCACAAGATTTTGAAGTGAGACAAAATGGTTTTATTTCAGTTTACATTTTGTATTTTCTATATAAGTAAAATTACCTCTGCTCCGGCTTTTGGAAATCTCTTTCCACAGTCAGGAAGCAATGTATGTTTCAGCCGTCTTTGCTGTGCTGTTGATCAGTCATGTTGCTTCAGAACAAGTTCCATTCCGTCCTTGTAAAAGTAAGCAATAGATCTACTTTGAAAAGTATTAAAAATATCTTATTGAATACTTCATTTCTTGTCTGTTATTGAATTTCTCTTATATTTTAGGTGGGAATACCGTCTTGGGGGTTGTTATAAGTCCTTGTAACTCTATTGTCCATGAAGGATTTAGAACTTGTGTGCTTCGACATGAAGACTCTATTCGAGTTGAAGCTGCTATTCTTGCACGTACGTAGAACTGATTTTAGGAACACGAACGAGTAAAACGCGCGTGAGCTTCTCGGTGATTCAAGAAATCATACCACGTGGTATGAATTGTCGAATCACCGAGAAACCCCCGCGCGTTTTTCGCGTTCGTGTAGAATGGCCCAAGTTTTAACTTTAAAGTAATAGAGTAATAGAAAAGTGACTTGCCATTACAATTCAACTTTAGAACGCATGTGATTACATTTTGACCTTTCTTCAGGCACGATTAGGCGAATAATAGCCCCTCAGCGCATTTTTCCCGTAACTTTAATCTTTACTTTTAATAACTTTAAATGAAAATGCTAATTTTATACTGATATTTTACGTACGAGGGGGTATATCAAATATATAAATGTCTTGGGGGTCAAAATTGTCATTGATGTGATGTCTATTGAGAGAAACGTCCAGATTAGGATTCCAACCCATTATTTTAGTGATTGCCAGTAAATTATAAAGGGTTAAGCGCATTTTTATCAAAGAATATTAGCCCTGCAGAGCTCTCGTTCCTCAATGCAAGGTTAATAAAATAAGAAGCGAAACAAATTGGAAATTCTTACTGGGATGACATTACTTACTACTTGGGACCGTCTTTTATTACGTCTGAGGCTCGCAAGAACTAATCAATGATCTATAGTGGTTGCTTGTTTTCTTTATGGTGTATCGCTCGGCAAAGCCGAGTGAAAAGATTTTGCCTCGAGTGAAAAGATTAGACAATTTCTTATTTCCGTGCAATATGTAAATAAATTTATGTGCCAAGATGATCGTTTTTTATTATATTCTAGTCGAATATATACTGTTTTATAGCGTTTAATAAAAAACCCTGATCAAATCGAGGCGTAATAATAGACTGCCCGGTAACAAGAATACGTTATACCAGTCCTTATCTTTCCAATTCGATTCTCTTTGGTTGCGCCTCTGAAGCACAGCACAACCGCTGCTTTTTTTAGTCTTGCAACTAGTATTAAAGTGGTTTTTTTTTTTTGTAACTTTTGCTATTTCGTATTAAACATTATTTCAGCATTCAGCGGGTCTCAGTTAGAGACTGTTGCAACTGCCACCATTAACAACCACATGATTCCCTTTACCAACTCTGGGAGCAATCCTTGCCAAGGAAACATAATGCCAGTCTGCCCAGTGAAATCGGGGAGAATTTATATCTTGACTTTCTTCTTCGACGTTCTCAAGTTTTATCCAACTGTAAGTATCTTTATATGTAAACTGCGTAGAATTCTTTGCACTGATGAAATGCGAATTGATAAGTAACGTATTTGAAAATTAGAAACCAAAGTCTAATTTAGTGATTTCGAAGATGAACTATAATATATTCAGACGCGTGTAAACGTTTTATTGAAATTTCACAGAAAAGGTTACCATTATATATTGTCTTCAACTTGTATATTTAGTACTTCAAGGTTTGAAACACTGAACTCAACTTCTGGAACGCTCATAACCAATTCCTTGTATGGAAGCAGTTGAAGCTGTATTGTAAGCAGCCATACTGCACCTCGATTAATTTTTTTAAAGTGATTTTGTGGATGTTTCTTCTCGAGCCATTATAGAAATGTTAAATGTGTGTAGATATTTTCTTTTCTACATGTAGAATCAGTTTGTATATCGCCAAAAAGTTTTTATTTTTGCTGTTTATCCACTTATTATTGGTTAAAATGGATACCAAAGAATAGCATTCAAAATGGGTTTCAAAAGAAAATAGATGAAAACTCAGCCAAAAGCAACACATGTCTGTTTATTTTAACATAAAAAACATACGAAATATTGCAGTAGCGATTAAAGTGGGGTAGTTGTTATCCCTCCAATTGGCTTCAAGTCAACAAAATGTCTTGCCCAAACCAGAAGTTAAAGACCAGTGGTTTGAAATTAGCGGGTGCATACTTCTCTGAAAAACGCGATTTTTCGATTTAAGCGATGCCTAAACAAAATATAAAAGGTTCATTGTCAGCTTATTTGTTCAAAATATCTTGGTAAGTTTTACTTTCTGCTCCGTGATTTTTTTTTTGGTGCACATTAATAGTATCCAGTGCGCCTAAATTTAAAACTTGCGTGCACTGGTGCACCTGCTTTGAAAAGTTATTTTCGACCCTTGAACTTGTTATAAATATTTCCTCCATCTAGCAAATGGAATACCTTTTTCAGTTTAATTCTTTGAGGAGCGGTAGTTGATTAGTGGAGACCCTTTTAAATCGTGATTTTTTTTTATTGCAAGTAATTTCAACTTTAAAACGGAATGTTTGAAAATGAGCAAACATTCAAAACGTTTTTGGTCTCATTAAGGCGACCCATGAAGACAAGGCAATTAACTTTTACTAATGTGTTTATTCATGAGCCGATGGCTCAACGTTTGAAGGTTAATCTCAATGGGTAAAATATATTTTGGACGACTAACAATATAACTCGTCTAGTTCAATTAAAGTGTTTTACGGTTGCATTTACCTCTCGTTACAGCCACACAATAGGTCATTAACAACAGTTGGAGATCTATCTTGAATTAAGTTCGTGAGTGCTTTACTATTTTTATCCACTTGAAGATGGTTCAAAATTATGAAGTATTGGCTATACCCCAATGGTGTATTGGTGAAGCGGAGGACGTAGCCTCTTATTTAAATGTAATACAGAAACTATATTTTTCAACTACTGTTTATACTAATATTGCATTTCATTTGCAGGGTACAATGGATATTGTCTTCGCAGTTCGTGATTCTGCTTCACAGAAGTCTCTTGGTTGTGTTAAACTGCCAGTAATAATCAAACGAAATCCAAAACTAACCTACAAAAACTAATGTATTCTTGTAATTAGATTTATGTATATTTAAAAGTATTATGTAACTAAATATTTTTCAGGATAAAATATCTTAATAAAATTCTCCAGAACTCTAAAGTTGATCTTTTTCTTGCATGAATATCTGAATCGGTTTTATACTATTTGTCCGCAACAAGAATGCCCAACCTCGGAAATCTGTTGCTTTGCAGTTGCCATGGAAACGGGGGAGTTTACTCGGATTGAAGGCGGTGGAATCCAGTCCATTTTTTTCTCAGGCACTCTTAATAAAATATCGTCATCTGACCAGGGTTCAAAAATGCGAGTCATCGTTCCCGGGCCTTTCCTTCGAGATAGGCCCCGAACCGTCGCCAATAGCCCACTGTGCAGCTCTAGTGCGACGTTAATTAACCAAACCAACCAACCTTAATAAAATATATATCTAATTTTTGTGATCAAGGTGTCATTTGAAAGGAACTGTTTATATGCCAAAACTGTAAATATTAAGCAATTAGTTTATTACTGTTATTAAGTAATAAATGTAAATAATGAAAATACATCGTATTAGTTGCAGTTCAATTCTCAAACAAACTGACACCAACTAGTGTAGAAGATAAAGGATGAGTACTAGTCTTGCCAAGACCGAACAGGAGCGCGCAGAGGCTTATTTAACCCACTGAACTAACTTCTAGAAGGCTCAAAACTTGTTTCGTCTATGGGTGCGTTGAAGCCAATGTGGAAGCAGCCATACTGTACCCCAAATTTTCTTTTAATTGCTTTAGTGGCGATTTTTTAATATAGCATTATAAAAAATATTAAATGCATATAAATATATTTTATAAAATTTTTATATTGCCACAGTTTTTGCTCTTGCTTTTTAATCACTTTGACTTGCAAATTATTTTCTATTTTAATAGCAGATTGCATTTAAAATGATTTCATAAGAAAATAAAAAAAAAAAGCAGCCAAAAGCGGTACATGTCGGCTTATTTTAACATGAAAAATATACGAAATATTACGGTAGCGAAGAAAGTGGGTACAGTTGTTACCCCTTTAATTGGCTTCAAGCCAATAAAATGTCTTGCCCAATCCTTGCTGGCGAGTCGCATAGTAGCAACATAGTAACGCAGTGGAGTAACGAACATGAAATACATTCCGAATTGAAATAAGTTTCATGCCTGTTTATTTCAACATTACGCCACACCAGTGGCTCTTGTGCCATAAAACACTGACCAATCTGAACCTCGGTTGGAACCTCTTGACTTATCGCGATAGCCTGTTATCTAAGTTTCTGAATACTAAAAGTCACGACTTTCTAGTTTTCCTTGTTGGCGGGGTAAGAAGTATTTTCACTTTCATTTTTTTGAACACTTGGACAAACTGTGCCTCGCATAACCTGTATCATGCTGAAGTAATTTGAATATCGCTATTGGGGATCCCTATTTCTGTTCTAAAAACGTGAGTTGTGTGATTGGTTATTAAAAATCTTGCCTGCAATAATTGATTATATTGTGGAATAAAATATTATTGCTTAGAATATAACTTAAAATAACTGGTGATATATGAATGCCCATATCTTGACTAACACACTAAAAACCCGGGTACCGATTATAATTTAAGTATGAAATATAGTTCAGAAGTATGAACTCTACACCAAAATAAATGTTATGGTTTGCCTTTCGATTAAGGTTTGAAATGAAAAGCTGTTTTTAAAATTGGTATTCAATACTAAAATTAAAATATGTGAATCCTGCTAAAATAAAAATGTTTTATTTCTTCCTCGGAATTTTCGATTGAGACAACTAATGCACATGGACAAGGCACAACCACAGAGTATACTCATAAGGCATCAATTACATCGAGATACTGATGCGATTTGTTTACAGGTTACGGCAGTCATGGCTCCCTGGTCTATACCGAAGGTTAATAGGTGGCAGGCCATGACTGCGAACTATAAATTGTAATTTGAGAAGAAAAAAAAAATTCATGATCTATAGATTTTACACTAAAAGTGGATACAGTTATTGGCAGTTGAGTAATAATGGTGATAAGTTATAATTACAGCTCGTTAGAAATTATAGTTAAATGGTAATAAAAATTCGATTAATAATCATATAGCAGAGTAATGATGGTTAAATGGTAGGAGCTTTTTAAAATATTAATAAATATTTAAACACATGACATTAAAACTTCTTTTTAAAATATAAGTATTTATTAAGAATTGTCTGCCAATATATTATATACCTTTTTATTGTTCGAAATCGACTAAAAATAAATATACGAGCGCCCTCAGAACTGCTTTAGTATTCTGTGGTGAGAGTCTCAGAGCTTTAATTTTTAGTCAATCTAGAACAACAATTTATAGCATTAAATAAAAGCGTGTTTATAAAAAGTTTTTGTATATTTTTACGCATAATTATATAGGCCTGGCAACCAATACAGATATACAAAGTGTCCCAACGATTCAGGAACCACTGATATAACTGCTATCAAACTTATGCTTTTGTTAATCAAAATAAGTCTGTTCCGGTTGATTCAACTGAACTTCCGTTGTGCGCCGAAAACTATATTTGACCGTTCGCCAAACGCCTTCGGTATCATTTAACGGCGCATTTTCGGTGTAATCCTATCATCCATTGTTATCTAGGGGCCATGATTTACTTCCCTTATCACAGAAATCCGTATCTACCTCCAGAGCTTATTTTGTACCTGAAAGTATAACAATGATATTCCATTTGTGAATGGCTGGAGAGGTAAGTTTTTGAAGGCTGTTTTAAGTAGTTTGTAGATTAGTAGTTAAGTATTTTTGACAAGTGTGTGTATAAACAAGTTTCATTGACAAGATGTACAAGTAGTAGATTGGAACCAGTGGTACATATTTGATTTCATAAGTGTATATTTTGAACCTATAAGTATATATTTTGAACCTGTAAGTATATATTTTGAACCTATAAGTATATATTTTGAACCTATAAGTATACTTATTTTTTCGATATCTGAATTAGAAGAGTTATAAATATAAAAATGTCTCTTCCATGTGTTTTTTCAATTGACGTAGAAGTCAATGTTCGCAATTATCTCGGTATATTACGTATCAATCTTTATGAAGCTTTGTAAACTTAGAATAGTAGTTCAGAATAAAGTTTACCACTTTATTTTGGGTCAAAATATTAAAAAGGAATTTATTTCATTTTCTTTTAATTTATCATATATTTTTGGTACACCTTTTCTATGTTTTTCCAAACACTTTTTTTTACTCTGTGCACCTATTAAGTTTTTTTTAATGATAAAGAATTATTTCATTGGTTGTCATCACATAAATTTTTCATAAATTCAATTTTTTTCGGAATTTTTTATTAATTTAATTGAGACTTAATAAATGCTATGGAACATCACTTTAATTAATCTCGTGCGAAGAACTGGCATATTTGCTAGTCCAGTGAAAAAAATTAGACAGGGCCCTTTCTATATAGACGTGATAAGCGCTCGTCGCATTTTGCAGAATACTCTGTGATTGGTGCATTCAAACGACATGATTTGTATGCACTAATCACAGAGGCTTCTATAATATGCGACGCGCGTTTATCACGTCCGTGTAGATTGGGCCTAACAAGTACATAGTTCATTTTGCTTGTTGACAGATTGTTTATTTATTGACAGAGAGAAAGCGAGGTCTCTGTTTCAACTCGACCTTTTGGCATATGTTTGTTACACAGTTACGAACACACGCGTTGTTCGATTTACTTCAAATTTAGCACAAATAATCCTTAAAGTCATTAAAATCTACGTATATGCTTTTTTTAAGAGATTTATTTTTTGGTTGCGAGGTCTGCTGCTCCCAGAAATACTAGTATATAATAGACTTACATATATTTTAATTATTTTTTCACGATGTTTACGTAAGCCAAAGCATTTTTTATTAAAACCTATCAGTGTTATATATGTTTGTATCTTTGATATATTTATGTTATGCTATTATAAAATATTTTTAAAGGGAGAATTGGATAATAAAATATAATCTTAATTTCTTTTAATAACATATAAATTATTGTTTATAGCTGCATTAAGAGTAATTTAAGTATTTTTAACTATAAATAAGTTGTCTGAATACCTGTAATCATAAGTTAAATCATAGTTTTAGTCTTTCTCATAAAAAGAACATATTTTTTCAACTTCGGAAATCTGTGAATTTTTTAGTAATGTCATATTATACTCTTTAACTTATGAATAATAGTTTATTTGAATTTAGGGAGATCAAAAGATGAAAAATTTAGTGATTTAAAAAAATAACTAGGACTTAGGTTAAAAAAATATATATTTCAAATAACTAGTCGTTAAAAATATTAAATTATAAAAAAAATTGCAATACTATTTAAGTATAAAGTTTGTAAATTTTTAAGTATTTGAAGAAGTTGTTTTAAAAAGACTTTTAAAAACATGATTGTGGGTAAATAAAGGAATTTATTATAGAAATATTATTTTAAGACTATTTGTTTACAATATTTTATCCATTTTGAAATACTTTTTATGTAGGTAAAGAAACAAAAGCGTTAGTAAGAGTAGAAAAATCTATGTTTTTCGGAAATAAAAAAATTTGATTTTTTTTTCTTAGTCGATTTGAATGTACCTACAACTCCTACACACATATCAATAGTCTTTACTTTCTATATAACTGTTAAAAAATATGTTTGAAAATAATTTTGGTTTAAATTTGAGTTCATTTCAATCATCAAATTGCTAAATTTAATTTAAGTGTCAAAATTATTTAAACTAATGTGCCGAACATACATATATAAAAGGTTTTCACTAATCCTGACAGTAATACGTTTTTAACATTTTTAAACACTTTATACATGAATATATCGATGGTTAAAAGACACAATCATTGTTGTCCATTTTTTGGCAGAAATGAAATATTTGTATCAATGTAAAGGTGGAGTCTAGTTCTCAATTCTACACAGATATCAATTAAAGAACAATCTTTACTTTCTATATAACTTAAAAATATGTTTGAAAATAATTTTGGTTTAAATTTGAGTTTATTTCAATCATCAAATTGCTAAATTTCATTTAAGTGTCAACATTATTTAAACTAATGTGCCGAACATACATATATAAAGGGTTTTCATTAACCCTGACAGTAATACGTTTTTAACATTTTTAAACACTTTATACATGAATATATCGATGGTTAAAAGACACAATCATTGTTGTCCATTTTTTGGCAGAAATGAGATATTTGTATCAATGTAAAGGTGGAGTCTTGTTCTCAATTCTACACAGATATCAATTAAAGAACAATCTTTACTTTCTATATAACTTAAAAATATGTTTGAAAATAATTTTGGTTTAAATTTGAGTTCATTTCAATCATCAAATTGCTAAATTTAATTTAAGTGTCAAAATTATTTAAACTAATGTGCCGAACATACATATATAAAAGGTTTTCATTAACCCTGACAGTAATACGTTTTTAACATTTTTAAACACTTTATACATGAATATATCGATGGTTAAAAGACACAATCATTGTTGTCCATTTTTTGGCAGAAATGAGATATTTGTATCAATGTAAAGGTAGAGTCTAGTTCTCAATTCTACACAGATATCAATTAAAGAACAATCTTTACTTTCTATATAACTTAAAAATATGTTTGAAAATAATTTTGGTTTAAATTTGAGTTCATTTCAATCATCAAATTGCTAAATTTAATTTAAGTGTCAAAATTATTTAAACTAATGTGCCGAACATACATATATAAAAGGTTTTCATTAACCCTGACAGTAATACGTTTTTAACATTTTTAAACACTTTATACATGAATATATCGATGGTTAAAAGACACAATCATTGTTGTCCATTTTTTGGCAGAAATGAGATATTTGTATCAATGTAAAGGTGGATTCTAGTTCTCAATTCTACACAGATATCAATTAAAGAACAATCTTTACTTTCTATATAACTTAAAAATATGTTTGAAAATAATTTTTGTTTAAATTTGAGTTTATTTCAATCATCAAATTGCTAAATTTCATTTAAGTGTCAAAATTATTTAAACTAATGTGCCGGACATACATATATAAAGGGTTTTCATTAACCATGACAGTAATACGTTTTTTAACATTTTTAAACACATATACACACTTAACACTTTATACATGAATATATCGATGGCTAAAATAACAATCATTGTTGTCCCTTTTTTGGCCCAAACGAGATATTGGTATCAATGTAAAGGTGGAGTCTAGTTCTCAATTCTACACACATATCAATTAAATAACAATGTTTACTTTCTATGTAACTGTTAAAAATATGTTTAAAAATAATTTTGGTTTAATTTTGATTTCAATTATCAAATTGCCAAATTTCTTATAATTGCTAAAATTGTTTAAACTAATGTGCCGGACATAGATACATAAAAGGTTTTCATTAACCCTGACAGTAATATGTTATTTAATATTTTTAAACACCGATTATACATGAATATATCGATGGCTAAAAGCATGGTTATTGTTGTCCCTTTTTGGGCCCAAATGAGATATTGGTATCCATTTTAATGGTGGAGTATAACCAATACTACCTAAAGAGAGTGGACTCTCTCTTTAGGTGGTGTTGGTAAAGATCTTTTCTTTTGCACAAACATTGTATGTCCCTTCCAAATAACATTTTTGTGGTGCAGGTTTAGAGTTCGGCCCAAGTTCGAAATCTTGTTTTTTGAATTTATCGAAAGTTTACAAAAGAGGACATACAATGATTGTGCTTTTACCCGTAGATACACGCGTTTATCTGATAGAGCGACGACGACGTTGTGTTTACGACTGCCCTTTTGATAAACATCAGAGCTTTGCTTTCTTTTATTTCCTTATGGTATGTGTCTTTTGTATAGTTTGTTAAAACTATACAATTCTAACTTTCAACCATTTTATTTTGTAGGAGATATTCTTAGACGGAAGGACCCTATAATGCACCGCAATGGTCGTGTATCAAAAGTTCGGTGTCATAGGCTCGACATTGACATTCGCCATACTCCAAAAATTCAAATTCCAAATCTTCCGATTGTTCATCGTATATGACAGCTGTCGTAACCCAATCGATTGTGCAAATTCCACGCTACTGCCCAACAGCTCGGACATCTACTTTGAAGACGAGCACATCAAATCATTTATGTTCAAATGTCTACTCGTGAGCAATTTAGTGTCTATTATACCATGCATCTTCCTAGCTGCTTGGAGCGACAAACATGGCCGAAAACTGCTGCTTACTCTACCTTACATAGGATCCATGATAAGCGATGTCCTTATGCTTCTTATACTATTCATCCCTTCTGCGTCTAAGGACTTGCTGCTTCTTTCTGAAGCAGTACATGGATTTTGCGGCGGGACAGTGCTGGCAGCCTTAGGATGTATGTGTTATATCACAGATTCAACGGATCACAGACTTCGCACTTGGTTTATTGGGCTGTTTTTAGGGCTGCTGAATGTTCTTCCAGTCGTTGAAATGACTTTGCAATACTACTGGACACCAATTGAAATGCAGCTGGATTTTAGGACACTCGTACTGGTTGGGTTATCGGTTCGGATGGCTATGTCGATTTACTTCTTAGCCTATATTAAAATGTGTGTCATGGAATCTGTGTTTGTCTTGGGAACTTTCCATGGGAATCCTTTGACTAATCTTCTGACTCCGATCAATGTGTCGGATACGGTGAGCTGTGTTTTTAAGAGAAGGATGGATAATATGAGATTTTTTATTATTGCTCTGAGTACAGTCTTCATCTTTTACAGTCTTCTTTTATACGGTAAGATATTTTTACACTTTGATAGATTGATTATTATACAACAACTTATCGAAATACCAAATATTAAGGCTTTGTAATTTCTATTAAATTAAGCGAAAACACAAATAAAAATGATTATTTTTACGTACTCTTTCCTAATATGGCATAAGTTTAATGTATCTTGTATATGCATATTAAAATTAATAACAATTGATGTTATTTTAACTTTTACCCTTTGCACTCCTCTACCACTTCCCAGGTGACAAAATAACGACTTGTTCTTTTATTTACTTGTTCTTCAAGATGAACGAGGAGAGCATGACTTGACTTAAAAAATGTATTTCTTTTGTTTGCTCTTTCGCTCGCTATTTCTAAAAAAATTATAATTTTGTCATCTAGGTGGTTAAAAGAATTTTGGGGAAAAAGAATATTAAGCGGAATAACAGTTTCGTAAAAATAACGTAAATCTCAAAGACGTTGTTGTACTGCAAGGGTAACCAAAGAAATTAAAATACTCCGTTTACACTTAGCATATACTATAGCATAAGTAGAAGATATTTTACAATTGTTGATATTTATTTAATTCTTAATCTTGTAAATTTTTTTTATTGTATTTTCACAAATATTTGTGTTGAAATCTTTACATTGCTGAACTAATACCAATATTTAAAAACTAAGTTATGTTATGAGTTGATGTAAAGGGACTGCTATCCATGGCATATATGGAACTCTCTCCGGTTTCCCCCGCTGCCTTAAAGTAATAAAAGTTTTCTAATGATTTTTTATTATAACAAAAATACTAGTGGCCAGCTCAAATCGGTCATTATAGGAATACCGAAATTCCAGTTTCCTCTGTTTTATATTCGATAAATCTTTTTTAACGACACCAACTTCATTAAACATTTAATGTTTCGGACCAACATATAAAGAGGCGTATATGATATTGATATAACGATTTTTTTATTGGAGTTTATAACGTGAAAGTTAAACTTTAAAAAATCCTTAATGTGTATTCTGAACTACAATTTGCATTATTTTAACTTGCGTTTCATGTTCCTCTATAGGTAATCTGGTCATATTCCCTCTCCAATTCAGAAACGTCTATCGATGGCCTTACAAAGACATTATCCTGTTTTCTGTTGTGTTTACTGCCTGCCAAACACTTACATTGTGGGGGTCAACATATTCAGCTCTGAAATGGAGAGCATTGGATATCAATCTTGGGGTCTATGGTGGATTCTCCCTTGCAATTTCCTGTCTTGCATTAACTTTTATACGAAACAGTTGGATCGCCATTATAGGTAACGTTCAAAGCACATCCAGACGAATGGTTATCTATTCTTGTTTTGTTTTCTTATCATATCAACTCATAATGTGTTTAAATTTGAAATCCGCTTATTTCATTTTAGAGATCTTTTAGAGACCTTTAATACAGCAACAACGAATTACGAACTAAAAAGAAAAAATAAGTATACATAATACTTTCAAATAGTGATGAGTGATGTTTGAATGACAGTTAAAATATATCATTATTTCAATTTTCGATCATTAAAAATATTATTTTTGAGAACTAATAGTTCTTCATATGCTCAACGAAAGAAATATTTCGATATCGAATAAAATAAAAAATATTTTGAAAAAATAGTTATTCAAACAATTTGTTTTATTTAGGTGGCGCTGATTGCGTTTGAGCTAGTTTTGTTGATGCTATTGGGCTGAGGATTTCTTGACGTTTAAAATATATATATTGGCATTGTTTTTAATGTTATTATTTATGCATTTCTAAATACGTGTGCAGAAAGGCCAATTTCACTGCAATTATACCAATTGTTTAAAAATTGTTGATCGAAAAAATTCAATATTAGTTTTAAAAAAGATGGCTCAATGCAATTAAAAAAATAATATTTAATGTTATTTTTGTAAATAAATATTTATTGTTATTTTTGTAATGGGACTTTCAGTAATAACGAAAGAGTCGCTATATCGAGGGGTCGTCGTAAGGAAGGTCTCCCTGTATTTAAAAGTAGTAATAGAATAATGCATTAAAAAAATATATAATTCCTTCTGGATTGAACTTTCCAAAATGTCATTAATGTCTATTTCATTTCTAGGTGTTCTGATAGGGGTTGCATCACTTCTTGTCCCGACATCCATTATATCTGTACTCTCGAAGCTTATCGAACGAGTTGAGACAGGTAAATTTCCCTTTTTAATTTATTTTATTAGTGTTTTGATTACTAGAATGCTTCGAAATTTTTTTTTCATTATCATACTATTAGACGTTTACCATCAAAATCATGCTGTTTCAATTTCTTCACTTGAAGGCACTATGTATGCTGGAATAGGATTTCTAATGCTAGTCACCCAATTGATAGCCGTGCCCTCCTACCAAGCTTTGGATACGCTGTGCTCTGAGGCCGGAATGCCTCAAGTCATATTTCTAACGTCTTTTGGATTGGCCGCTTTTGGACTGCTGTTTTTTTTGTAAGCATTGCATGTTTCATTTCCTAAAATGTTAGCAATAAAAAATGTGATCTTATATCTTTTTGTTCAGTTTATGACTATCTAATTGTGATTCCATAGCTTACCATGCAAAGAACGGGCATTGGTAGTCAATATTGCTATTATATGTTGACATTTCATAGAATGCCTAGGAAATGTGTGAAATCGTTTCATAATTTGATGTCAAATTTCCGGAAATTCTATATTCTGCCTAAGCATCTATAGATTACCTGTTTTCAGAGATTACCGGTAACATATACATAAATAAAGAATACTTTAACTTAAAATTTATCTGATTGATGTATTAAAAATATATTAAATACTGTAACTTGTATGATATAACTTAATTGATTTTAAAAATATATATGCATTAATTTCATGCTTTTATAACTTATTACATTTAAAGTATTCAAGTCAACCTGTTTTAGAGCCCTTTCGTGGAAGGAGGTAAAAAATTCTTGGTATTAAAAATAAACATCTTTACGACATATTTTTTTTAAATTTTAAATTTGCATTGGTATTATATGAAATTAAATACAAATGCTTCAACATTTTCAACCTTTTTCAATATCTTAAGTTAAACCTGACCTATGGCTTTTCTGTGCGTAAATGGCATCCAAGTAGTATTCTATTTTTATATATTTCAGAAAAAGAACATCAGGCGCGAATAACTTCAAGTTAACACTAATAGTTTCTTTTATACATTGATCTCTTTTACATTGCACTAAAAATTAATGTCATTTTATTCATACCATTACTTTTTGGTTATTTTAAGTTAAATCTGACCTGTGGCATTTCTAAGGGTAAATTGCATCCAAGTGCTATTATAATTTTATATATTGCAAAAATAAGAACATCAGGGGCCACTAACTTCAAGTTAACACTAATAGTTTCTTTTATACATTGATCTCTTTACATTACAGTAATAATTAATGTAATTTTGTTCATATCATTACTTTTTAGTTACCTGAAGAAAAACATCGCTCCAGAACTTCTTGGCCACTTAAACGGTAGCGAAAGCCTGGCTCTTATCAACAGGAAAAGAGAACTGGAACACGTTTACATCTGATGTCTACACATATCTTACGAATAGACCTGTTTACCATATAGTCTCGTGAAGCTAGAGTCTACTCTAATTCCCAATGAACCTTCTAAATATCTGAATTTAAAAGAATATTAAACAAACCTGGTAAATTTCCTACCAACCACGTTTAAATTATTTGTTTGTGTATTTCTTAAGATTTACAAAATTTAATTTAAAATTCTTAACAAAAGAATTGCATTCAATTTAATCAAATTAGGCGATATTGAAGGCTTGAAGTTTAACACGTGTGATAGGAGTAGGGTTATATGGGTTCCAGTTATGCAAATATTCGGGAAGAGAAAACGCATTGCTTTTATAATAGGCTGATTAGACACATGAAATAGACTGCCTAATAATGTTGTAAATTCTTCAGGAATGGGTAGTTTTAAAAACGATTTATTTATTGTCTGAGAGCTGAGAAGTCGATTTTAGTATCGAGAAGCATTACGTCTTTTGTTCTTCCAAGCTCATATCATCGGCATAATTCACAAATCGCGTAACTCCTGTGGCTGCCGTTCAGTGGGAAGTTGCTTGGTGACGAAATTCAAGCGATTCACTTGAAGTGATCGGAATACCTGAGCTAAAATTGTAGATGAGGGATTGGTTTAAAGAGTCACGTGATTTCCGAGTGACGCATTAACAAAACGTTTCCCTACTATTTGTTTTACGGTTGGCATGGATACGAAGTTCATTCACCGTTGAAAAAGAAGCAACCATTGCGTCAGTGTAAAATACGATGCATGCACCCAACGTATCGGGTAATTTGGCGATTTTCTAAAAAAATTCCAAGCTGCTAGGTTGTGGATTGTGAATTAAGCCGAATATATGAATTTGTTGTTTTCATCATAAAAATTACTTCCAGCAAATGTCTCCGAGTAAAAAATTGGCCCGTGTATGTATACGATCTTATACACCGCCAATCTTACTGTGCTTCAAGTCTGTAGTTTGTCTTCATTATTTGTGTTTGTATATTGTTAAATATATCATGGAATATTTTGATAATAATCTTATTTTCAATTTTGAACGTTATGAAAATAAATACTTAGGAATATTGTGTTTCTTATGTGTTTTATTTAATGCATAAAAAATGTGTATTTTATGTGCCAGAAGAATTCATTGTGTGTAATCGGAGCTCGGATTGAAGGCGGTCTTCCCTTGCTTCGAAGTGATAATCAAGACCTGTTACTAGGCTGAACTTTTTTAGAAGATAAAGGAAATACTATTATCTGATGAAAAATGTTTCAATTTTTATTTGTATAAAAATCGTGTGTTATTTTCTTAATGATTTTTGTGAAATAAAAGATATTCCTTTTTTCCCCAGCGTTTTAGCTAAATTTTTTAATAACATGGCTTAAACCCAGGTAACGGTTAAGAGATTTTAAAGAATGTCTTAAAGAGTTCTATAGATTTAAAGCGATCCCTAGTAGTTTGTAATACTTATCATTTAAACATTACTGTAAATTAAATAGAACCGTTAATCATACACTAAACATTGCCAGTCATAATTAGAAGTTATTTTTTATTTTTGTTAATATAAAAGACAATTACATATAACTAACATTTCAGATTTGTTATTTAATAAACTTTTTCATGTTTTACATATATATAAGCAATCAGCATTAGACAACACAGAAGGTTTCAAAAAGTTGCTTGCGCATTTTATTTCTTAATTCGTTAATTATATACATTCTAATACGTTCAAGGTATACATTCAAGGTATATATTTTTTTTAAATAAGGTAAGGTATCCGAAAACATTAGTAAATAAAAAAAAACTAGCAATATTTTCAAAATTTCAAACTATACAAACTAGCTATACAAACAAACTATTGCAAACGATTTCTGAATTAAAAAATAACCTTCATCAGAAAATGTAATTAACACTAATATAAATTATGTGTATATGCCAAATTTTAAGGTACAGATATTGTACTTTTTTAAATGCTTAAAGAATTGATGAAGTTAAAAATTATAATATTTTAAACTGTTCGAATTATTTATTTAAATTAAAAAAAAATCATACATATGGTATAGCCAAGTTAATTTTCACCTATTTTTTAGACTGTTTGAGCGTTAATTATTGTCAAGTGGCTAAAAATGTGTTTATATGTTGATTTTATGTGTTTTAAGAGCGTAAATACTTTTGGGACTATAAAAACTTATATATAAAATTTATATATTTTAATTTTCAATATGTTTAATATCTTGAATTTTAGAGAAAATAATTAAAAAATTCAATTTAAAGTTTTAAAGACAATATTTCTATCAAAAATGTATGAGAAACGAATTACAAATCTTATTATTAATTATATTTCCACTTTCCATTGCGATATTATAGTTATTGTTTTGAACACTAGATGGCAGCACCATTATTTAAAAATATCTTCTATTTTCGTGTGCTTAGTTACAATTAAGGAAATGGGAAATAATTTATAAATTTTACTGTTAAATACATATTTCATTGGTGGATATTGTTAATATAAATCCTGTCAATTAAAAAATACAACTTTTTGGTGATTTTTTGTAATGTAGAGACTACTAAAAAAAAAAATTGAGAAACTGGTTTAATTAAAATTTTTATTTTTACGATATTTAGTAAAGTTTTTTAAAAATAAAATATACTTTATAAAGTAAAATTCATCATCAAATGTTTACAAAAGAAACTTCTCACATTGAACTTTTATTTCTAGGATCATTATTAATTCTTCCCTTTGATTTAAATTCATTTTCTTAATTTGACTGACAATATGCTTTTTTTTTAACAAAGCCAACGTCAAATTTCAATATAAATATTAACAGTTAAAATCATAAATATATTTTAAAAAAAAATACTAGAAAGTTACTAGTACATAAAAAGATTATAAATAGAAAACATGTTTAACAATTTCGTTTTGGATCTCAAAGCTTACTAACTAGAAATAATTATTTTGTGAAAAACACCTATGGAAATACTTTGGGAAAACCAGATTTTAAAAAAGTAACTTAAGTTATATAAATATTCTCATTTAATATGCAAAACATTAGTGGATTTGATATGCAAAACATTAATATACTTTGATAATTTGCCTAATTCAATTAAAGACATAATCTTTCATATGAATAATGAATGAGATTTGACATGCACACTGGATAAGAGAGACATAAGTCAGCCATTAAAAAAAATTATTTAATATTATTTTTTAATTTAATTGTTTCTTTCTTTAATTGATTTCTATTATCGGGAAGTTGTATTTTAATTATTATGATTTTAAAATATTTAATTTCTCAAGTTTCCTTGTTTGAAATGCCATAACTTTAAGCGTGAAAATAAAATTTATTTATGTTCAGTTTTACGTTTTTCACTTCATAAGTCACGATTGTCAACGTGAAATAATTTTCTTAAATTTAAAGATATTGCTACAGAATTTTTTTAAAATGCGTGATTACCGATATTTTCTTGGTTTGTTTGACATGTTTATGAAATTTCTTTCCAATTTTCAGACAATCGCTTTTCATTTAAAGAAAGACTTTATTTGTTTCAAATTAGGTCTTTTGTCCTATAACAATACACTGTACCCGGACAAAATACCTTCTAGAATTTCTTACCAAGGACTTCATTTCTATTGGTCGAATTGCGTTAATTGGCACTCCTCTAACATACAGGAACCGTTGTTCCTTTTAGCGACACAAATTGCTTTTGTGGACGCTGTCCGTTGCTATAGCAACATTAATACTAGTGTTCCATTCAATTACTTTTAATGAATGCACAATTGCCTATTCCAAATGTGTCCGTCAAGATCCATTTCAGTATTGAATATTTCAATGTATTTTATGTCAGTGTAATCGAACCTTTAATAATGTGAGTGCATGCTTGTTTTTAATTTAAGTGTATGACATTTAACTCACACCGAAATAGAAAATGCCGTTTTTAATTTAAGTGCATACTATTTAACTCACACCGAAATAGAAAATGCCGTTTTTAATTTAAGTGCATGACATTTAACTCACACCGAAATAGAAAATGCCGTTTTTATAATGTGGTCTAATGGGCAGGCCCGTAGACAGGGTGGGGACCGACGGGACAAAACCCCCCCCGAAATTGTGTGATACTTTTTTTCAACACTCACTCCTCTTCCCCCTTCTTTTCCCTCATGTCCTTTTTTTGTTTCTTGAATTAAAGAAAACTATTTACTTATAGTGCCTAATACCACCGATGGTGTAGAATTATAAAAATTAACTATGACATCACAGCCAATCAGATTCTAATTGTCTACATCGGCTGGGAGTGTTCTGAACGGAAGTGAGCTGAACCACGGCTGTGGCTGAACTCTCGATTCTTTCGGCACTGAACTATAAATTGTAACTTCTGAAACGCTTATAACCAGTTTCTTCTATGGTCGTGATTGAAACAATACTGTACCCCAACTAATTTTTTAAAGGGATTTTGCGGTTTTTTTTTCTTCTCAAATCGTTATAGAAATGTTAAATATGTTCAAACATTTTATATGTTCTACATATAGAATCAATTTGCGTATCTCCAAAACTATATATTTTTTTTGCTACTTATCCATTTTATTGGTAAAATGGATTTCAAAGAATAGGCATTTAAAATGTGTTTTAATGTAAAATTAAAAAAAAAAAATTGCCAAAACACTACAATTCGGCATATTTTAGCATGGCCAGTACATGAAATATAGAGGTAGAAACTGCATCAAATAGTTTTGAAAATTGTTTAGATACGATACGAAAATTATAAAGGAAAGGTTTGTCTTCGTGTTGTCGTAACAACGGAAATTAAACCTTCAACCATAACACCCCCCCGAAAAAAATCCTGGCTACGGCCTTGCTAATGGGCCGTTCATTTATTACGCCGTGTACTCTTTTAGGGCAGGAGGCCTATCATGCGTGACAGGGACATGATATGGGGGTCTCAGTGAATGCGTCACGTAGCAAAAAATTTGAATAAAAAATGCTGCAATTTCTTTCACACACTGTGATGTAGAAAAACACTTTATAAAAAGTGTTATTATATTATGTAAGTGATATTATATTGAAAACGTTACCTGGTTTGTAATGAGATTTTTGGTAAAATATGCAGAATGAAAGTTTTAATGACTGTTTTTTAGCTGCAAAAATTTATCGTAAATTGACTTGGGGGAGGGGGGGGGACTAACGTGACAGTGCGTGACATGAGGTGAGGTGTACAAAAGGTTTAAAAAGAACGAGACGTAATATATGAATGCTCCCTAACATGTTCATTTATATTAGTAAACTCTTAGCCTATACACTTAACCTTACGATAATTGAAATAGCTTTTTTCTCTAACAGCTTGAATAACTAATGACTATAATTAAAACTTATACATAAATAGAATTTATTAAAATTTATAATTTTTATGCAATAGCTCGTAAAAGAAATAATTATAAACACAAACACCATTGGAGAATCACCCAAAACCAATTTACATTTCACAATAGACATTCTTAATACTTAAAATATAATGATTTAATATATAAAACGAATAAAGATACATGCATTTGATATGTTAAAGATAAAAAAAAATTGCTATATCCTGTTTTTTCCCTCTTTTGAAACCCGTCTTCGAAACTAAATCTCTAATCAGGATATTTCTTACATGTTTCTTTGTTGAAAAGTCGTCGTCAGGAACAGACTTTCCATTTGATATTTTAGTTTATAAATAGGCAGAGAGAAAAGAATGGTCCTTGTTTAAGTTGACAGTTCATCATTGTTGATGGTTCGCTTTTGTTTCAGAACGACCAGCTATCAAAGCAAATGGAGTGGAACATATTGTTTCGAAGATTTTCTTTGTTTTTGCAAATATACATAAAAATAATAGTTTTTAAAAAATAAAATGGCATTTCAGGTGTGTTATCTGTAAAAAGTATGGGGGAAAATCAAAAATACTCTTGTACCATAAAGTAAATGAGCAATGTCGCTGTGTGGCTGCATGACTACGCACAACTACTTCAATCCTTTCGCTCAACTAATTTGTGTCCACCCAGTTTTCTTGTTTTGCTTAGAAAAATACATCGGGAAGTGGGGTGAGTGTGGCCACAACTGGAAAAAATACTTTTTATAATATTTTGAAATCCTCTCTTTTGATATTTAGCAAAATGTCTGGGAATTTCTACCGTAATAGTTTTTTTTAAGTGCTTACATTTTAACGCTTGATGGAAGTTTGGTCATGAAAGTTTGTCACTTTTTAATATTTTTGTCCTGCTACCTAGAATATCAAAACTTTTTATTCTTATCAAGTTTAATGCGTAGCTTTCGACAATACACTTTATTTTGGAATTGAACCAATGGTTTAGCATTGGTAGCCGTGGTTACACTTGCCCCGTCAGTTTTGACAGGTGGGGCAAGTACAAACGACAGGATTCTAACCAACCATGACACAGGTTCAAATTTTACTTGGGAAAAAAACAAGGATATAATTCCTGTTGATGCTAATGACATTTTTACAGTAATTCCTGAAACATATATTGGCAGGCGAGGAGAAGAGCTTTGACATTTCCAGTCGCTTTCTTCTCGTACAACCTTCAATAAGTCTAAATAAAGCTTCACTCGTATAAATAGTGTTTTATATCCTAAGGAATAATTTTTTAAAGTTTTGATTTAGAAGTGTGTTTAGTTAAATAACCTAGAAAAGAAATTAAGATTTTTAAGAAATATTTTAATATTCAAATTTCATGTAAAGTGCTTCCAAGACTGGGCAATAACAAAATTGTCCCTAAAAACTTAAAATAATACTTACATTTTTTTTTTTGAAACATGTGTCAACCATGATCAAATCATGTATAAGTAAGTACATTAATATTGTAAATTAAAACAAAAAAAAATTAAAACATAAAATAACTACCTGCTAAATTTTATTCATTTTTTCCAATCACAAAAAAAGGTCTCACGAAAAAGTATGTAGCTCCCAAACGGTTTGAATTAATAATATAAAACAAAAACTGGCATATAAAATAATTATGTCTTTTGTGCAGTCTATGTGGGTTTGAGGGCCGAAGTTGTACTTGTCCTGTGTTTCCGGGGAAAGTGGAACCAACGGACATTGAAAAAGAAAAATATTATAGAAAATCTAATTGGAAGTTTTTCACTCAATATCCTCAAATGGTGTGTGTTGAGGTTTTTTTCTGTATTTTTTATAGTTATTTCATAGTAATAATTCAAAAATGAAAAAAAAAAAAATAACCGGTTACAGTTACTCCACTTCACCCTATACTTGGAAGATTTATAGTTATTTTAGTAATACCAGCATTAGTAAGAGGTCAATCAATTTTAAGAAAAATGTCATACAACAAACAGCAGTTACAAAATGTATTAATTAATTAAAATCTCAACAAGCAATCTAACCATCTTTGCTTAGCTTTAGATGGCACCCAAACGGTAGTACACTTTGAATCTATGCGAATTTTCGAATGCATTCGTATTAAATTCCGCCAAGTGTACGTAATGTCTGTCTTGGTTGGAGCCAAGATGATTACAGAAGACGATTACGAAAGGAATTGGCACGCTCACAAATCAGGGTGCATCGTTCTTCTGAGGCCATCTAATTCGCTCTCGCAATAGGACAATGTAATTGTATTGTAGTTGAACAACTTCTTTATCAAAAAAATAGTATTCTTCTTTTCAAAATTTCGATGTATATATTGCAATGTTAAAAATAGGTATTCAAAAATAAGTAAAATGTACTCATTTTTGAATACATTCGATGCTTATCATGGTTCCAAATACGTAAGTTTAAATTTTGAAACAGACATGTACAGCCGGGGGAAAAAACGAACCACCCCTGGTTTCTCGGTTCATGATTAAAAAACTACTTGACCAAGTGACTTGTAAATTGACATCCAACGATAAATTTTGTCGTCAAAATTGGGTGTTGCTATTGGAAATTTTAAAGTTGGTGCGGATTTTAATATGAAGATAGTCCCCTATGCAAATTTTTGGTATATCAATGTGTAGTAGACTTTATTCCTTACCAAATGGCATATTAAGTTTAACCCTACAATAAATATTGTCCGAGAAACCAGGGGTGGTTCGTTTTTTTCACCCCGGCTGTACTTAAAAATTAGTACAATGCGTAAAAATGAATAAACAGAGCAGTAGCTTGCGTACATAGACTGCCTTCATAAATCACTTTCAATAAATATCGACAATTACAACCAAGATTTACCGGGAATCGAACCCATACCTGCAGGCACCGCTGTCCAGAACCTTATACGTTAAGCTACTAAGGCGACGTGAAGAAATTATAAACAGAAGAAATGTTAAAAAGGTGTGCCACAAGAATGGAAAGTAAGATAATTGAATTGTAATAACTGAGTTTCTATTTAAGCCATCGACATCAAATAACGTGGAAATCATTTTCTGAACAACTATTTTAAGTGTGTCAGGTCGCCTTGTTAAGATGGCTTGAACAAAAGCTGAGATTAGTAATATTAAATCACACTGTCCATTTTTGCGAAAGTACGATTACATGCATTTGAGTACGCCATCGCTTAATTACGATGCAATTTTACTCAAAGAAAAACGAGTACGTTCATGTACTCATTTTTAAGCATTTTTTTTTTACAGTATAGAGAGGAGTGAAAAAAGCTAAAGTTTTTAAATCGAAATATAATAGTGCGGAAAAGATGACACCCATTAATGGAAAGGGTAGTGATAAAAAAAAATATCCTAAATCGGACGACATTTTGGCATCGCGGTCAAAGTTTTAAAATTTTCAATTACTTACCCATTTCCCCAAATGAAAATGAATTTTTTTTAAAAATTGAAATGGAATTGTGCGGAAAACTTGTCTTTAGTAATTAGAAGACGAATGCAAAAAGGAATTTTGACATCGGCCAATATTGATTTACAAAAATTTACAACAAAAGGTAGTTTAACATGTAAAAAATTGCTATAAAAGGTTTTTTTAACAGCTTTTGCTGCTACTTGGTGCTTGACCCACGGCAAAAAAGTTTAGATGTTTCTGATTATCGGAAATGGGTTAAAACTGGATAGTTTCAAAATGGCCGCCAATGACAATTACGATTACCTAGTCGTATCTTTTTTATTATTACGTCGAAATTAATCATTTGTTTTTATAATAAGAAGTTTTAAGGGTCAAGGAATTCATTTATGCTATAAGAAATTTGAAATTTTGGTTATCAAGTTCAAAATGCCTATTATGTAGGGGCCGTTTAATATATGGAAAGCCCGCCTTTGCGAAAAATGCGGATCAATCTAGTTTTGAAAATTATCTCGCGGACATGCTAGTATTTTTATAATATGAGATGATTTGAAGGCCCCGTCACGTCGGAATTGTGAAGTTTAAGCCAAGGCTTCACGGGCCTGTTCAGTAATCAGGTGCTAATTTTCTTTGACATCATTAGCTAATTAAACTAATATTTGATAGAATTTTATTACACTATTTATGCGACATATTCCTTCCACTGAGCTATTATGTAATACATAACCACAAAATTTGCGTCGTAGTTATTTGCTTGCGTTTGTTTATATAAAGATACTGAATTACTTACCGACGTGATTTGCAAGACAAAATATTATGAATTCTTATGTCACAATAGTGATTGAAAGCAACGATTCCTTATTACATATAAAAATCTAACATTGAGTTTTTGTAATGAACCGAGGAAGCCACCGAAATATCAGACAAAGCCATCGGAAGACGATCTGACCGGGATAAAAGCAAAACAAAGAAAAGGTTGTCCACAGAAAATCAAAACGTGTAGATCTGCCCACCCAAAAAGGCAGATGGTCTCTTAAGTGGCCAATTGTTTCATACGACGCGCAGTTCGCAGTGCAATACCAGAGTCTAATAATCAGTGCAAAGCCGGAATCAGACTCGATAACAATGGACAGTCGCATTTTTTATTGTGTTTTGCTTCTGTTTCCAGATGTTTGAATTGCGCTTCCGCAATGATGCCCAGTCACAGAACTTGCGATGAGGAGATTACATGAAATGAAATAGCATCGGAGAAAATCTGAAATGGGAAATCGTAAAATTTAGTTCGGATTTCTTATTTTGATTGTTTTTTAGGATCCAAACAGTGATAAAAGTCTTTGTTTTTATGGATTATATGTATGCTATAGATAATGTTAGGTAGATTCTACATGTATAGTAACATCACAATAATACACTATTTTTGAGAACCGAACCTTTTTTTGTCTACAAAATTATGTGATATATATCTAAATGTTTGATATAGGGACAAAACCTAAACTAGTGGCAGTGGTTCCCAAATAGTGGTCCGCGGACCCCCGGAGTTCACATGTATAAGTAACGTTAGGGGTCCGCGGACCCCCGGGGTTCACATGTATAAGTAACGTTATGGGTCCGCGGACCCCCGGGGTTCACATGTATAAGTAACGTTGGGGGTCCGCGAACCCCCGGGGTTCACATGTATAAGTAACGTTAGGGGTCCACGGACCCCCGGGGTTCACATGTATAAGTAACGTTATAGGTCCGCGGACGCCCGGGGTTCACATGTATAAGTAACGTTAGGGGTCCGCGGACCCCCGGGGTTCACATGTATAAGTAACGTTAGGGGTCCGCGATGTCCAAAGAAAAAAAATCGTTAAAATGCATTAAACGGTCAGGGTGACAGTTAAATGCATTTTAACGATTTTAACGAAAAGTACACAGATTATATTTTTTGCAGATGATGAAGAACTAACTATAATGGCAACCAGGGTTCGAAATCTGCGGTCGTCATTTATATTTCGTATCTAAAAATTATATTTTGACGACCGTAATTTTACACCCAGACGTCATTTTTGACGCGCCTTTGACGACTGGGTGAAAAATTACAGTCGTCAAATTGAAAGTTTTAGGGACAAAATACGAATGACGACCGCTAATTTCAAACTCCGCTCTGGCAATCCCCCGATCACAAACTCGCTACACTGTCCAACACACGGAGGTCCTCCTTCGTGGTCCAACTCACAACACAACTCGCCTATTACAAGCCGAATACTTTTACAGCTGGGACAACCAAAATATACATACAATTTCCCATAGAGTTTCCAGACAATCCGCAGATCCTATTACGAGATACCCCAAAACTAAAAATAAGCGCTATCACAATCGTGGAAAATTATAAGGCTCAGGCAGCCACACGGTGCAGCTGCGTGCCACACTGAAACCCCCTTTCCTCCCCCCTCCCTCCCAAACACCGCCCTGGGTCGGAAGTGAGACCCAGATGGGGAGGCCGACTTCCGTTGACAGAAAAGGGACTTCCGAAAGGAATATTTAAGTCTGCTAATTCCAAAGCTCCCTCCAGATGCGGCAAGCCCCCGGCCCCCCTTTTGCAGATCCCCCCCAAACCGGCATCTTTTGGAAGAAACGCTCTAAAAAGGAGGTTTGGAATGGGGTGTCAGATTTGGCGAGGGATCTCCGATTTGGGGAACTGAAAAGATTTTCGCAGCGATTAATTGGTTTTGCAGGTAATTTTGTGGTATTTTTTTAACTTTTGTTGCTGTTTTCATTTTTGGTATATTACATGTGTAGTAATGATACACTCAACAAGGGAGAATACAATACCATGGTTTTGGTGGGTATCCTGAGCAATTAGTTTAAATAAAAAGTAATTTTCATTAGTTCTCAAAAAAATCTTTATATTGTTAAGCTACATTTATATGTTAACTATTAAAAACGTGTAGTAAATTATCTAAATAATACAATAAAAATTATTAATTAATTATATATGAGACTTTAATTTTATGGGATTTTCGCACTGTTTACAGTGGTATAAAATATAACACTATCTTTTTTCTATATGGCTTACCAAAAGAGATACTTTTTTTTAAAAAGTATTCTATGTCCTTAGTAACCTACAGGCACATAAAGCTTTGATAAGCTCTCCTGTAAAACAGTAAAAATGGACATAGTGTCCAATCTCTTATACCTCTAAAGTATAGAAATATTCATTATTCAGACAGTATGATAATATTTTTAATTTACAAAAAATTCCTACAAACAGAGGCAGGGCCGCCATTAACAGAAGCGGGGCCCGAACTGCAGGGACCGACTTACAAGCTTTAGGGGCACAGGGCAAAATAATTTTAGGAGGCCCTCGACGTACCTTAAAATAAAATTACAAAATTTATGTATTAGGAGCCAATGCAAAATAATATAATTAATCAGCTTTAATAAAAGTGTAAATACATAAAAATTTATATTTTTTTTAAACTACTAACATTTTTCCCCTGAGAATTCGAATTAACGTTAATGGTTAGTATTTCAATATATAATTTCTTCATACACTTATATTCCGTACTTTATGGCAAATTCGTAATGATTACAATATTGAGAAATCTGGAATAAGAAAAAAGTTTTGGTAAACGACAAATCTAAGTGCAATTAGAAAACCCAACTTGTTTATGGTCTTAGTCATGAGCTGAATTTTTCCAAATGATCCAAAAGGCATTGCTTTGAAAACTCGATGCGAAAGAGGACATACATGCAGGAACGTGAAGGAAAAATAAAAGTGATTTTATTGAAAAAACATAGAATTTTTTCAAAAAAATAACAATTAATTTAAAAATTTATAAAATTAAATTTAAAAAAATCATTAGTAAATTTATTTTTTCAATATTTTTTTAGCTTTATATACAATTTTGAGGGTGCCTTTAAAATGGGGCCCCTGCAAGTGCCCCAATGGCCAGCCGTTACGAACCAATAGCGGGGACACCGTTTAATTCTCCATAAAATCTTATAATTTGCGAAATTCGAAAAGTCACTCGGGATTTTTACTTACCAAAATGGTCTTCAGGTATAAACAAAAAACAAATAACTTTGTTATGCAAGAAGTGTGCATTATTTATTTTTATTGAAGACAAAAAATGAAGTTTAAGATTATTTGTTGTCAGTGAGTCATAAAAAGGCATATATGTTTAGAATTTGTCAAAACACACATTCGGAATAAAAAAATTGGAAAGACTGAAGTTGAAAATCAAAAAAACTTATTATTTAAAGAAACCTAGAAGGTTACAGAAAAAAAAATCCACATTATCCCAAACATTCCCATTTGATATGTTTTTCTCTAATAATCGCGGGCCCTGTGCGGTGGCACACGTCGTACACCCCCAAGGGCAATCCTGAAATGAGGACTACACAAAACCAACCTTCACTCTCATGTACATTTTTTCAGCAGAAATGAAATTTTTCTCACATTTGGCTTAAGTTACCTTTATTTTGGCGATTTCTTACTTCCTAAGTTCAGCAGCCCTAAATGTATACGGATGGGGCCTGGAAGGAAGGGGGGTACGAAAAGGGGGTCCCCGGACCATATGGCAGGCAGCGTGCCCGGTTCGTGTGCCGACCGGGGGCTCCATTCATGGCGTGGCAGAGGAAAGGGGGGCTGGCATCCTCCCTTTTGCAAGTGGGTCTCACTTTTCTTGCTTTTCTTCTCTTTTACTTTATGCCGGGGTTCTTTTCAGAATCTTTTAGAAGAAAAGAAAGGAACGGAAATAAGAAGTAAAGCTGCTGCTGCTGCTTGCTTGGAGTAACAGGCTCTTGGCGAAGAGGTGCTTCTTTTCCAGAAAGATATGGGATTTGGCTGGATTGTACCTGTGAAAGTGCTTGACCAGTTTTTAACAAAGGCCGGGTTTCTCAATGTTGAGAGAAGTATTGTAGCATAAATATGGGGTGGGGGTTCAAACTTTGGTATATAACTGAGATATCTTAAATTTGCGATATTTGGTATTAGGCACTAAGTTTTGCTTATAGATTTTGGTGGGGAGTGGATGATTTCAATACATATCGAATATATCTTTGTAACTATAAAGCAAAACATAATTTTGATATTTTCAATGACATCATCAATTAAATATCGGACCTAAGATACTAAACATCTTTATAAAAATATATTTGTAAGTACATTAAGTTGGAAATTACTTTAAGAATTTTAAGATACAAGATCTGTGTGGCCTCTACTCTGCAACAAATGAAAATACGCCGTTATATGAAGATTAGCGTAAAAAATAGTCTTGAAGAATAAAAAAATAATACATATAATTTACTATACAAATCAAAAACAAGAAATTATTAAATTTTTAGAAAAATTGCTGAATAATTATGAAAAATTGGAATATTTATAACGTATTTTTTTAAGTATACGCAACTTTTACATAAGTTTATGTATAATTAAATAAAAGTTGGAGTCCTTTTAAAATAGACGGGGGCCCTAGGCCCGGGCCCAACGTTAAAAAAAATTGAATTTAAAGGGATTAATAAATAATCTAGAACAAACTGGACCACCAAGAAATTTCTCGCCAAAACCACACGTAGGAAGTTTCACAGTGATAGGCCTGAAACACAAATATATTGAAACCACGAAAAACAAACAAGACATTTCCAAACAGCAAAAACGGAAGAATTGTTGTTTAAAGAACGTAATTTAACTTAGAAGAATCCGTTTTGGCCGAATATAATTATAAGAATTACCCCCAAAACAACCGAAAAGCGGTTTTCCAGGTACAATTCGATGAAATGGTTGACGAGTGGTGCTGATTTCGAGCAAACGGATTCAAATATAAAAAGAGTAGACAGGTAATGAAGGTAGGGGACAGGTAATGAATGTGACCGGCCATGGATGAGATTGCTCTATTCTTCATTGTTGATTTGGAACAGTTGCAAGGTAGATGAGAGTCACCTTTCTGAAGGTATGTTGTAAGAAATCTAAGCAATCGTAACGATTAAAACTATCAATTTGCCTCCGTTTATCATTGAATGTAGGCAATGCAAAAGGGAAAGATGTTTACTTATTGTGTAGAAAGAATATATTCAAAATTAGTAATCATATTTATTCTTCATCATTGATTATGGATATTGTAGGGTAGACCGTGGCATACACAATGGTCATAGTTCACATAATGTTGGTCAGAACGCTACACCTGTCAGGTTAGGTGGTATATCACGGCAGGGACCGACTTACAAACTTAGGGGCCCAGGGCAAAAGAATATTAGGGGGCCCCTCGACGTACCTCAAACTAAAATTGCTAAATTTATGTATAAGCACACGTGGCAAAATAACGTAATCAATCAACTTTAATGAAAATGTAAATATTGCAAAAAACTTCTTTTTTTTAAAAAAAAACCCGAGAATTTGAATTAACGTTAATATATGGTTTCTCTCAATACTTCACAACAGTTTCTTCATGCTTTTCTGGTTCTGTTCTTCCCTTTTAGCTTTATTTTAGTTGAGCCAGATTCGTATGTTCTACCCATTTTATAGTTATCAAATCCCTAACAATTATAATATAATATCAGAAAATTTAGAATAGGTTGAAAGTATCAGTAAACGTCAAATCTAAGTGCATTTCGAAAACCCAGTTTGTTTACGGTCCTGGCCATGAATTGAACTTTGCAAGTGATCATCCAAAGGGCACTATGAACATGCAGGAAAAGTGAAATCAATTGGATAAAATAGTAAAAGTTTTACAAAAAATTAACAATTGATTTAAAAAAATTATTAAATTTTTTGATTAAATTAAATTTAATTGATTAAAAAAATAATTAGTTTTTTTTTTATTTATTTTTAACTTTTTCACATTTTGTAAGCTTTATAATATTTATTTGGGGGCCCCCTTAAAATGGGGGCCCTGGGCAAGTGCCCCGAATGCCCTGCCGTAAATCAGTCTCTGTATCACGGCCGTCATTAGCTCTCATACCAGTCTGGAGCCAGTTGTGTGAGTGAAAAATGATCTGAACAACTTTTTCGGTTTTTCATAATCTAAGTAAATATTAACACTAATGTATTAGACGTAATGGAATCTGTAAATTTAGATCTTCATAAGCCATTATGGTTTGTCCTACTTGTCTGTTCTTTTGTGGTTATTATAAGCTATTATATTAATTGTTTACATCAAGAATGAAACTTGGAGATTAAGTTATAACGAAAACGTAACGAAGGGAAAAGTTTACACTGAATACATGGGACAGATTTACACAGTGTGTGTGGTCATTTAAAAAACCAGGGCTTGGAAAATGAACTAATAAAGGTAGGAAAAAGAGACAAACTGCTATTCTTACAGACAAACCTGAAAGAAATGCTTTGAAAGAAGAATATGATAAGTCAAAAGAGAAAAATTCATCAAACCACTACAAAAAAAACCCAGCAAATCCGTTTAGAAAATTATTTGATCATGAAAAAGCAGGAGCAGAAAAAAAAGTAAAAGATGACATAACCGTGAACCTATATCGCATATAGGAACCTATATAAAAAAATTTATTTTGATGATGATTGCGATGATGAAAACTGAGTTTACTGTTTAAGACCATACCAAAGGTCAAAACCTGGAGAACTGGGGATACAATCCGGCCAGTCTAAGAGATGGTTACATAATGGTTGTATTACAGTGATTCAATATTCTTTGTTTACAAAATTTGTGAGAGAAAATTTGAAACCGATGAGGACTCTCCATAACTGATTTGTTTAAATGTTTTAGTACTTTCTGAAATAAACTAAAATAATTTTGAAATAAACTAAAGTAATTTTGAAAATAATATAATATTTTTTTACACTAAGCCTTTTATTTCACAGATTTTAGTGTTGTGTAAATATATCCCAGGCATTGCGTAAGCTTGCCACGGATACGGAGTAAGTTTACACAAGTAACGTCACCACACGAAAATATAGTTAATTGAATAAATGTAATAATTTAAGACACATTAAAGGCACTATACTGTAACTTAAAGTTCAACTAGTAAATTAGTATTAAAAACAAGAAAAATAGTGCAATATCTAAAAATAGAAAAATAATATTGAAAAAGCTTGTAAATCTGCCCAGGTCTACCCTACTATGAATGTGGTTGATTTGTTTATAATAGTTGAAGATTGGCGTAATAAAATATGAAGTTTGAGAGAAAGTGGTAATTTTCCCGAAATGTTAGAATTGTGAATAAGAAAAAAATTAACCGTTTATAGATTAGTAATTATTAGTATATATTAATTTATAACTAATGTTATACTCTTTAGTTATAGTTAAAAATAATAATAAATATTTATCAATGTTGTAAATATTAATTAATACTGTAATTACTAATTAATGCTGCAGTTAATAATTAATGTTTCAATTAATAATTAACACTACTATTAATAATTAAAGCAGCAATTGATAATTAATATTTCAGTTAATAATTACTACTACTATTAATAATTAATATTTCATTAATAATTAATGCTGGAGTTAATAATTAATGTTCCAATTAATAATTAATGGTAAAATTTATAAGTAATGGTACAATTAAAAATTAATGGTACAATTGATAATTAATATTACAGTTTAAATGTAATAGTGCATGAAACAGAGAAATAAAAATAATAAATCATTATGTTGTCTCAATGAGGGGTGACAGTTGAGTGCAAATGATAAAATTAAGGAAATTTTCAAAATGTTTTCCCTAAATTTTTATTTGGTTGTTTTTTGTGAACTATCTTGAAAATCACTTAAATTGATAACGGTAAAAAAAACTTAAGCTAAACTTATCGCTTTTGCACAAAAGTCAACTCGTTATATATATATATATATATATATATATATATATATATATATATATATATATATATATATATATATATATATATATATATATATATATATATATATATATATATATATATATATATATATATATATATATATATATATATATATATATATATATATATATATATATATATATATATATATATATATATTCGCGTAATGCCAAATATATTGTAAAATAATTAATTTGTCTTTTATTCAGCAAAAAGGATGTGGAAAATAGTTTATTTGAATATTATACCGTAAATTTCAAAATATTAAAGTTAAAATAAATGATCCTTTGCAAAAGAATATGAGTTCATTTCAGAAATCGACCATTTGGGGACATTGACTTTTTACAGATTGAGGAGTAGAAAATGTATTTAGTTCGTTATTAAATAAAGTTTACCACAAAACGTGTTTTTTAACAAAAGGCAATCAAATTCAAATAAAGTTGGATATACTACAAGAAATTAAAAAAAAAAAAAGCTATTAAAGTCAATGACTTCTTGACTTGTTTAATGCATCTGAATTTTATCCATTTTCAATATAAACAGCATAAGTATTAGGTAAATGATCTCAATCATGTATTTTAAATATACAGAAATTCAATTTGAATATATTCGCCAGTTTTAAAAAAACCTATTCATTCATGCCGTAAGTTTAAAATACATCAGAAATCAGATTTTGAAATACAAAATAATAATAATAATAATAGCTTTAAAACTTAAAGTTTTTATGTAAAGCAAGTGCTTTACACTAAAAGCACAATGCAAAATACTTTTAATAGCTTTCGTAAATACAGGGTAGAAGATTGAAAATATATAAAGGCGTTTCCCATAAAAGTCAACAACTTCTTCTAAGTAAAAGTTCAATTAAAACTTCTATTACTTCATTTTGCGGTGCAATAAAGGTAAATCCAACAATAGTAAAATAATGAAGATTTTGTCGGTACAACACATCTTGATAATAGATATAATTTTCCATCAAAACCAACTTTGCGCGCCATCTATCAAATTTTCCTTTTTGACGACTCGTGTATTATTATTACACAACGCAACGCATTTCGACCACCAGTGTTCAAGGCCACATGCATAAAGGAAACAGAAAAGGGTAGCAAAATAACAAAAAATAATCACTCCGAACAGAAAAAAAACACTAAAAAAAGTGCCGAAGCAACGACGAATACTTCAATTTTGTAGTTGACTGCGCTTCTATAAACAATACGATTTTAGATAATAGAGTCTTGGATCAGTGAACGTACGTCCAGGTTTTTTTTAAAGAAAAATCACCTTTAGTGGGCGTCTGTTAAAGCAACGCCTGAAACTTGGGTTTCGCTATACGCCCTGGAAGGAACCCCCCCCCCCCCCCCCAACCCTTTTTTTTCTGTTTTTTGTGAATACACTCAGTTGGTCGGGTTCGGAGAATTAGTGGGTATGTTATCGAGTTTGAGTTGATAGGCGCTTGCAGGTAAATATTAGGTTTTTCACAGGAAAATAGAAAAAAAAGGGCGCTGGCGCATAGGAGATCAAGACCTCACCCGCTATTTTCTTTCGAAAAAAGTATTTAAATTACGGCCCCACGCAAATTCGGCAGTGATTTCTTTATTCTTGTGAGGTCTGTAGAGGAAGATAATATGTATGTTTGCTTGTTCCTTGCTGCGGACAATCTACAATGCTTCCTTGTACAATCCTTTATTTTATCATGACTGAAAAACTTTTGTGTTTTCTATTGATTATTTGAACAGAGTGGGCTATTTGGCTAGTTCAGTATGCATTTGAAGCTCTCAAACTATTTTCAACTCGCGGGGTGAGTTCTAATTCTCAAGTTACAAATTTAAGATTAAAAAAATTAAAGATAATTTTTGGTAGATTTTTTTGATTAATTTTCACTTAATTGTTACTTCATGAATGTTATTTACATTAAAAATAATTCTAAATTATGCATTTTAAGGATTAAATATTAAGGATTAAATACGTAAGGGCTAAATATGTAAGGACTAAATATGTAAGGACTAAATATGTAAGGACTAAATATGTAAGGATTAAATAGTTATGGGCTTGATATGTAAGGACTACAAGGCTATATACGTAAGGGCTGGATATGTTTTTTACTCTTGTGAGGTCTGTGTAGAGGAAGATAATATGTATGTTTGCTTGTTCCTTACTGCGGACAATCTACGATGTTCCGAGTACAATCCTTTATTTAATTATGAGTTTTGGGGACAGACTGAAAAACTTTCGTGTTTTCTATTGATTATTTGATTGTTATTTGAACCGATTGTGCTATTTGGCTAGTTCAGTATGCATTTGAAGCTCTCAAACTATTTTCAACTCGCGGGGTAAGTTCTAAAAGTCATCCTTTTTTTTATAATATTCAATGCTTATTTAATATTTTTATATATATATTTACATGTTTGGCTTTACGTCAAAATTGAAAAGACGCTAAAAATGTAGGTTCAAAAAAAGTCCAAATGAAGTCCTAGGCTGAGTTAATTAAAAAGAAAAGCGGGAAATTGAATTTTTCTATGTCAGGGGGAAAATATTAACTTTTTAATACCAAAATAGGAAATGTACTTTACAACAAAGTTAATAATTTCCGAAAGATGATCAATCTATGTATAAAGAGACGTCTCATGGCCAGTAACCATAGTAACACGCAAACATCTTTTCCGATTTGCGTGCAAAATCCCCAAATTATGCGTTCCGAGGCCTTGACATAAAACTAAATAAAACATAATTTTGCCTTTTTTTATTGAATGAACCAGCTGAAGACAATAAGCTATAAAAAAAATTAAAGTTAGAAATTGCGCTTTGGACTATTAGATGAACTAGTCCAAGTATCTGCAAATGTGCAAAAGCACTAAATATTAGTCAATTAAAAATAATTAATTTTATGTATTTTTAAACAACCAGGTCAGAAATATATTTTTTCTCGTTTACTAAACCTTGATGAATTTTAACAAATGAGATTTGAAAATAATTATTATGATACATGTTATTGGTTGCAATGTTGCTGTGATATTTGTTATGTTTTTTTTGTCATTTACTGGCATTACGGAACAATGCAACGACGCTTATGCAACTTAAGAGCAGTGGTGGATCTAATAACGTTATTACCAACTTCAGAGCAGTGGCGGATCTAGGTGTTATTACCAACTTAAGAGCAGTGGTGGATCTAGACGTTAGTACCAACTTAAGAGTAGTGACGGACCTAGGCATCATTACCAACTTAAGAGCAGTGACGGATCTAGGCGTCATTATTAACTTAAAAGCAGTTGCGGATCTAGACGTTATTACCAACTTAAGAGCAGTGGCGGATCTAGACGTTATTACCAACTTAAGAGCAGTGGTGGATCTCGTGGGCAGACACGGGATTTTCCGACTATCTAAAATGAAAATTATACATATTGTATATATATATATCCCTGACTTCCTTCAAAACTTTCCATTTAAAATGTAAATAATAATTTCTCTCAATAATTTCTATTATACATACTGGCCAGTTGAGATATGTCTTATTCCTAACAGGATTTTTTATTGTTTTCTTAGAAAATAAAATAAATGTAACATATAATCGTAGAAAACTAATTCCGGCGTAAGTAGTTTCTTCTCTTCAAAGATCCATTAAGCTTTCACTCGGCGCAACTGCTTAACTGTTTCACAACGGCGCAACTGCTTAACGGTTTGACAACGGCGCAACTGCTTAACGGTTTGGCAACGGCGCAACTGCTTAACTGTTTGACAACGGCGCAACTGCTTAACTGTTTGGCAACGGCGCAACTGCCTAACTTTTTGACAACGGCGCAACTGCTTTCGGCCCATCTGCTTAGGAATCGTCTCTTATCTCGGAACCCTGTTTTTGGACCTACACCACTTTGGCGCCAACCCATCCATTTGGCTCAAGCAATTCAAGGATTAAATTATCTTACTCACCATGAAATTATATAATTTTTGGGAAGAGAAAAAAAAAGGAGATCGACACCTGAGATTGAAATGTCCTCATTCTAAAAAAAAGACAAGGAAAATCAAAGCAATATCGACTCTTTCCAGTCAGTTGCTAAGACAATGGGAAATTGATCCCTTTGAGGAAAAACGCAAATCAAAACGTAGATTTATTTTTTAAATATTGTTCTTTTATATATGGGCATTTGGTTATTTGAATTAAAAAAAATGATAGGTTTCTTAAGAAAGGGAAACATTTATATTTCTATTGTTCCCGATTTTAATAACCTCCTGAGACCCGAGCAAATATATGTTCTCTTTCGATTACTAGTTTTCTGATCAAATGGACATTAAAAATGATGTTTTCTTTTTAAATATATTTTAAAATTTTAATTTTGCTCGAGAGCACATCGATTTGAATGGATGTTGAGGTCATAAGCACTGTAGAAAAATGTAATAAATTTTGTAAAGTTTAATTAGTAATAAATATACTTTAATAAAAGTTCTGTAGAAAAATTTAATACATTTATCAAAGTTAATTTGTAATACATTTTTATTAATAAAGAAAATGAAAATCGAAAGCGTCCATTTTCTAATTGACTCACGTACTTCTCCATATTGAAAACAAACAAACAAACAGTCATTGCCAGAATCCAAAACCAAAAAGTGTGATTTCCGATTCATTTTTTATGATGCCACTACTTTTCTTGTTTGCTACAATAAAATCTTTTACAATAGAAGGGAAAACTTAAACCACCATTTCAATGTATGACATGTTTTAAGAGGATATATGAAAATAATAAATTTTCAGCTTTATAAAATGTATTACTTACGGTTGCTTACATTTGAGTTGGTGCTTTTTAATGTAGTTTGAATGCAAGACAATTTTGGGCATAAATGTTGCTGGAATATTTATTTGGATTTTTTAACAGCATATTTTAACGCATTTAATTAATTATCCATTCAAATTAACATGATAAAAGTTTAAAAAAAAACATTTAATAAGACGTAAAATACAAAATAAAATAATCATTTTTATGCATTGAGTGTCTTGAATACCGAGAGAAACTGTTGTTGCAATCATTACAACATGCATTGCAAAAGTAAACGACGTATAATTTATTTTGATTAACTCAATATATAACAAACGTAAAATCTTTGTAATCCAAAAAAAATTGTTGTGAATTGCTAAAAATATAGTTCTCGATTATTTTTTTTAAAGCATTGTACAACTCTATTGTTAATCCCAAAATGTTCCAATCAGTTGCTATGACAATGAGAAATTTATTGTATAAACATGATTTTAAAGAAATTTTTTACTAATGTTATTAAATACTTTTTTTTCACAAAACTGTTCTAAAAGACATTATAGTATAATAATGTTGTTAAAAATATTTTTGTGCGGTAGAGATTTCTTGTTTAATTTATTTGATTATAGACAACATACATGCCTAAATTTGAGAAAATGTGTAACAACTTTGAAAAGGATAATATTTTGTTTGTAGTAGCAAAATTATGTTGTGCAAGAGGTTTTTTTAAAACTTCTTTAAAGGTATATCAATATATATGAGCAATCAAATATTATTGTACTAATTTAATTGTAATATTAGGGAACTCTAATTGTAGATGCTTATATGCAACCTTCTATAATTTATAACAATTATTACTGATCTGATTTTTTCACAACCTGATATCTTCACACAAGTGCCATCAACAGGCTAATACGAATAATTTAAAAAACTAATTTACCAAGTTAAGATTCAATATATACCTTTTGAAGTATACTTATAAATGCCTTAAATATTATGCACAAATTTCTCACATAATGTATTTTTTACGTTAACATGAAATTTCTCTTCGCTGTGAAATATTTATGCCTACAGAAATATGCTTATAAATGTATGAAGAATCGTGCATAAATTTCCCACAATAGGTATTTTTTGCATTAACAGGAAGTTTCCCATAGCTGTGTAATATTTATGCCCAGCGAAATATACTTATAAATGCCTTAAAATTCATTCGTAAATTTCCCGCAATAAGCATTTTTTGCATTAACAGGAAGTTGCCTTAGCTGTGCAATATTTATGCCTAATGAAATATATTTATAAATACATTAATATTAATTCGCAAATTTCCCACATTTTTTTTTTTTGCATTAACAGGAGGTTTCTCTTAGCTATGAAATATTTATGCCTATAGAAATATATCTATAATGCCTTAAAAAATCACCTTAATCTTAAAAATAAACTTCCCACAATAGGAAATTTTTGCAGTAACAGGAAGTTTCCCTTAGCTGTACAATATTTATGCGTAATGAAATATACTTATAAATGCCTTTAAAAAATGCGTAAATTTCCCACAATAGGTCTTTTTTGTATTAACAGGAAGTTTCTCTTAGCTGTGTGTATTTTTTCTGTTCGTGATTCTCGTCTACTTAAAATAGTCCCACGAGAATTTACTCTTACTCAAATGAGCTTTTAAACTAACACCGGATGTTTCTCTTTCACAAGATGCATGTGTTGTGCCCAGAGATCCACAGAGCGATCAATGGGGAAAATACCAACACAAACCAAACTTCTTCAGCTGACTTGTCCACGGCCCGACTCCATTCCCAAACCAAATGACGAAAACAAAACCAAAATCACACACAAACAAATACCAATTAAAACCCGATCCCATTTTGTCTTCTATTCCATTTCCCTTTTCCAAGCTTATTCCCACTTCAACCCTCCCTCTACAATAGGCAACCTCGAACAAGCTTGAGAGATCGTTTATTTACCCTTGGTCTGAGAAGAAAGAATTTGTCGGGTTTGGAAAAACGGGTGTTTAGCGTGTTGCCTGTACCGAAAAAAGAAAGCAAGGGGGGGAGGATGTAATTGCAGACTAGAATCGTCGGATCCATGCGCGGTTGCTTACCCATTTCCTGTGGGCTCTCCCTCAACCGGCCAAGCGTACCCGAGACATCTTATGGCTTGCTCAGGGAAAGCGTAGACCGGCACAGCACTTGAGTGGGCAGAATTATTTCAACATGGAAGTCGGTTTCGGTCGAACAACTGTACGGCGGATTCGACTGAACCGACTACAATTTATTGCAGTCTGCCTGGGAGAAGTGTCCATCGCTAAGAAAGGCAGATAAGGGATTAAGATACATGGAGAGGGGGTGGAGGAGGTCCGCACTAAATTATTTTGATAATACCATTAAGCGACTGACAGCATCGAATATGTCTTAATGTCTCTTGTAAATTCATATCCAGCACCTTCACTATCACTTATCTTATGCTAATATATAAAACAGTGATTCGACTGAACCGTCTACAATTTATTGTAGTCTGCCCGGGAGAAGTGTCCATCGGTATGAAAGGCAGATAAGGAATTAGGATACAGGGGGTGGGGGGTCTCATTAAATTAATATGAAAATACCATAAGCGACTGACGGCATCGAATATGTCTTAACGTCTCTTGTAAATTCATATCCAGCACCTTCAATTTCAATTATCTTATGCTAATATATAAAACAGTGATTCGACTGCACCGACTACAATTTATTCAAGTTTGTCTGGGAGAAGTGTCCATCGGTAAGAAAGGCAGATAAGGGATTAGGATACATGAAAAGGGGTAGGGGGTCCTCATTAAATTAATATGAAAATACCATTAAGCGACTGACAGCATTGAATATGTCTTAACGTCTCTTCCTCTTGTAAATTCATATCCAGCACCTTCACTTTCAATTATCTTATGCTAATATATAAAACAGTGTTTCCAAAGTTTTTGAAGGCGCTATAGCAAGATGAATACACCGGTTCTCCTCTGTCAGATCACCGAAGTCAAGCATCATCGGGCGCGGTCAGTACCGGATCCTTCCTTCGAGATCGACCCCGAACCTTCGTCAATAGACCATTGTGCAGCTCTAGTGCGACGTTAATTAAACAAGCAAGCTTTCGAAGTCGACGGACCACCGAGTTAAAAGTTAGACTAAGAGCGGACACACCACTAGCAGCTAACAACACTAAATAAAATTTAGTTGCCAAATTTTTTATTTGGGTGCTCAATACATTTCAAGTATCCAGTATTGTATTTTTGGCAAACACAAAACTATTAATTACGTTTAAATAATATCGTATTTAACTTAAATAATTTAATGATATGCTATAAATAATTTAATAAATAATTTAATGATATCAAATTAATGATAGGCGTCTATTTTCAAATAATAAAAGGATATTTGAGTGCATGCTTACACATGTTTCATAAAATTCGGTATATTTTGTGCAAGAGTGAGAGTATAAAGGAAAGTTACGCCCTACAAAAACTGCAAGTGGAAGAATTCTATTAATTTTTTTTTTAACATGAACTTCCACGGACCACTTTAAACCCTCTTATGGACCACCAGTAGTCCGCGTCCACGACTTTGGAACCACTTATTAATAATTATTAATTATAATTATTAATTATAATTGATAATTATATAATGATATATAAAAATTATTAGGCTTGATGAATCAAGTTGTGCACCCTCATGTTTTTTTCGACCAAAACCATGCAAATGAGATATTGACGATCCCAGATACAGAGATGAACTTAAGGAACAGATCATCTCTCCAGTTTGCCTGAAAATATTTATTCCAGGCAAGCTATCAATAGTTTCCTCGTGAAACTCTCGAGTTAACTCACAATTTTTTTTATTTTGAGAATCAGATTTGAGTGTGTGAATTGAAAAGTCTGAAGTATTCATTGAAATACTTTGCTGAGTTAGTGTTCTTTAGTGCTATAAACCAATGAAGCCCAAATTGTAACCGATTCACAAGCATCAAGATGGCGTCATGTTAAACCCGCATTCATAGTGCAAAATTATGTTCTTAAATTCAAAATAAAATAAGCATATCACCAAGAAATTCAAGCATCACATCAACGACATTAAAGGTTATTTTCAATCTAAACCAGGCCAAAGCAAGCGCGACAGAACAGAACATTCCCATCGGCTATATTGCAACTATAAAACCACCACAAACAGTTACTACAATTCCACCCATTAAAAGAACACAAAAACCACTTCCTTTATTTTAGTATTTTCACGAAACGAATCAGGAACAATCGCTCCCAGCAAAAGAATTCCTTCTTTTTTGCGATCCCATAAAAGCTCTATCGGGGCACCCCATGATCGAACTAAGTGGCCCCCCGTAGCTCTCAACCCATGAGTTGTTAGCATCCCCGACCTGTTAGGCCAACCCAAGCGAAACGATGAGGCGTTTAATTAGGCAGCAGAATAAAAAACAAGACTCATCCTCAAGCACCCAAAGAGGGTGCCCAGTGCGAACAACTTCTTCTGAGTTCATTTCGGCAAATGGCACGACCTTGCAACAAGAGGTGTGACATTAGAACTCTTTTAAGGGCAACCGGACACAGGCTTATTTGTCGAGAGACGCCCTTGAATGGAAGGGTGGGATTGCCGTCCTGACTCGTTTCCATAAATATATATACACCCACACCTTAGCGGGTTAGAAGAAGGAAAGTGAAAAATGGTGTGAGATGATTATTTCGGAGTTTCGCCCAGTTTTTGGCTTCGGTTTTTATGTTTGGGGTGGTTTGTTTTTCTATTTGAACAATGGAATAGTAAAAATTTGTAATTAACTGATTAATGATGTATTTTCCGGTGTAATGGAGAATTTGTTTGTCCTGGACTTGGGGCGGTGAAAGGCCCAAGCAACTGATTGAGGTTCCGAACTAAAGCCATTTTGTGAAAATAGGGCCGAACTATTTATAGTAATGGAAGGCATATAAACATATAAAAAAACATAAATATTGCTACGCAACAATAACATGATATTAGAACTATCAAAAAAATTAAAATTCTTTTCCATAACAAATGATCAAAATAAAAATAAATTCATTAAAATAAACTTTAAAACTGATTTTTAAATTAAAAATATTTAATATTACCTTTAAAAAAATTAATGTTTGTTCAAGCGTATAGAATATATTCTCAAGTATGTCAAGTAAGCCCTGCTCCTTGGTCAAAATTTTCTTAGCATCCAAAATATTTCTAACATTACTTTGGCGTTTGTTGCTTCTCCCAATTTTGCAGGTGGCATTTTTTTCCATGAATGACCAGAATTGACAACTTCTGGCTTGAGTAGTACTTAAGGTTAAGAATCAGTTTATTCAAAGTTTGAGGACAATTACATTCCCCGCTTGATACACGCCCAAGTGATGGTTGGTTAAATTACCGTCGCATGAGAGCTATATATATATATATATATATATATATATATATATATATATATATATATATATATATATATATATATATATATATATATATATATATATATATATATATATATATATATATATATATATATATATATATATATATATATATATATATATATATATATATATATATATATATATATATCTATATCTTGGGATATATCTTGATTGATTAGTCGAAATAACGTAGCACAAGAACTGACAATACCTCACTTTCCAAACTTCCACAGCAGGACAAACGTAAGGATATTTGAACCACGGCAGATTTAACCTCGCCTTAAGGTTAAGAATCAGTTTATTCAAAGTTTGAAGGAAGTTAGATTAACCGCTTGATACACGCCCAAGTGATGGTTGGTCCCAAAAACGCCGTATCAGAACTATGTATAAGCTATTGGCGAGGGTTTGGGATATATCTCGATTAATTAGGTGAAATAACGTAGCACAACAACTGGCAATACCTCACTTACCGAACAACTACAGCAGGACAAACGTAAGGATGTTTGAAACACGGCAGATTTAACCTCGCCTTAAGGTTAAGAATCTGTTTATTCAAAGTTTGAAGAAAGTTAGATTCACCGCTTGATACAGGCCCAAGTGATGGTTGGCTGAATGAACTTCGCAATTAGGGCTATATATATGCGATTGGCGAGGGTTTGGGATATATATTGATTGATTCGATGATTGTCGAAACATCGTTGCATAACATTAAGAACTGAAAACATCTTAATCTCGAAACTTCAACACCAGGACCACCGTAAGGACATATTTGAACCCCCTTCTTACGTTGGGTTTAATTGCACGTTGTCTATTCTACACGAGAGGCCTCCGTGGCCGAGCGGTTAAGGCGTTCAGCTGCTAATCCAAGGATTGGTGGTTCGAACCAGCGCGATGGACTTGACAAAGAAAAGTAAAAAAGTAGTGATCTTGTTATCGGAGGGTTGCCGGCTTCGCTACAAAAAAATACTAGAAAAGTCATCCAGAACATCCGCAAAAATTAACGGCGTGTATACGGGACTGGTGCACGATAAATCTGATCGGGGTCCAAAGTCCCGACGTCTATTGAAAGCGTTGGGTGCCAGTTCAGGTGTTTCCTCGTCATCTGACCATGGTTAAAAAATACGAGGCATCGTTCCCGGATTTTCCTTCGAGATAGGCTCCGAACCGTCGCCAATAGCCCACTGTGCAGCTCTAGTGCGACGTTAATTAACCAAACCATACCAAATATTCTACACGATGACGTTCGTTTGAATGACAAGGAACAAACTCACAACCCTCCGCTTACGAGCTCTCGTCATCTGACCATGGTTCTAAAATAACGAGGGGCATGTATGAATGTGTGTATGAATGTGTGTGTGAATGTGTGTGTGAATGTGTATGTGTTCCCGGGTCTTTCCTTCGAGATTGACCCCGAACCGTCGCCAATAGCCCACTGTGCAGCTCTAGTGCGACGTTAATTAACAAAACAAAACCAAACCAACCGCTTACGAGCTCATAGCTTTTAGGTCTAAGAAACTCGGACTACCTGTCTAACTAATTGTCGATTCCTATTTTAACTATAATTTTTTTAATAAATGACGTTAGATCCTTTTTCTTTGCTAAGTGGGACCTCCAGTTTCCTAGTGGATAAAGAAGAGTAGTGATCTTGCGATCGGAGGGTTGCCAGCTTCGCTACAAAAATACTAGAAAGTCGTCCAGAATATCCAACAAATTATACTGGCGTGTATACGGGACTGGTGCACGATAAATCTGATCGGGGTCCAAACTCCCGACGTCTATTGAAGGCGTTGGGTGCCAGTTCAGGTGTTTCCTCGTCATCTGACCATGGTTCTAAAATAACGAGGTGCATGTATGAATGTGTATGTGTTCCCGGGTCTTTCCTTCGAGATTGACCCCGAACCGTCGCCAATAGCCCACTGTGCAGCTCTAGTGCGACGTTAATTAACAAAACCAAACCAAACCAAACCTAGTGGATAAAGACTTTCAGCTGGTAATCAGAGGATTGCTAGTTCGAGCCCGTGCGATGGACTCGACAAAGGAAAAAAGTAGTGATCTAGCGATCGGAGGATTGCCAGCTTCGCTACTATACTACGAAGTCGTCTAAAAATCCAACAAATTATACTGGCGTGTGTACGGGACTGGTGTACGATAAATCTGATCGCGGTCCAATGTCCTGATACCTAGGTTGCAAATGGTGGTAGCTCAGGTGTTGTTCTCGTTATTTGACCATGGTTAAAAAATACAAAGCATTGTTCCCAAACCTTTCATTCGAGAGAGGCCCCAAACCGTCGTCAGTAGCGCAATGTACAACTCTATTCGCACGTTAATTAACCAAACCAGCCTCGCCATTCGGCCATCTTTCAAAACCACGGGAGGCCTCCGTGGCCGAGCGGTTAAAGGCGTCAGCTGGGAATCCGAGGATTCCTGGTTCGATTCTAGGCGATAGACTTGTCAAAGAAAAGTAAAAAGAAAAAAAAGAAAAACAATTAGTAATCTTGTGATCTTGTGATCGGATCTCTAGAAAAGTCGTCCAGAACATCCGCAACAATTAACGGCATGTATACGGGACTGGTGCATGATACATCTGATCGGGGTCCAAAGTCCCGACGTCTATTGAAGGCGTTGGGGGCCAGTTCAGGTGTTTCCTCGTCATATGACCATGGTTTTAAAATAACGAGGTGCATGTATGAATGTGTATGTGTTCCCGGGTCTTTCCTTCGGGATTGACATCGAACCGTCGTCAATAGCTCACTGTACAGCTCTAGTGCGACGTTAGTTAACCAAACCAAACCAAAATTAAAACCACGGGCAGTGTACCCGGGTCTTTCCTTCGCGATAAAACCCGAACTTTCGTCAATAGCCCATTGTGTAGTTCTAATTCGACATTAACTCACCCAACCATCTTAACGCCCCCGCAACTCAAACATGTCAACCTTGTTCGGTCTGCATCTGACCTCTAAGCACCTGATTCTGCCCTCGAGAAACTCCATCTGATACTGCCCTTCCCGTAGTATCCCAGTCGTATTATGGAAATGCCCCATCCACCTACACGGATTACATCTCAAGTAGCTTTCCCATTTCCTCTGGACACATTATCTGATCTACTTGAACGAGTCTTCTTCTTCTTCTTGAGAGAAGAGAAAGAAGAAAGAGCGGGCGGGGGACACGGTGGAGAGCAGTTTCCGTTTACCTTGGCAGCTTCCGTTGTAAAAGAGGGACTTTTTCGGTGGTTCGGATGCAGAGCTCGTAGGGAAAACTAGTCATTCATATCCGATTTGGGTACCTGCGTTACTTTTGTGTGGGAATGTCCGAATTAAAACGGCCTGGGATTGTTTTTAAATTAAACATACAAAAAAATAGATACACTTTTCTTTATATTTTAAGGTTTTGGTACCTTTCAATACATATTTTAATCTGGAATACGGTAATCCAGATTAAAATTACGAGGCATCGTTCCCGGGTCTTTCCTTCGAGATAGGCCCCGAACCGTCGCCAATAGCCCACTGTGCAGCTCTAGTGCGACGTTAATTAACTAAACCAAACCAGATTGAAATACGCACGATGTCATTGATGGGGGTGTCTGTCGTAAATATAGTTTATAAAAATTAAAAACATGGCATATTAAGTGTATTATTCATCTAAAAACAATGAAATTATATAACGGTTTTGGAAACGTTGACTTAAAGTTATAAAAAATTGCGATAATATTAACATATTTGTCATAGTTTTGACAATTTTGGTGCAATTTATGTACAATTAACTAAATGTTGGGGCCCTCTAAATCCTGGGGCCTAGGCCCGGATAGGGCCCGATTAAGACATTGAAGCAAGGGAAGCCCGCCTTTAAATGGGTGCCCCATTGCTGTCAAATAGGCCCTGGAATATCAAATTGAGCCTTTACATGCACTAAAATAAGTAGTAGTATAAGAGTAGTGCCAGTTGCGCCCAAGCTTTGAGGGTGATTGTTATTGCAGTTTTTTGCAATTTGCTGCCATGAAACTTTTTTTTATAATGGAATTTATTTCATCCCAATGAACTGCTTTCCTATATATTTTAAATTAAAACAGCCACTTCTTTATTAAGGACTGCATAAAAAACATTTTCAGCCTAGCCAAAATGGACGATAAAAAGCCAATCTTACAAACCAATGGTATATAATGATGACGACTCGACAAGGCGGATTTGTATATGACCACAGGTATTTTCTGATTTTTTTTTTTTTCGTTTTTCCAATTCCCGCTCCCAAAACCGCAACTGGTACTACTTTTTTCACGGATGCAACTTGTACTACTTTTTTCACGGGCGCAACTGGTACTACTTTTTTCACGGGTGCAACTTGTACTACTTTTTTCACGGACGCAACTGGTACTACTTATTTCACGGGGGCAAATGTCAAGGGCCCAAATAACATGCATTCACTCAAAATTCTTGAAAAGCTATTTGCAGAAATTCCTGAAGGTCGTGAAACAGTCAACATTTGGAAGAATAAGTGAAAATATTTAGAATTTTATTTAGAACTCCTGTTCCTGGCCATCTATCACTTTTCTCCGGACAACTACTGTTTTAAAATCGCAGCAACAGCAAGGCTTCAGTTTGTATCGTAAATATTTTAAGATCTATGTTATAGGTAAAGCCTTGTTTGTGCATGAAGAAGAAAAAGCCAAACATGACCTTTATTCCTCTAGATCTGTTTAGGTTAACTTTTTAGGAATGAAAAACGTTTTTAGAAACATTACGTAAACTACCAAAAGTCACGGAAATTAAGAAAATAACTTATAAATATAAAAATACTTTAAAAATTCTAAAAATTAAAAAAAAAAGTTTTTGTTATTAGTTGACTAAAAATAAAAATGTGGTTTTAATAATATAAAATTCTAAAACCGTGTTACTTAAGCTTTCCACGCTTTTATGTTTAGACAATTAAAAATAATAGTTTATATTTTTGTTTTTAATACATTTAATAAAATCACATTTTTATTTTTTTTAATATCTGCTAATTCAAACTAATTAGAATTTTTGTGAGAAGTTTTTGTAAACTATTCTTAATACTGGTAGATATTAGTCTTCACTTGCCGTGAGATAGTGAGTATAAGGCCCTGATTTACCATTGATAAGTAGGCTCTGATTTACCATTAGGTACATTAGGCCCGGGCCTAGGGCCTAACGTGTTGGGGAAAGTCTTTAGGCGCAACATTTGTTTAATTACATATAAAATTCTGTAAAACGTGTCTATACTTTGATTTTTTTTAGTTATTATTGCAGTTTTTCATGACTGAAAAAAAAAAGTTCCAAAAAAACAGCATAATTTCTAACTTTTGAAATATGGAAATTAACTTAATATGCATTATTTTTCATTTTTCAAGGCCATTTTTCAACGATAAGTGCCCCATCAGTGTTGTCGTGCCTATAGTATTAAAAGTTTTAAATCAGGCCCCGAGTATAATTTCATCATTAAAATAAGATAAATGAAAATACACTTTAAATATTAAAATTTAGAATATATACATATGACTTTTTGTCACAACATATTTTATTTTAATTTCATTATTCTGCAATCCTAAAATAAGATTATACATTTAGCATGACTGTTTTAACAACAAAAAAAACTAAATAATTGCTGCCCTAAATTTATGAACCAGACTCAAGGAATCCACAAATGACTTTTTTCCCAACCATAAAATAAATAAAAAAATCTGGCCACACACATTCAGTCCAGCGCCTATTGTTGAAGAAACGTCTTGTGCTCATAGACCACATAGGGTGACCCCTCGGCCCATGGCCATAGAATTCTGGGTCTATTCATAGTAGCAATCCTATATCTAGGGGAAAACCTATTCTGATGCTATTCACACTTGAGATTCTTGAAAAGCTCTACTATAGGACATTTGACAGATGGAGTGCCTGCCCTTTGGTTCTTTGGTGTCCTAGCTGGTAGACAAAGCCAAGAATGTGACAAGCAGTATAATGCGTAGCGTGGTCACTCTTGTTACTTTTAGCTCATGTATGGAATCGTTGGGAACGGTGTGGACTTGTCCAGACAGAACGCATTTACATTTTACCAGTATACTGGAATTTATATAGTATGAAATAACAGTAAAAAAGTCAGATAACAGTAAAAAAGTCAGCAACAGTACAATAAATATACTATAAAAATGCGCATTTAATTATATTTTTTAATTGCTGATTTGGTATGTTAAACTGTTCGTTTTAAACTTGTCCAGACAGAACGCATTTACATTTTACCAGTATACTGGAATTTCTCTAGTACAGATAACAGTAAAAAAGTCAGCAACAGTACAATAAATATACTATAAAAATGCGCATTTAATTATATTTTTTAATTGCTGATTTGGTATGTTAAACTGTTCGTTTTAAACTTGTCCAGACAGAACGCATTTACATTTTACCAGTATACTGGAATTTCTCTAGTACAGATAACAGTAAAAATGGAAACAACAGTACAATAAATATACTATAAAATTAGCATTTAATTTTTTTTTAATTGTTGATTTGGTATGTTACACTGTTCGTTTTAAACTTGTCCAGACAGAACGCATTTACATTTTACCAGTATACTAGAATTTCTCTAGTGCAGATAACAGTAAAAATTTCCGACTAAAATACAATAAATATACTATAAAAATGAGCATTTAATTTTTTTTAATTGTTGATTTGGTATGTTAAACTGTTTGTTTTAAACTTGTCCAGACAGAACGCATTTACATTTTATCAGTATACTGGAATTTCTCTAGTACAGATAACAGTAAAAATGTCAGACAAAAGTACAATAAATATACTATAAAAATGCGCATTTAATTTTATTTGTTAATTATTGATTCGGTTTGTTAAACTGTTCGTGTTAAACTGTAAAAAATTATTAGGCTACTTTGTTTAGTTAGTTATAATTAATACATCAGATACTATATTTGTTAACTTGTAATATCTACATTAGTAAATGGTTTACTGGTTAAATATAGTAATATGAGAATAGGATAATATTATGATTTATTGGTATAGGTAATATTACTTTTAGATAGAAATGTATTTATCACTTTAGAAATAAAATTACTAATAATTGTAAAAGTAATAAAAAAACAACTAAGAATATTTTAAATTTACAAAAAAGTTGGTACCTACAAAATGCCTTTAAAAATAATAAAATCGTCATTCGACAGAAAAAAAAATCAAAATAAAATTTAACACTATACTAAAAAAAAGGAAAATATAGTTTGAAATAATCAGAAATACTTCAAAACTTAAACAAAAAAATAATAAAAGAATGCTAATTTTGCAAACATTTATATTTGCTAATTTAGTTGTAAACACTTTTTTCAACTGATATTTTCAAATTCACTAAAATAAAACAAAAATTAAATAGGTCTTCAAATAAATAAACAAGAAAAAGGGAATATACTTTGGTAATGAACAAAAGTGGATGTTTGAAAAATTTGCAACTGTGAATTTTTATTTGATGTATTAGCTGTAAAAAAATCAATTCTGTAAGAGACGTTACTTCTGTCATTCTGTATCAATATTTTCATCCAATCAAATACGGTAGGTGCCGGAGTGCCATATTTGGCTAATAAGCGTTCCTGAAAATTTCCGTATTCATTGTAACTTATTAAAAGTATATAATAATTTTGTTGGTTTATTCTGATTTATACATAGAGTAGATTAAAACTAAGTATTAAATGACATTTTATGATATTTTATATGAATTTTCTGATAACTTTTTATTCGGATTATTAATTTTTATTTATTCCATTTAATTTCTATACATACCAATATGTATGGATACTGTTTAAAAAACAAGCCTTTATTTAATGTCTAAAAAGTGAAATAACAACTAAAACCCAAATTTTCAAAAACTCTTCCTATGTCTGTATTATATACTTTGATATAATTTAATCAATTAATTTTTTTATGTTAAAAATTAAAGGAGTACTGATTTTTAAAAAAAAAGCATATTTAGGCTTAAAAAACAATAAACAAAAATTATTTTTTAAATTATTATTTTTTTCATTGATTAATGTTTAGAAAGAGATGTTCTAATAATGCAAAAAATATATATTTCTTAGTTCATAAGTAAATATATAAGGATTTGGGGCTCGGGTCTCACTTAAGGAAATAACTGTAGCACAGAAAACTAAAACTTCATTAAATATATTTACAAAATATGATTCAGTATATGAAAAATCCTAATTTTGAAGATCGTTAACATTTTTCTCAATCAATTTACAATTCAACGTTCAGCAAAATGATAAATATAACCCAATACCAATCTATTGTTAATGCGCATCACATAGCAATCCATTTTTGCAGGGTCATTACTTTTGCCAGCAAAAAAATATCCTCAAGGCAAAATGCCACAAGATTAATCATAAAGCTACCCTTATATATAAAGACCCCCATACAAAAATATCGTATAAGAGAGGGGAAAGACATTGAGGGGTCTATTTCCGATAGAGGTCAAAAATTTGACCTCCACCGAAGCAATAATTGCATACAGTAGCGCAAAAGTAGCCTCTAATCAAGACGGTAAAAAAAGATTAATGATAGCTCCTGTGCGCCTTTTCTCGCCTTTGACAGGTTCGGAATCTGTACTGTTACCATGCTACAGTACCCTAGGGCAATGTTATGTAGGTATATGCGTACTTCAAGAACACGGGTGTACTCAAGAAAAATATAGGGGCTTGTAGCTTAAACTTGTTGAAGTCTAAAATGTTTAATAAATTGTTTCATATATTTTTTATTTATTGATGTATAGTGTTAGTGTGTTATTTATTAATTTTGTACATATTTTGTATATTTTTTATATAGGTCATTATTTATTTTTAAAATCATTAGTGCAAGCTGAGTTATAACACTATTAAAAAAAAATATTATATATTTTTCAAATTAACGGTAATGTCAAGGTTTTTTAAATAAAATCTCATAAACTGTTAGGCCGATCTTAGTATGACTTATGATTTTGTTTTTTTATATTGGTCATTATTTATTTTTAAAATCGTAGAAGATGAGTTATAACACTATTAAACAATTTTTATTCTATGTATATTTCAAATTTACAGTAATGTTAATTTTTTTTTTAAGTTAAAAGCTCCTAAACAGTTTGGCCGATTTTCGTATGACTTCTTATGATTTTATATGTTTTGCATATATATTGGTCATTATTTATTTTTAAAATCGTAGTAGATGCCCAGCAAAAAAAGTCAGCATAAAACCTTCATCAAAATTGTCAAATTGAAGGTTTTATAAAGGATATTGAAACAAAAAACTGCAGTTTTTTTTGAAGTTTTTAATTTTCCTGCATAAAACCTTTAAAATATCTGCATTTTCCCTTCATGATTCAAAATTGAAGCTTTTTTGCAGGTTTTTATGAAGGTTTTTTACATTTTTTATGAAGGATATTGAAACAAAAACCTTTAATTTTATAGATCTTCAAAAAAACTGCAGTTTTCCTGTATAAAACCTTCAATTTCAAAATTTTGATGAAGGTTTTATGCTGACTTTTTTTGCAGGGATGAGTTATAATACAATTAAACAATTTTTATTATATATTTTTCAAATTGACGGTAATGTAAATTTTTTAAATTTAAATTCTCATAAACTGTTTAGCCGATCTTAGTATGACTTCTTATGATTTTGTATGTTTTTCACATTAGTCATTATTTATTTTTAAAATCACAAGTAGAAGATGAATTATGACACTATTACAACAATTTTTATTATATTTTTTCAAATTAACGATAATGTCAATTTTTTAAGTTAAAATCTCAGAAACTGTTTGGCCGATGTTAATGAAACTTGAAAAGCTGAAAATAGTAACCCAGAAGAAGGTTTAAATGCTTTTTGTGTCGAGATTTGTAAAAAAGGAAATGAATTGATTACAACTTACTTCTCATTGTTTGTTTGTGAAATGTTTTTTATATGAATATTCGGACGAACATAACTTTTTACTTTCTATACTTATTTTGATACTTTTTTTTAACGATAGAGAGCGATCTCATAGTTATAACAATCAATTTATTCAATCCAGAGTTTTTTCAGAACTAGTAACGAACTAGTAACGAACAAATTGCTAAGTGATAGAGCGCTGTTGTCGTAAAAGAAAGGTCGCGAATTGTAACTTTAGTTTTGTCTTCTTGCTTCTGTTTTTATTCAAGCAGCATAATGTCTGTTTATTAAAATATTATACCAATTTATATAATACACACCTATTATAAAATATCTAAATAGAAAATTGTGAACGTTGTATCCCGTCATAGCTCAGTGATAGAGCACTGGTCTCGTAAACCAGGGGTCGTGAGTTCAAGCCTCACTGGCGGCTTCACTTTTTTTGGATGCAGCAGCAGACTATCTGCTCGTAACATCACTATTATAAAAAATCTTAATAGAAAATATTAGCCGTAGAATCGCCGCCATAGCTCAGTGGTAGAGCATTGGTCTCGTAAGCCAGGGGTCGCGAGTTCGAACCTACAGGCGTGTTCATTTTTTTTTTGTATGTAAGCAGCAGACTATCTGCTCTTTTCATCCCTATTATAAAAAACCTTAATAGAAACTGTTAACCATATAATCGCCGCCATAGCTCAGTGGTAGAGCATTGGTCTCGTAAACCAGGGGTCGTGAGTTCGAACCTCACTGGTGGCTTCTTTTTTTTGTATGCAAGCAGCAGACTATCCTGTCGTTACATACCTATTAAAAAAAATCTTAATAGAAAATTGTGAACGTAGTATCGCCGCCATAGCTCAGTGGAAGAGCACTGGTCTGGTAAACAAGGGGTCGTGAGTTCGAACCTCACTGTCGGCATCACTTTTTTTGTATGCAATCAGCAGACTATCTACTCGTTACATCAATATTATAAAAAATCTTAATAGAAACTGGAAACCATAGCATCGCTGCCATAGCTCAGTGGTAGAGCACTGGTCTCGTAAACCAGGGGTCGTGAGTTCAAGCCTCACTGGCGGCTTCACTTTTTTTGTATGCAACAGCAGACAATCTGCTCGTTACATCTCTGTTATAAGAAATCGTAATAGAAACTGGTAACCATAGCATCGCCGCCATAGCTCAGTGGTATAGCATTGGTCTCATAAACCAGGGGTCGTGAGTTCCAACATCAATGGCGGCTCATTTCTTTGTATGCAGGGAGCAGACTATCTGCTCGTTACATACCTATTATAACATATCTTAATAAAATATGGTAAACATAGCATGGCCGCCATAGCTCAGTGGTAGAGCAATGGTCTCTTAAACCAGTGGTCGTGAGTTCGAACCTCACTGGTGGCTAAAATGTTTCCGTTTTCATATAATCAGTTGATTGTCTTTGTAAAACCAAAGAAATCTTAATAGAAAATGGAAAACAGAGCATAGCCACAATTGCTAAGGGATGTCGTAAAAGAAAGGTCGTGAATTGGAACTTTAGTTTTGGCTTCTATGCTTCTGTTTTTATTCAAGCAGCATAATGGCTGTTTATTAAAATCTTATACCTATTTATATAATACACAACTATTATAAAATATCTAAATAGAAAATTGTGAACGTAGTACCGCCGCCATAGCTCAGTGGTAGGGCACTGGTTTCGTAAACCAGGGGTCGTGAATTCAAACCTCACTTGCGGCTTCACTTTTTTTGTATGCAGCAGCAGTCTATCTGCTCGTTACACCTCTATTATAAAATTTCTTAATAGAAACTATTAACCGTAGCATCGCCGCCATAGCTCAGTGGTAGAGCATTGGTCTCGTAAACCAGGGGTCGTGAGTTCGAATCACTGGCGGCTTCATTTTTTTTTTATGTAAGCAGCAGACGATCTGCTCGTTACATCCATATTATACAAATATCTTAATAGAAAATGGTAGCAATAGCATCGCAGCCATAGCTCGGTGGTAGAGCACTGGCCTCGTAAACCAGGGGTCGTGAGTTCAAACCTCACTGGCGGCTTCAATTTTTTTTGTATACAGCAGCAGACTATCTGCTCGTTACATCCCTATTATAAAAAATCTTAATAAAAACTGTTAACCATAGCATCGCCGCCATAACTCAGTGGTAGAGCATTTGTCTCGTAAACCAGGGGTCGTGAGTTCGAACCTCACAGGCGGCTTCATTTTTTTTGTATGCAGCCAGCAGAATATCTGCTCGTTACATCCCTATTATAAAATATCTTAATAGAAAATGGTAACAGTAGCATCGCCGCCATAGCTCAGTGGTAGAGCATTGGTTTCGTAAGCCAGGGGTCGCGAGTTCGAACCTACAGGCGTGTTCATTTTTTTTTTGTATGTAAGCAGAAGACTATCTGCTCTTTTCATCCCTATTATAAAAAAACTTAATAGAAACTGTTAACCATATAATCGCAGCCATAGCTCAGTGGTAGAGCATTGGTCTCGTAAACCAGGGGTCGTGAGTTCGAACCTCACTGGTGGCTTCTTTTTTTTGTATTCAAGCAGCAGACTATCCTGTCGTTACATACCTATTAAAAAAAATCTTAATAGAAAATTGTGAACGTAGTATCGCCGCCATAGCTCAGTGGAAGAGCACTGGTCTCGTAAACAAGGGGTCGTGAGTTCGAACCTCACTGTCGGCTTCACTTTTTTTGTATGCAATCAGCAGACTATCTGCTCGTTACATCCATATTATAAAAAATCTTAATAGAAACTGGAAACCATAGCATCGCCGCCATAGCTCAGTGGTAGAGCACTGGTCTCGTAAACCAGGGGTCGTGAGTTCAAACCTCACTGGCGGCTTCAATTTTTTTTGTATACAGCAGCAGACTATCTGCTCGTTACATCCCTATTATAAAAAATCTTAATAGAAACTGTTAACCATAGCATCGCCGCCATAACTCAGTGGTAGAGCATTTGTCTCGTAAACCAGGGGTCGTGAGTTCGAACCTCACAGGCGGCTTCATTTTTTTTGTATGCAGCCAGCAGAATATCTGCTCGTTACATCCCTATTATAAAGTATCTTAATAGAAAATGGTAACAGTAGCATCGCCGCCATAGCTCAGTGGTAGAGCATTGGTCTCGTAAGCCAGGGGTCGCGAGTTCGAAACTACAGGCGTGTTCATTTTTTTTGTATGTAAGCAGCAGACTATCTGCTCTTTTCATCCCTATTATAAAAAATCTTAATAGAAACTGTTAACCATATAATCGCCGCCATAGCTCAGTGGTAGAGCACTGGTCTCGTAAACAAGGGGTCGTGAGTTCGAACCTCACTGTCGGCTTCACTTTTTTTGTATGCAATCAGCAGACTATCTGCTAATTACATCCATATTATAAAAAATCTTAATAGAAACTGGAAACCATAGCATCGCTACCATAGCTCAGTGGTAGAGCACTGGTCTCGTAAACCAGGGGTCGTGAGTTCAAACCTCACTGGCGGCTTCACTTTTTGTGTATGCAACAGCAGACTATCTGCTCGTTACATCTTTGTTATAAAAAATCGTAATAGAAACTGGTAACCATAGCATCGCCGCCATAACTCAGTGGTATAGCATTTGTCTCGTAAACCAGGGGTCGTGAGTTCGAACCTCACAGGTGGCTTCATTTTTTTTGTATGCAGGCAGCAGACTATCTGCTCGTTACATCCCTATTATAAAATATCTTAATAGAAAATGGTAACAGTAGCATCGCCGCCATAGCTCAGTGGTAGAGCATTGGTCTCGTAAACCAGAGGTCGTGAGTTCGAACCTCACTGGTGGCTGTTTTTTTTTTTATGCAAGCAGCAGACTATCCTGTCGTTACAAACCCATTAAAAAAATCGGTTCTTTTCGGTTATACGGCCTCGTATGCCAACGAGCGAAAATGCGCCAAAGTTGTTTACCTTAGGGATTACCATACACAAAAGATCGCGTTTCAGTTGATTGAATGATTGAGTGCACTGAGCTAAATAAAAACGGGAGAGTAAACTGAACGTGCCTTTTTTAGTGTCATTGCTGAAAATAGTTAAAACACAATTTCTTTGGAGTTGATTTTAGTATGGGTAATTAGCGTCTCACTAGAGCTACACAGTGGGCTATTGGCCACGGTTCGGGGCCTATATCGAAGGAAAGACCCGGAAACTGGTGCCTCGTATTATATATTTACTTTCTTCCTGCGACAAGTTTGTTTGGATTACGTGCATTGGATGCGTGCGCATTTTCCTTCGCGATCTGACAGTAAACGTCTATTGCCTTACGATTGTTGATTGGTTAGAATATATAAGTGTTTAACGAACTCTGATTGGTTGCACGACTATGCGAACTATTTAATAGTTACAAATATTTAAATTCGGATATTTGTAAATTATGGGTTTGGTGAATATTTTTTATAATTTTGGAAAGATGTTTGATTGTTAGGATAGCTATTAAAATAAATTTGTTTAGAATGCGCTTAAGGGTGCTGTCGCAATGCCCCAAACGACTGCCCGAAGGATTGCCTGTAAGCACCATGATCGACTGCCCGGAGGGGGTCATGGATGTAATCCTGAGTAGTCGGAGGCCGCAGGCCGGAGACCACAAAATCGACGGCAGGAGCCTGTGACTTTAAGCGCGCGGAACGCGTGTGCGTTTAAGAGTGCCATAGAAATGCCCCAAACGAATGCCGGAAGGATTGCCAGCTCAGGTGATGTTCTCGCCATCTGACCGTGGTTCAAAAATACGAGACATTGTTCCCTTCGAGATAGGCGCCGAACTGCCGCCAACAGCCCAATGTGAAGCTCTAGTGCGATGTTAATTAACCAAATCAAAGCTTCGAGATGAATTCTAAACCGTCGACATTAGCCCATTGTGGAGCTCAAGTGCGACGTTATTTTATTCAATCGTGCAGACCTTAAAGAAATCCTTCGGAAATAATTTTGAACCGTCACCGCTAGCCCATTACGCAGTGAACGTCATCCACCGTGGTTCGAAAATATGACACAGCGTTTGAGTAATTAACCGTAATTGTGCATTTCTCCTTAAGTAACCATAAAGATCAGAAAAAAAGACGCATGCGCAACGCATCCGGTCGTTTGATGTTCACTTGAAAATACATCCAGATCCGCTGACGAGCGAAAGTCTTTACCTCGAACCGTAACTAACAGCCCATTGCACAGGTTAACTGCGACTTATTGTCTATAATTTAGAATATACTTTTTGACGTCATCTAATCGTAAATCATTTACGACTGTTTTTAACATTTTATTTTGTGAGTGGCAACATTAAAATTGTAAATAATCAATACGGCGACAAACTTTCGCTTGGCGACTATTTGAGGCCGTTTAGAAGAGAAGTACCAAAAAATCTTAATAAAAAATTGTGAACGTTCAATCGCCGCCATAACTCAGTGGTAGAGCATTGTTCTCGTAAACCAGGGGTCGTGAGTTCAAACCTCACTGGCGGCTTCGTTTTTTTTTTGTAAGCAATCAGCAGACTATCTGCTCGTTACATACCTATTATAAAAAATCTTAAATAAAAAATGGTAAACATACCATCGCAGCCATAGCTCAGTGGTGGAGCACTGGTCTCGTAAACCAGGGGTCGTGAGTTCATGCCTCACTGGCGGCTTCACTTTTTTTGTATGCAGCAGCAGACTATCTGCTCTTTACATACCTATTATATAATATCTTAATCGAAAATGGTAACAATAGCATCGCAGCCATAGCTCAGTGGTACAGGATTGGTCTCGTAAACCAGGGGTCGTGAGTTCGAACCTCACTGGCGGCTTCATTTTTTTTGTATGCAGGCAGCAGACTATCTGCTCGTTACATCCCTAGTATAAAATATCTTAATAGAAAATGGTAACAATAGCATCGCCGCCATAGCTCAGTGGTAGAGCATTGGTCTCGTAAACCAGGGGTCGTGAGTTCGAACCTCACTATTGGGTTCTTTTTTTTTGTATGCAAGCAGAAGACTATCCTGTCGTTACATACCTATTAAAAAAAATCTTAATAGAAACTGTTAACCATAGCATCGCCGCCATAGCTCAGTGGTAGAGCATTGGTCTCGTAAACCAGGGGTCGTGAGTTCGAACCTCACTGGCGGCTTCAATTTTTTTGTATGCAGGCAGCAGACTATCTGCTCGTTACATCTCTGTTATAAGAAATCGTAATAGAAACTGGTAACCATAGCATCGCCGCCATAGCTCAGTGGTATAGCATTGGTCTCATAAACCAGGGGTCATGAGTTCCAACATCACTGGCGGCTTATTTCTTTGTATGCAGGGAGCAGACTATCTGCTCGTTACATACCTATTATAACATATCTTAATAAAATATGGTAAACATAGCATGGCCGCCATAGCTCAGTGGTAGAGCATTGGTCTCGTAAACCAGGGGTCGTGAGTTCGAACCCCACTGACAGCTTCATTTTTTTTGTATGCAATCAGCAGACTATCTGCTCGTTACATCGCTATTATAAAAATATCGTAATAGAAAATATTAACCGTAGCATCACCACCATAGCGCAGTGGTAGAGCATTGGTCTCGTAAACAAGGGGTCGTGAGTTCGAACCTCACTATTGGGTTCTTTTTTTTGTATGCAAGCAGCAGACTATCCTGTCGTTACATCTCTATTATAAAAAATCTTAATTGAAACTGTTAACCATAGTATCGACGCCGTAGCTCAGTGGTAGAGCACTGGTCTCGTAAACCAGGGGTCGTGAGTTCGAACCTCACTGGCGGCTTCACTTTTTTTGTATGAAGGCAGCAGACTATCTGCTCGTTACATCCCTATTATAAAATATCTTAATAGAAAATGGTAACAGTAGCATCGCCGCCATAGCTCAGTGGTAGAGCATTGGTCTCGTAAACCAGGGGTCGTGAGTTCGAACCTCACTGGTGGCTTTTTTTTTTATGCAAGCAGCAGACTATCCTGTCGTTACAAACCTATTAAAAAAATCTTAATAGAAAATTGTGAACGTAGTATCGCCGCCATTGCTCAGTGGTAGAGCACTGGTCTCGTAAACCAGGGGTCGTGAGTTCGAACCTCACTGGCGGCTTCACTTTTTTTGTATGAAGGCAGCAGACTATCTGCTCGTTACATCCGTATTATAAAATATCTTATTAGAAAATGGTAGCAATAGCATCGCAGCCATAGCTCGGTGGTAGAGCACTGGTCTCGTAAACCTGGGGTCGTGAGTTCAAACCTCACTGGCGGCTTCAATTTTTTTTGTATACAGCAGCAGACTATCTGCTCGTTACATCCCTATTATAAAAAATCTTAATAGAAACTGTTAACCATAGCATCGCCGCCATAGCTCAGTGGTAGAGCATTGGACTCGTAAACCAGGGGTCGTGAGTTGGAACCTCACTGGCGGCTTCATTTTTATTTGTATGCAGGCAGCAGACTATCTGCGCGTTACATCCTTATTATAAAATATCTTAATAGAAAATGGTAACAATAGCATCGCCGCCATAGCTCAGTGGTAGAGCATTGGTCTCGTAAACCAGGGGTCGTGAGTTCGAACCCCACTGACAGCTTCATTTTTTTGTATGCAATCAGCAGACTATCTGCTCGTTACATCGCTATTATAAAAATATCGTAATAGAAAATATTAACCGTAGCATCACCACCATAGCGCAGTGGTAGAGCATTGGTCTCGTAAACCAGGGGTCGTGAGTTCGAACCTCACTATTGGGTTCTTTTTTTTGTATGCAAGCAGCAGACTATCCTGTCGTTACATCTCTATTATAAAAAATCTTAATTGAAACTGTTAACCATAGCATCGCCGCCGTAGCTCAGTGGTAGAGCACTGGTCTCGTAAACCAAGGGTCGTGAGTTCGAACCTCACTGGCGGCTTCACTTTTTTTGTATGAAGGCAGCAGACTATATACTCGTTACATCCCTATTATAAAATATCTTAATAGAAAATGGTAGAAATAGCATCGCAGCCACAGCTCGGTGGTAGAGCATTGGTCTCGTAAACCAGGGGTCGTGAGTTCAAACCTCACTGGCGGCTAAGTTTTTTTTGTAAGCAATCAGCAGACTATCTGCTCGTTACATCCATATTATAAAAAATCTTAATAAAAACTGGTAACCATAGCATCGCCGCCATAGCTCAGTGGTAGAGCACTGGTCTCGTAAGCCAGGGTTCATGAGTTCAAACCTCACAGGCGGCTTCATTTTTTTTGTATGCAGGCAGCAGAATATCTGCTCGTTACATCCCTATTATAAAATATCTTAATAGAAAATGGTAACAGTAGCATCGCCGCCATAGCTCAGTGGTAGAGCATTGGTCTCGTAAACCAGGGGTCGTGAGTTCGAACCTTACTGGTGGCTTTTTTTTTTATGCAAGCAGCAGACTATCCTGTCGTTACAAACCTATTAAAAAAATCTTAATAGAAAATTGTGAACGTAGTATCGCCGCCATTGCTCAGTGGTAGAGCACTGGTCTCGTAAACCAGGGGTCGTGAGTTCGAACCTCACTGGCGGCTTCACTTTTTTTTGTATGAAGGCAGCAGACTATCTGCTCGTTACATCCGTATTATAAAATATCTTATTAGAAAATGGTAGCAATAGCATCGCAGCCGTAGCTCGGTGGTAGGGCACTGGTCTCGTAAACCTGGGGTCGTGAATTCAAACCTCACTGGCGGCTTCAATTTTTTTTGTATACAGCAGCAGACTATCTGCTCGTTACATCCCTATTATAAAAAATCTTAATAGAAACTGTAAACCATAGCATCGCCGCCATAGCTCAGTGGTAGAGCATTGGTCTCGTAAACCAGGGGTCGTGAGTTCGAACCTCACTGGTGGCTTCTTTTTTTTTGTATGCAAGCAGCAGACTATCCTGTCGTTACATACCTATTAAAAAAATCTTAATAGAAAATGGTAACATTAGCATCGCAGCCATAGCTCAGTGGTAGAGCATTGGTCTCGTAAACCAGGGGTCGTGAGTTCGAACCCCACTGACAGCTTCATTTTTTTTGTATGCAATCAGCAGACTATCTGCTCGTTACATCCCTATTATAAAAATATCGGAATAGAAAATATTAACCGTAGCATCACCGCCATAGCGCAGTGGTAGAGCATTGGTCTCGTAAACCAGGGGTCGTGAGTTCGAACCTCACTATTGGGTTCTTTTTTTTGTATGCAAGCAGCAGACTATCCTGTCGATACATCTCTATTATAAAAAATCTTAATTGAAACTGTTAACCATAGTATCGCCGCCGTAGCTCAGTGGTAGAGCACTGGTCTCGTAAACCAGGGGTCGTGAGTTCGAACCTCACTGGCGGCTTTACTTTTTTTGTATGAAGGCAGCAGACTATCTGCTCGTTACATCCCTATTATAAAATATCTTAATAGAAAATAGTAGCAATAGCATCGCAGCCACAGCTCGGTGGTAGAGCATTGGTCTCGTAAACCAGGGGTCGTGAGTTCAAACCTCACTGGCGGCTTCTTTTTTTTTGTAAGCAATCAGCAGACTATCTGCTCGTTACATCCATATTATAAAAAATCTTAATAAAAACTGGTAACCATAGCATCGCCGCCATAGCTCAGTGGTAGATCATTGGTCTCGTAAACCAGGGGTCGTGAGTTCGAACCTCAGTGGCGACTCATTTCTTTGAATGCAGGGAGAAGACTATCTGCTCGTTACATACCTATTATAAAAAATCTTAAATAAAAAATGGTAAACATACCATCGCAGCCATAGCTCAGTGGTAGAACACTGGTCTCGTAAGCCAGGGTTCATGAGTTCAAACCTCACTGGTGGCTTCTTTTTTTTTATGCAAGCAGCAGACTATCCTGTCGTTACAAACCTATTAAAAAAATCTTAATAGAAAATTGTGAACGTAGTATCGCCGCCATAGCTCAGTGGTAGAGCACTGGTCTCGTAAACCAGGGGTCGTGAGTTCGAACCTCACTGGCGGCTTCACTTTTTTTGTATGAAGGCAGCAGACTATCTGCTCGTTACATCCGTATTATAAAATATCTTATTAGAAAATGGTAGCAATAGCATCGCAGCCATAGCTCTGTGGTAGAGCACTGGTCTCGTAAACCTGGGGTCGTGAGTTCAAACCTCACTGGCGGCTTCAATTTTTTTTGTATACAGCAGCAGACTATCTGCTCGTTACATCCCTATTATAAAAAATCTTAATAGAAACTGTTAACCATAGCATCGCCGCCATAGCTCAGTGGTAGAGCATTGGTCTCGTAAACCAGGGGTCGTGAGTTCGAACCTCACTGGCGGCTTCACTTTTTTTGTATGAAGGCAGCAGACTATATACTCGTTACATCCCTATTATAAAATATCTTAATAGAAAATGGTAGAAATAGCATCGCAGCCACAGCTCGGTGGTAGAGCATTGGTCTCGTAAACCAGGGGTCGTGAGTTCAAACCTCACTGGCGGCTAAGTTTTTTTTGTAAGCAATCAGCAGACTATCTGCTCGTTACATCCATATTATAAAAAATCTTAATAAAAACTGGTAACCATAGCATCGCCGCCATAGCTCAGTGGTAGATCATTGGTCTCGTAAACCAGGGGTCGTGAGTTCGAACCTCAGTGGCGACTCATTTCTTTGAATGCAGGGAGAAGACTATCTGCTCGTTACATACCTATTATAAAAAATCTTAAATAAAAATTTTTAAACATACCATCGCAGCCATAGCTCAGTGGTAGAGCACTGGTGTCGTAAGCCAGTTTTCATGAGTTCAAACCTCACAGGCGGCTTCATTTTTTTTGTATGCAGGCAGCAGAATATCTGCTCGTTACATCCCTATTATAAAATATCTTAATAGAAAATGGTAACAGTAGCATCGCCGCCATAGCTCAGTGGTAGAGCATTGGACTCGTAAACCAGGGGTCGTGAGTTGGAACCTCACTGGCGGCTTCATTTTTATTTGTATGCAGGCAGCAGACTATCTGCTCGTTACATCCTTATTATAAAATATCTTAATAGAAAATGGTAACAATAGCATCGCCGCCATAGCTCAGTGGTAGAGCATTGGTCTCGTAAACCAGGGGTCGTGAGTTCGAACCCCACTGACAGCTTCGTTTTTTTTGTATGCAATCAGCAGACTATCTGCTCGTTACATCCCTATTATAAAAATATCGTAATAGAAAATATTAACCGTAGCATCACCGCCATAGCGCAGTGGTACAGCATTGGTCTCGTAAACCAGGGGTCGTGAGTTCGAACCTCACTATTGGGTTCTTTTTTTTGTATGCAAGCAGCAGACTATCCTGTCGTTACATCTCTATTATAAAAAATCTTAATTGAAACTGTTAACCATAGCATCGCCGCCATAGCTCAGTGGTAGAGCATTCGTCTCGTAAACCAGGGGTCGTGAGTTCGAACCTCGCTGGCGGCTTCATTTTTTTTGTATGCAGGCAGCAGACTATCTGCTCGTTACATCCCTATTAAAAAAATATCTTAATAAAAAATAGTAACCGTAGCATCGCCGCCATAGCTCAGTGGTAGAGCATTGGTCTCGTAAACCAGGGGTCGTGAGTTCGAACCTCACTGGTTCCTTTTTTTTTATGCAAGCAGCAGACTATCCTGTCGTTACAAACCTATTAAAAAAATCTTAATAGAAAATTGTGAACGTAGTATCGCCGCCATTGCTCAGTGGTAGAGCACTGGTCTCGTAAACCAGGGGTCGTGAGTTCGAACCTCACTGGCGGCTTCACTTTTTTTGTATGAAGGCAGCAGACTATCTGCTCGTTACATCCGTATTATAAAATATCTTATTAGAAAATGGTAGCAATAGCATCGCAGCCATAGCTCGGTGGTAGAGCACTGGTCTCGTAAACCTGGGGTCGTGAGTTCAAACCTCACTGGCGGCTTCAATTTTTTTTGTATACAGCAGAAGACTATCTGCTCGTTACATCCCTATTATAAAAAATCTTAATAGAAACTGTTAACCATAGCATCGCCGCCATAGCTCAGTGGTAGAGCATTGGACTCGTAAACCAGGGGTCGTGAGTTGGAACCTCACTGGCGGCTTCATTTTTATTTGTATGCAGGCAGCAGACTATCTGCTCGTTACATCCTTATTATAAAATATCTTAATAGAAACTGGTAACCATAGCATCGCCGCCATAGCTCAGTGGTATAGCATTGGTCTCATAAACCAGGGGTCGTGAGTTCCAACATCAATGGCGGCTCATTTCTTTGTATGCAGGGAGCAGACTATCTGCTCGTTACATACCTATTATAACATATCTTAATAAAATATGGTAAACATAGCATGGCCGCCATAGCTCAGTGGTAGAGCAATGGTCTCTTAAACCAGTGGTCGTGAGTTCGAACCTCACTGGTGGCTAAAATGTTTCCGTTTTCATATAATCAGTTGATTGTCTTTGTAAAACCAAAGAAATCTTAATAGAAAATGGAAAACAGAGCATAGCCACAATTGCTAAGGGATGTCGTAAAAGAAAGGTCGTGAATTGGAACTTTAGTTTTGGCTTCTATGCTTCTGTTTTTATTCAAGCAGCATAATGGCTGTTTATTAAAATCTTATACCTATTTATATAATACACAACTATTATAAAATATCTAAATAGAAAATTGTGAACGTAGTACCGCCGCCATAGCTCAGTGGTAGGGCACTGGTTTCGTAAACCAGGGGTCGTGAATTCAAACCTCACTTGCGGCTTCACTTTTTTTGTATGCAGCAGCAGTCTATCTGCTCGTTACACCTCTATTATAAAATTTCTTAATAGAAACTATTAACCGTAGCATCGCCGCCATAGCTCAGTGGTAGAGCATTGGTCTCGTAAACCAGGGGTCGTGAGTTCGAATCACTGGCGGCTTCATTTTTTTTTTATGTAAGCAGCAGACGATCTGCTCGTTACATCCATATTATACAAATATCTTAATAGAAAATGGTAGCAATAGCATCGCAGCCATAGCTCGGTGGTAGAGCACTGGCCTCGTAAACCAGGGGTCGTGAGTTCAAACCTCACTGGCGGCTTCAATTTTTTTTGTATACAGCAGCAGACTATCTGCTCGTTACATCCCTATTATAAAAAATCTTAATAAAAACTGTTAACCATAGCATCGCCGCCATAACTCAGTGGTAGAGCATTTGTCTCGTAAACCAGGGGTCGTGAGTTCGAACCTCACAGGCGGCTTCATTTTTTTTGTATGCAGCCAGCAGAATATCTGCTCGTTACATCCCTATTATAAAATATCTTAATAGAAAATGGTAACAGTAGCATCGCCGCCATAGCTCAGTGGTAGAGCATTGGTTTCGTAAGCCAGGGGTCGCGAGTTCGAACCTACAGGCGTGTTCATTTTTTTTTTGTATGTAAGCAGAAGACTATCTGCTCTTTTCATCCCTATTATAAAAAAACTTAATAGAAACTGTTAACCATATAATCGCAGCCATAGCTCAGTGGTAGAGCATTGGTCTCGTAAACCAGGGGTCGTGAGTTCGAACCTCACTGGTGGCTTCTTTTTTTTGTATTCAAGCAGCAGACTATCCTGTCGTTACATACCTATTAAAAAAAATCTTAATAGAAAATTGTGAACGTAGTATCGCCGCCATAGCTCAGTGGAAGAGCACTGGTCTCGTAAACAAGGGGTCGTGAGTTCGAACCTCACTGTCGGCTTCACTTTTTTTGTATGCAATCAGCAGACTATCTGCTCGTTACATCCATATTATAAAAAATCTTAATAGAAACTGGAAACCATAGCATCGCCGCCATAGCTCAGTGGTAGAGCACTGGTCTCGTAAACCAGGGGTCGTGAGTTCAAACCTCACTGGCGGCTTCAATTTTTTTTGTATACAGCAGCAGACTATCTGCTCGTTACATCCCTATTATAAAAAATCTTAATAGAAACTGTTAACCATAGCATCGCCGCCATAACTCAGTGGTAGAGCATTTGTCTCGTAAACCAGGGGTCGTGAGTTCGAACCTCACAGGCGGCTTCATTTTTTTTGTATGCAGCCAGCAGAATATCTGCTCGTTACATCCCTATTATAAAGTATCTTAATAGAAAATGGTAACAGTAGCATCGCCGCCATAGCTCAGTGGTAGAGCATTGGTCTCGTAAGCCAGGGGTCGCGAGTTCGAAACTACAGGCGTGTTCATTTTTTTTGTATGTAAGCAGCAGACTATCTGCTCTTTTCATCCCTATTATAAAAAATCTTAATAGAAACTGTTAACCATATAATCGCCGCCATAGCTCAGTGGTAGAGCACTGGTCTCGTAAACAAGGGGTCGTGAGTTCGAACCTCACTGTCGGCTTCACTTTTTTTGTATGCAATCAGCAGACTATCTGCTAATTACATCCATATTATAAAAAATCTTAATAGAAACTGGAAACCATAGCATCGCTACCATAGCTCAGTGGTAGAGCACTGGTCTCGTAAACCAGGGGTCGTGAGTTCAAACCTCACTGGCGGCTTCACTTTTTGTGTATGCAACAGCAGACTATCTGCTCGTTACATCTTTGTTATAAAAAATCGTAATAGAAACTGGTAACCATAGCATCGCCGCCATAACTCAGTGGTATAGCATTTGTCTCGTAAACCAGGGGTCGTGAGTTCGAACCTCACAGGTGGCTTCATTTTTTTTGTATGCAGGCAGCAGACTATCTGCTCGTTACATCCCTATTATAAAATATCTTAATAGAAAATGGTAACAGTAGCATCGCCGCCATAGCTCAGTGGTAGAGCATTGGTCTCGTAAACCAGAGGTCGTGAGTTCGAACCTCACTGGTGGCTGTTTTTTTTTTTATGCAAGCAGCAGACTATCCTGTCGTTACAAACCCATTAAAAAAATCGGTTCTTTTCGGTTATACGGCCTCGTATGCCAACGAGCGAAAATGCGCCAAAGTTGTTTACCTTAGGGATTACCATACACAAAAGATCGCGTTTCAGTTGATTGAATGATTGAGTGCACTGAGCTAAATAAAAACGGGAGAGTAAACTGAACGTGCCTTTTTTAGTGTCATTGCTGAAAATAGTTAAAACACAATTTCTTTGGAGTTGATTTTAGTATGGGTAATTAGCGTCTCACTAGAGCTACACAGTGGGCTATTGGCCACGGTTCGGGGCCTATATCGAAGGAAAGACCCGGAAACTGGTGCCTCGTATTATATATTTACTTTCTTCCTGCGACAAGTTTGTTTGGATTACGTGCATTGGATGCGTGCGCATTTTCCTTCGCGATCTGACAGTAAACGTCTATTGCCTTACGATTGTTGATTAGTTAGAATATATAAGTGTTTAACGAACTCTGATTGGTTGCACGACTATGCGAACTATTTAATAGTTACAAATATTTAAATTCGGATATTTGTAAATTATGGGTTTGGTGAATATTTTTTATAATTTTGGAAAGATGTTTGATTGTTAGGATAGCTATTAAAATAAATTTGTTTAGAATGCGCTTAAGGGTGCTGTCGCAATGCCCCAAACGACTGCCCGAAGGATTGCCTGTAAGCACCATGATCGACTGCCCGGAGGGGGTCATGGATGTAATCCTGAGTAGTCGGAGGCCGCAGGCCGGAGACCACAAAATCGACGGCAGGAGCCTGTGACTTTAAGCGCGCGGAACGCGTGTGCGTTTAAGAGTGCCATAGAAATGCCCCAAACGAATGCCGGAAGGATTGCCAGCTCAGGTGATGTTCTCGCCATCTGACCGTGGTTCAAAAATACGAGACATTGTTCCCTTCGAGATAGGCGCCGAACTGCCGCCAACAGCCCAATGTGAAGCTCTAGTGCGATGTTAATTAACCAAATCAAAGCTTCGAGATGAATTCTAAACCGTCGACATTAGCCCATTGTGGAGCTCAAGTGCGACGTTATTTTATTCAATCGTGCAGACCTTAAAGAAATCCTTCGGAAATAATTTTGAACCGTCACCGCTAGCCCATTACGCAGTGAACGTCATCCACCGTGGTTCGAAAATATGACACAGCGTTTGAGTAATTAACCGTAATTGTGCATTTCTCCTTAAGTAACCATAAAGATCAGAAAAAAAGACGCATGCGCAACGCATCCGGTCGTTTGATGTTCACTTGAAAATACATCCAGATCCGCTGACGAGCGAAAGTCTTTACCTCGAACCGTAACTAACAGCCAATTGCACAGGTTAACTGCGACTTATTGTCTATAATTTAGAATATACTTTTTGACGTCATCTAATCGTAAATCATTTACGACTGTTTTTAACATTTTATTTTGTGAGTGGCAACATTAAAATTGTAAATAATCAATACGGCGACAAACTTTCGCTTGGCGACTATTTGAGGCCGTTTAGAAGAGAAGTACCAAAAAATCTTAATAAAAAATTGTGAACGTTCAATCGCCGCCATAACTCAGTGGTAGAGCATTGGTCTCGTAAACCAGGGGTCGTGAGTTCAAACCTCACTGGCGGCTTCGTTTTTTTTTTGTAAGCAATCAGCAGACTATCTGCTCGTTACATACCTATTATAAAAAATCTTAAATAAAAAATGGTAAACATACCATCGCAGCCATAGCTCAGTGGTGGAGCACTGGTCTCGTAAACCAGGGGTCGTGAGTTCATGCCTCACTGGCGGCTTCACTTTTTTTGTATGCAGCAGCAGACTATCTGCTCTTTACATACCTATTATATAATATCTTAATCGAAAATGGTAACAATAGCATCGCAGCCATAGCTCAGTGGTACAGGATTGGTCTCGTAAACCAGGGGTCGTGAGTTCGAACCTCACTGGCGGCTTCATTTTTTTTGTATGCAGGCAGCAGACTATCTGCTCGTTACATCCCTAGTATAAAATATCTTAATAGAAAATGGTAACAATAGCATCGCCGCCATAGCTCAGTGGTAGAGCATTGGTCTCGTAAACCAGGGGTCGTGAGTTCGAACCTCACTATTGGGTTCTTTTTTTTTGTATGCAAGCAGAAGACTATCCTGTCGTTACATACCTATTAAAAAAAATCTTAATAGAAACTGTTAACCATAGCATCGCCGCCATAGCTCAGTGGTAGAGCATTGGTCTCGTAAACCAGGGGTCGTGAGTTCGAACCTCACTGGCGGCTTCAATTTTTTTGTATGCAGGCAGCAGACTATCTGCTCGTTACATCTCTGTTATAAGAAATCGTAATAGAAACTGGTAACCATAGCATCGCCGCCATAGCTCAGTGGTATAGCATTGGTCTCATAAACCAGGGGTCATGAGTTCCAACATCACTGGCGGCTTATTTCTTTGTATGCAGGGAGCAGACTATCTGCTCGTTACATACCTATTATAACATATCTTAATAAAATATGGTAAACATAGCATGGCCGCCATAGCTCAGTGGTAGAGCATTGGTCTCGTAAACCAGGGGTCGTGAGTTCGAACCCCACTGACAGCTTCATTTTTTTTGTATGCAATCAGCAGACTATCTGCTCGTTACATCGCTATTATAAAAATATCGTAATAGAAAATATTAACCGTAGCATCACCACCATAGCGCAGTGGTAGAGCATTGGTCTCGTAAACAAGGGGTCGTGAGTTCGAACCTCACTATTGGGTTCTTTTTTTTGTATGCAAGCAGCAGACTATCCTGTCGTTACATCTCTATTATAAAAAATCTTAATTGAAACTGTTAACCATAGTATCGACGCCGTAGCTCAGTGGTAGAGCACTGGTCTCGTAAACCAGGGGTCGTGAGTTCGAACCTCACTGGCGGCTTCACTTTTTTTGTATGAAGGCAGCAGACTATCTGCTCGTTACATCCCTATTATAAAATATCTTAATAGAAAATGGTAGCAATAGCATCGCAGCCACAGCTCGGCGGTAGAGCATTGGTCTCGTAAACCAGGGGTCGTGAGTTCAAACCTCACTGGCGGCTAAGTTTTTTTTGTAAGCAATCAGCAGACTATCTGCTCGTTACATCCATATTATAAAAAATCTTAATAAAAACTGGTAACCAAAGCATCGCCGCCATAGCTCAGTGGTAGATCATTGGTCTCGTAAACCAGGGGTCGTGAGTTCGAACCTCAGTGGCGACTCATTTCTTTGAATGCAGGGAGAAGACTATCTGCTCGTTACATACCTATTATAAAAAATCTTAAATAAAAAATTTTAAACATACCATCGCAGCCATAGCTCAGTGGTAGAGCACTGGTCTCGTAAGCCAGGGTTCATGAGTTCAAACCTCACAGTCGGCTTCATTTTTTTTTGTATGCAGCAGCAGACTATCTGCTCGTTACATCCCTATTATAAAAAAATCTTAATAGATACTGTTAACCATAGCATCTCCGCCATAGCTCAGTGGTAGAGCATTGGTCTCGTAAACCAGGGGTCGTGAGTTCGAACCTCACTATTGGGTTCTTTTTTTTGTATGCAAGCAGCAGACTATCCTGTCGTTACATTTCTATTATAAAAAATCTTAATTAAAACTGTTAACCATAGCATCGCCGCCATAGCTCAGTGGTAGAGCATTGGTCTCGTAAACCAGGGGTCGTGAGTTCGAACCTCACTGGCGGCTTCACTTTTTTTGTATGCAGGCAGCAGAATATCTGCTCGTTACATCCCTAATATAAAATATCTTAATAGAAAATGGTAACAGTAGCATCGCCGCCATAGCTCAGTGGTAGAGCATTGGTCTCGTAAACCAGGGGTCGTGAGTTCGAACCTCACTGGTGGCTTTTTTTTTTATGCAAGCAGCAGACTATCCTGTCGTTACAAACCTATTAAAAAAATCTTAATAGAAAATTGTGAACGTAGTATCGCCGCCATTGCTCAGTGGTAGAGCACTGGTCTCGTAAACCAGGGGTCGTGAGTTCGAACCTCACTGGCGGCTTCACTTTTTTTGTATGAAGGCAGCAGACTATCTGCTCGTTACATCCGTATTATAAAATATCTTATTAGAAAATGGTAGCAATAGCATCGCAGCCATAGCTCGGTGGTAGAGCACTGGTCTCGTAAACCTGGGGTCGTGAGTTCAAACCTCACTGGCGGCTTCAATTTTTTTTGTATACAGCAGCAGACTATCTGCTCGTTACATCCCTATTATAAAAAATCTTAATAGAAACTGTTAACCATAGCATCGCCGCCATAGCTCAGTGGTAGAGCATTGGACTCGTAAACCAGGGGTCGTGAGTTGGAACCTCACTGGCGGCTTCATTTTTATTTGTATGCAGGCAGCAGACTATCTGCGCGTTACATCCTTATTATAAAATATCTTAATAGAAAATGGTAACAATAGCATCGCCGCCATAGCTCAGTGGTAGAGCATTGGTCTCGTAAACCAGGGGTCGTGAGTTCGAACCCCACTGACAGCTTCATTTTTTTGTATGCAATCAGCAGACTATCTGCTCGTTACATCGCTATTATAAAAATATCGTAATAGAAAATATTAACCGTAGCATCACCACCATAGCGCAGTGGTAGAGCATTGGTCTCGTAAACCAGGGGTCGTGAGTTCGAACCTCACTATTGGGTTCTTTTTTTTGTATGCAAGCAGCAGACTATCCTGTCGTTACATCTCTATTATAAAAAATCTTAATTGAAACTGTTAACCATAGCATCGCCGCCGTAGCTCAGTGGTAGAGCACTGGTCTCGTAAACCAAGGGTCGTGAGTTCGAACCTCACTGGCGGCTTCACTTTTTTTGTATGAAGGCAGCAGACTATATACTCGTTACATCCCTATTATAAAATATCTTAATAGAAAATGGTAGAAATAGCATCGCAGCCACAGCTCGGTGGTAGAGCATTGGTCTCGTAAACCAGGGGTCGTGAGTTCAAACCTCACTGGCGGCTAAGTTTTTTTTGTAAGCAATCAGCAGACTATCTGCTCGTTACATCCATATTATAAAAAATCTTAATAAAAACTGGTAACCATAGCATCGCCGCCATAGCTCAGTGGTAGAGCACTGGTCTCGTAAGCCAGGGTTCATGAGTTCAAACCTCACAGGCGGCTTCATTTTTTTTGTATGCAGGCAGCAGAATATCTGCTCGTTACATCCCTATTATAAAATATCTTAATAGAAAATGGTAACAGTAGCATCGCCGCCATAGCTCAGTGGTAGAGCATTGGTCTCGTAAACCAGGGGTCGTGAGTTCGAACCTTACTGGTGGCTTTTTTTTTTATGCAAGCAGCAGACTATCCTGTCGTTACAAACCTATTAAAAAAATCTTAATAGAAAATTGTGAACGTAGTATCGCCGCCATTGCTCAGTGGTAGAGCACTGGTCTCGTAAACCAGGGGTCGTGAGTTCGAACCTCACTGGCGGCTTCACTTTTTTTTGTATGAAGGCAGCAGACTATCTGCTCGTTACATCCGTATTATAAAATATCTTATTAGAAAATGGTAGCAATAGCATCGCAGCCGTAGCTCGGTGGTAGGGCACTGGTCTCGTAAACCTGGGGTCGTGAATTCAAACCTCACTGGCGGCTTCAATTTTTTTTGTATACAGCAGCAGACTATCTGCTCGTTACATCCCTATTATAAAAAATCTTAATAGAAACTGTAAACCATAGCATCGCCGCCATAGCTCAGTGGTAGAGCATTGGTCTCGTAAACCAGGGGTCGTGAGTTCGAACCTCACTGGTGGCTTCTTTTTTTTTGTATGCAAGCAGCAGACTATCCTGTCGTTACATACCTATTAAAAAAATCTTAATAGAAAATGGTAACATTAGCATCGCAGCCATAGCTCAGTGGTAGAGCATTGGTCTCGTAAACCAGGGGTCGTGAGTTCGAACCCCACTGACAGCTTCATTTTTTTTGTATGCAATCAGCAGACTATCTGCTCGTTACATCCCTATTATAAAAATATCGGAATAGAAAATATTAACCGTAGCATCACCGCCATAGCGCAGTGGTAGAGCATTGGTCTCGTAAACCAGGGGTCGTGAGTTCGAACCTCACTATTGGGTTCTTTTTTTTGTATGCAAGCAGCAGACTATCCTGTCGATACATCTCTATTATAAAAAATCTTAATTGAAACTGTTAACCATAGTATCGCCGCCGTAGCTCAGTGGTAGAGCACTGGTCTCGTAAACCAGGGGTCGTGAGTTCGAACCTCACTGGCGGCTTTACTTTTTTTGTATGAAGGCAGCAGACTATCTGCTCGTTACATCCCTATTATAAAATATCTTAATAGAAAATAGTAGCAATAGCATCGCAGCCACAGCTCGGTGGTAGAGCATTGGTCTCGTAAACCAGGGGTCGTGAGTTCAAACCTCACTGGCGGCTTCTTTTTTTTTGTAAGCAATCAGCAGACTATCTGCTCGTTACATCCATATTATAAAAAATCTTAATAAAAACTGGTAACCATAGCATCGCCGCCATAGCTCAGTGGTAGATCATTGGTCTCGTAAACCAGGGGTCGTGAGTTCGAACCTCAGTGGCGACTCATTTCTTTGAATGCAGGGAGAAGACTATCTGCTCGTTACATACCTATTATAAAAAATCTTAAATAAAAAATGGTAAACATACCATCGCAGCCATAGCTCAGTGGTAGAACACTGGTCTCGTAAGCCAGGGTTCATGAGTTCAAACCTCACTGGTGGCTTCTTTTTTTTTATGCAAGCAGCAGACTATCCTGTCGTTACAAACCTATTAAAAAAATCTTAATAGAAAATTGTGAACGTAGTATCGCCGCCATAGCCAGTGGTAGAGCACTGGTCTCGTAAACCAGGGGTCGTGAGTTCGAACCTCACTGGCGGCTTCACTTTTTTTGTATGAAGGCAGCAGACTATCTGCTCGTTACATCCGTATTATAAAATATCTTATTAGAAAATGGTAGCAATAGCATCGCAGCCATAGCTCTGTGGTAGAGCACTGGTCTCGTAAACCTGGGGTCGTGAGTTCAAACCTCACTGGCGGCTTCAATTTTTTTTGTATACAGCAGCAGACTATCTACTCGTTACATCCCTATTATAAAAAATCTTAATAGAAACTGTTAACCATAGCATCGCCGCCATAGCTCAGTGGTAGAGCATTGGTCTCGTAAACCAGGGGTCGTGAGTTCGAACCTCACTGGCGGCTTCACTTTTTTTGTATGAAGGCAGCAGACTATATACTCGTTACATCCCTATTATAAAATATCTTAATAGAAAATGGTAGAAATAGCATCGCAGCCACAGCTCGGTGGTAGAGCATTGGTCTCGTAAACCAGGGGTCGTGAGTTCAAACCTCACTGGCGGCTAAGTTTTTTTTGTAAGCAATCAGCAGACTATCTGCTCGTTACATCCATATTATAAAAAATCTTAATAAAAACTGGTAACCATAGCATCGCCGCCATAGCTCAGTGGTAGATCATTGGTCTCGTAAACCAGGGGTCGTGAGTTCGAACCTCAGTGGCGACTCATTTCTTTGAATGCAGGGAGAAGACTATCTGCTCGTTACATACCTATTATAAAAAATCTTAAATAAAAATTTTTAAACATACCATCGCAGCCATAGCTCAGTGGTAGAGCACTGGTGTCGTAAGCCAGTTTTCATGAGTTCAAACCTCACAGGCGGCTTCATTTTTTTTGTATGCAGGCAGCAGAATATCTGCTCGTTACATCCCTATTATAAAATATCTTAATAGAAAATGGTAACAGTAGCATCGCCGCCATAGCTCAGTGGTAGAGCATTGGTCTCGTAAACCAGGGGTCGTGAGTTCGAACCTCACTATTGGGTTCTTTTTTTTGTATGCAAGCAGCAGACTATCCTGTCGTTACATTTCTATTATAAAAAATCTTAATTAAAACTGTTAACCATAGCATCGCCGCCATAGCTCAGTGGTAGAGCATTGGTCTCGTAAACCAGGGGTCGTGAGTTCGAACCTCACTGGCGGCTTCACTTTTTTTGTATGCAGGCAGCAGAATATCTGCTCGTTACATCCCTAATATAAAATATCTTAATAGAAAATGGTAACAGTAGCATCGCCGCCATAGCTCAGTGGTAGAGCATTGGTCTCGTAAACCAGGGGTCGTGAGTTCGAACCTCACTGGTGGCTTTTTTTTTTATGCAAGCAGCAGACTATCCTGTCGTTACAAACCTATTAAAAAAATCTTAATAGAAAATTGTGAACGTAGTATCGCCGCCATTGCTCAGTGGTAGAGCACTGGTCTCGTAAACCAGGGGTCGTGAGTTCGAACCTCACTGGCGGCTTCACTTTTTTTGTATGAAGGCAGCAGACTATCTGCTCGTTACATCCGTATTATAAAATATCTTATTAGAAAATGGTAGCAATAGCATCGCAGCCATAGCTCGGTGGTAGAGCACTGGTCTCGTAAACCTGGGGTCGTGAGTTCAAACCTCACTGGCGGCTTCAATTTTTTTTGTATACAGCAGCAGACTATCTGCTCGTTACATCCCTATTATAAAAAATCTTAATAGAAACTGTTAACCATAGCATCGCCGCCATAGCTCAGTGGTAGAGCATTGGACTCGTAAACCAGGGGTCGTGAGTTGGAACCTCACTGGCGGCTTCATTTTTATTTGTATGCAGGCAGCAGACTATCTGCGCGTTACATCCTTATTATAAAATATCTTAATAGAAAATGGTAACAATAGCATCGCCGCCATAGCTCAGTGGTAGAGCATTGGTCTCGTAAACCAGGGGTCGTGAGTTCGAACCCCACTGACAGCTTCATTTTTTTGTATGCAATCAGCAGACTATCTGCTCGTTACATCGCTATTATAAAAATATCGTAATAGAAAATATTAACCGTAGCATCACCACCATAGCGCAGTGGTAGAGCATTGGTCTCGTAAACCAGGGGTCGTGAGTTCGAACCTCACTATTGGGTTCTTTTTTTTGTATGCAAGCAGCAGACTATCCTGTCGTTACATCTCTATTATAAAAAATCTTAATTGAAACTGTTAACCATAGCATCGCCGCCGTAGCTCAGTGGTAGAGCACTGGTCTCGTAAACCAAGGGTCGTGAGTTCGAACCTCACTGGCGGCTTCACTTTTTTTGTATGAAGGCAGCAGACTATATACTCGTTACATCCCTATTATAAAATATCTTAATAGAAAATGGTAGAAATAGCATCGCAGCCACAGCTCGGTGGTAGAGCATTGGTCTCGTAAACCAGGGGTCGTGAGTTCAAACCTCACTGGCGGCTAAGTTTTTTTTGTAAGCAATCAGCAGACTATCTGCTCGTTACATCCATATTATAAAAAATCTTAATAAAAACTGGTAACCATAGCATCGCCGCCATAGCTCAGTGGTAGAGCACTGGTCTCGTAAGCCAGGGTTCATGAGTTCAAACCTCACAGGCGGCTTCATTTTTTTTGTATGCAGGCAGCAGAATATCTGCTCGTTACATCCCTATTATAAAATATCTTAATAGAAAATGGTAACAGTAGCATCGCCGCCATAGCTCAGTGGTAGAGCATTGGTCTCGTAAACCAGGGGTCGTGAGTTCGAACCTTACTGGTGGCTTTTTTTTTTATGCAAGCAGCAGACTATCCTGTCGTTACAAACCTATTAAAAAAATCTTAATAGAAAATTGTGAACGTAGTATCGCCGCCATTGCTCAGTGGTAGAGCACTGGTCTCGTAAACCAGGGGTCGTGAGTTCGAACCTCACTGGCGGCTTCACTTTTTTTTGTATGAAGGCAGCAGACTATCTGCTCGTTACATCCGTATTATAAAATATCTTATTAGAAAATGGTAGCAATAGCATCGCAGCCGTAGCTCGGTGGTAGGGCACTGGTCTCGTAAACCTGGGGTCGTGAATTCAAACCTCACTGGCGGCTTCAATTTTTTTTGTATACAGCAGCAGACTATCTGCTCGTTACATCCCTATTATAAAAAATCTTAATAGAAACTGTAAACCATAGCATCGCCGCCATAGCTCAGTGGTAGAGCATTGGTCTCGTAAACCAGGGGTCGTGAGTTCGAACCTCACTGGTGGCTTCTTTTTTTTTGTATGCAAGCAGCAGACTATCCTGTCGTTACATACCTATTAAAAAAATCTTAATAGAAAATGGTAACATTAGCATCGCAGCCATAGCTCAGTGGTAGAGCATTGGTCTCGTAAACCAGGGGTCGTGAGTTCGAACCCCACTGACAGCTTCATTTTTTTTGTATGCAATCAGCAGACTATCTGCTCGTTACATCCCTATTATAAAAATATCGGAATAGAAAATATTAACCGTAGCATCACCGCCATAGCGCAGTGGTAGAGCATTGGTCTCGTAAACCAGGGGTCGTGAGTTCGAACCTCACTATTGGGTTCTTTTTTTTGTATGCAAGCAGCAGACTATCCTGTCGATACATCTCTATTATAAAAAATCTTAATTGAAACTGTTAACCATAGTATCGCCGCCGTAGCTCAGTGGTAGAGCACTGGTCTCGTAAACCAGGGGTCGTGAGTTCGAACCTCACTGGCGGCTTTACTTTTTTTGTATGAAGGCAGCAGACTATCTGCTCGTTACATCCCTATTATAAAATATCTTAATAGAAAATAGTAGCAATAGCATCGCAGCCACAGCTCGGTGGTAGAGCATTGGTCTCGTAAACCAGGGGTCGTGAGTTCAAACCTCACTGGCGGCTTCTTTTTTTTTGTAAGCAATCAGCAGACTATCTGCTCGTTACATCCATATTATAAAAAATCTTAATAAAAACTGGTAACCATAGCATCGCCGCCATAGCTCAGTGGTAGATCATTGGTCTCGTAAACCAGGGGTCGTGAGTTCGAACCTCAGTGGCGACTCATTTCTTTGAATGCAGGGAGAAGACTATCTGCTCGTTACATACCTATTATAAAAAATCTTAAATAAAAAATGGTAAACATACCATCGCAGCCATAGCTCAGTGGTAGAACACTGGTCTCGTAAGCCAGGGTTCATGAGTTCAAACCTCACTGGTGGCTTCTTTTTTTTTATGCAAGCAGCAGACTATCCTGTCGTTACAAACCTATTAAAAAAATCTTAATAGAAAATTGTGAACGTAGTATCGCCGCCATAGCTCAGTGGTAGAGCACTGGTCTCGTAAACCAGGGGTCGTGAGTTCGAACCTCACTGGCGGCTTCACTTTTTTTGTATGAAGGCAGCAGACTATCTGCTCGTTACATCCGTATTATAAAATATCTTATTAGAAAATGGTAGCAATAGCATCGCAGCCATAGCTCTGTGGTAGAGCACTGGTCTCGTAAACCTGGGGTCGTGAGTTCAAACCTCACTGGCGGCTTCAATTTTTTTTGTATACAGCAGCAGACTATCTGCTCGTTACATCCCTATTATAAAAAATCTTAATAGAAACTGTTAACCATAGCATCGCCGCCATAGCTCAGTGGTAGAGCATTGGTCTCGTAAACCAGGGGTCGTGAGTTCGAACCTCACTGGCGGCTTCACTTTTTTTGTATGAAGGCAGCAGACTATATACTCGTTACATCCCTATTATAAAATATCTTAATAGAAAATGGTAGAAATAGCATCGCAGCCACAGCTCGGTGGTAGAGCATTGGTCTCGTAAACCAGGGGTCGTGAGTTCAAACCTCACTGGCGGCTAAGTTTTTTTTGTAAGCAATCAGCAGACTATCTGCTCGTTACATCCATATTATAAAAAATCTTAATAAAAACTGGTAACCATAGCATCGCCGCCATAGCTCAGTGGTAGATCATTGGTCTCGTAAACCAGGGGTCGTGAGTTCGAACCTCAGTGGCGACTCATTTCTTTGAATGCAGGGAGAAGACTATCTGCTCGTTACATACCTATTATAAAAAATCTTAAATAAAAATTTTTAAACATACCATCGCAGCCATAGCTCAGTGGTAGAGCACTGGTGTCGTAAGCCAGTTTTCATGAGTTCAAACCTCACAGGCGGCTTCATTTTTTTTGTATGCAGGCAGCAGAATATCTGCTCGTTACATCCCTATTATAAAATATCTTAATAGAAAATGGTAACAGTAGCATCGCCGCCATAGCTCAGTGGTAGAGCATTGGACTCGTAAACCAGGGGTCGTGAGTTGGAACCTCACTGGCGGCTTCATTTTTATTTGTATGCAGGCAGCAGACTATCTGCTCGTTACATCCTTATTATAAAATATCTTAATAGAAAATGGTAACAATAGCATCGCCGCCATAGCTCAGTGGTAGAGCATTGGTCTCGTAAACCAGGGGTCGTGAGTTCGAACCCCACTGACAGCTTCGTTTTTTTTGTATGCAATCAGCAGACTATCTGCTCGTTACATCCCTATTATAAAAATATCGTAATAGAAAATATTAACCGTAGCATCACCGCCATAGCGCAGTGGTACAGCATTGGTCTCGTAAACCAGGGGTCGTGAGTTCGAACCTCACTATTGGGTTCTTTTTTTTGTATGCAAGCAGCAGACTATCCTGTCGTTACATCTCTATTATAAAAAATCTTAATTGAAACTGTTAACCATAGCATCGCCGCCATAGCTCAGTGGTAGAGCATTCGTCTCGTAAACCAGGGGTCGTGAGTTCGAACCTCACTGGCGGCTTCATTTTTTTTGTATGCAGGCAGCAGACTATCTGCTCGTTACATCCCTATTAAAAAAATATCTTAATAAAAAATAGTAACCGTAGCATCGCCGCCATAGCTCAGTGGTAGAGCATTGGTCTCGTAAACCAGGGGTCGTGAGTTCGAACCTCACTGGTTCCTTTTTTTTTATGCAAGCAGCAGACTATCCTGTCGTTACAAACCTATTAAAAAAATCTTAATAGAAAATTGTGAACGTAGTATCGCCGCCATTGCTCAGTGGTAGAGCACTGGTCTCGTAAACCAGGGGTCGTGAGTTCGAACCTCACTGGCGGCTTCACTTTTTTTGTATGAAGGCAGCAGACTATCTGCTCGTTACATCCGTATTATAAAATATCTTATTAGAAAATGGTAGCAATAGCATCGCAGCCATAGCTCGGTGGTAGAGCACTGGTCTCGTAAACCTGGGGTCGTGAGTTCAAACCTCACTGGCGGCTTCAATTTTTTTTGTATACAGCAGAAGACTATCTGCTCGTTACATCCCTATTATAAAAAATCTTAATAGAAACTGTTAACCATAGCATCGCCGCCATAGCTCAGTGGTAGAGCATTGGACTCGTAAACCAGGGGTCGTGAGTTGGAACCTCACTGGCGGCTTCATTTTTATTTGTATGCAGGCAGCAGACTATCTGCTCGTTACATCCTTATTATAAAATATCTTAATAGAAACTGGTAACCATAGCATCGCCGCCATAGCTCAGTGGTATAGCATTGGTCTCATAAACCGGGGGTCGTGAGTTCCAACATCAATGGCGGCTCATTTCTTTGTATGCAGGGAGCAGACTATCTGCTCGTTACATACCTATTATAACATATCTTAATAAAATATGGTAAACATAGCATGGCCGCCATAGCTCAGTGGTAGAGCAATGGTCTCTTAAACCAGTGGTCGTGAGTTCGAACCTCACTGGTGGCTAAAATGTTTCCGTTTTCATATAATCAGTTGATTGTCTTTGTAAAACCAAAGAAATCTTAATAGAAAATGGAAAACAGAGCATAGCCACAATTGCTAAGGGATGTCGTAAAAGAAAGGTCGTGAATTGGAACTTTAGTTTTGGCTTCTATGCTTCTGTTTTTATTCAAGCAGCATAATGGCTGTTTATTAAAATCTTATACCTATTTATATAATACACAACTATTATAAAATATCTAAATAGAAAATTGTGAACGTAGTACCGCCGCCATAGCTCAGTGGTAGGGCACTGGTTTCGTAAACCAGGGGTCGTGAATTCAAACCTCACTTGCGGCTTCACTTTTTTTGTATGCAGCAGCAGTCTATCTGCTCGTTACACCTCTATTATAAAATTTCTTAATAGAAACTATTAACCGTAGCATCGCCGCCATAGCTCAGTGGTAGAGCATTGGTCTCGTAAACCAGGGGTCGTGAGTTCGAATCACTGGCGGCTTCATTTTTTTTTTATGTAAGCAGCAGACGATCTGCTCGTTACATCCATATTATACAAATATCTTAATAGAAAATGGTAGCAATAGCATCGCAGCCATAGCTCGGTGGTAGAGCACTGGCCTCGTAAACCAGGGGTCGTGAGTTCAAACCTCACTGGCGGCTTCAATTTTTTTTGTATACAGCAGCAGACTATCTGCTCGTTACATCCCTATTATAAAAAATCTTAATAAAAACTGTTAACCATAGCATCGCCGCCATAACTCAGTGGTAGAGCATTTGTCTCGTAAACCAGGGGTCGTGAGTTCGAACCTCACAGGCGGCTTCATTTTTTTTGTATGCAGCCAGCAGAATATCTGCTCGTTACATCCCTATTATAAAATATCTTAATAGAAAATGGTAACAGTAGCATCGCCGCCATAGCTCAGTGGTAGAGCATTGGTTTCGTAAGCCAGGGGTCGCGAGTTCGAACCTACAGGCGTGTTCATTTTTTTTTTGTATGTAAGCAGAAGACTATCTGCTCTTTTCATCCCTATTATAAAAAAACTTAATAGAAACTGTTAACCATATAATCGCAGCCATAGCTCAGTGGTAGAGCATTGGTCTCGTAAACCAGGGGTCGTGAGTTCGAACCTCACTGGTGGCTTCTTTTTTTTGTATTCAAGCAGCAGACTATCCTGTCGTTACATACCTATTAAAAAAAATCTTAATAGAAAATTGTGAACGTAGTATCGCCGCCATAGCTCAGTGGAAGAGCACTGGTCTCGTAAACAAGGGGTCGTGAGTTCGAACCTCACTGTCGGCTTCACTTTTTTTGTATGCAATCAGCAGACTATCTGCTCGTTACATCCATATTATAAAAAATCTTAATAGAAACTGGAAACCATAGCATCGCCGCCATAGCTCAGTGGTAGAGCACTGGTCTCGTAAACCAGGGGTCGTGAGTTCAAACCTCACTGGCGGCTTCAATTTTTTTTGTATACAGCAGCAGACTATCTGCTCGTTACATCCCTATTATAAAAAATCTTAATAGAAACTGTTAACCATAGCATCGCCGCCATAACTCAGTGGTAGAGCATTTGTCTCGTAAACCAGGGGTCGTGAGTTCGAACCTCACAGGCGGCTTCATTTTTTTTGTATGCAGCCAGCAGAATATCTGCTCGTTACATCCCTATTATAAAGTATCTTAATAGAAAATGGTAACAGTAGCATCGCCGCCATAGCTCAGTGGTAGAGCATTGGTCTCGTAAGCCAGGGGTCGCGAGTTCGAAACTACAGGCGTGTTCATTTTTTTTGTATGTAAGCAGCAGACTATCTGCTCTTTTCATCCCTATTATAAAAAATCTTAATAGAAACTGTTAACCATATAATCGCCGCCATAGCTCAGTGGTAGAGCACTGGTCTCGTAAACAAGGGGTCGTGAGTTCGAACCTCACTGTCGGCTTCACTTTTTTTGTATGCAATCAGCAGACTATCTGCTAATTACATCCATATTATAAAAAATCTTAATAGAAACTGGAAACCATAGCATCGCTACCATAGCTCAGTGGTAGAGCACTGGTCTCGTAAACCAGGGGTCGTGAGTTCAAACCTCACTGGCGGCTTCACTTTTTGTGTATGCAACAGCAGACTATCTGCTCGTTACATCTTTGTTATAAAAAATCGTAATAGAAACTGGTAACCATAGCATCGCCGCCATAACTCAGTGGTATAGCATTTGTCTCGTAAACCAGGGGTCGTGAGTTCGAACCTCACAGGTGGCTTCATTTTTTTTGTATGCAGGCAGCAGACTATCTGCTCGTTACATCCCTATTATAAAATATCTTAATAGAAAATGGTAACAGTAGCATCGCCGCCATAGCTCAGTGGTAGAGCATTGGTCTCGTAAACCAGAGGTCGTGAGTTCGAACCTCACTGGTGGCTGTTTTTTTTTTTATGCAAGCAGCAGACTATCCTGTCGTTACAAACCCATTAAAAAAATCGGTTCTTTTCGGTTATACGGCCTCGTATGCCAACGAGCGAAAATGCGCCAAAGTTGTTTACCTTAGGGATTACCATACACAAAAGATCGCGTTTCAGTTGATTGAATGATTGAGTGCACTGAGCTAAATAAAAACGGGAGAGTAAACTGAACGTGCCTTTTTTAGTGTCATTGCTGAAAATAGTTAAAACACAATTTCTTTGGAGTTGATTTTAGTATGGGTAATTAGCGTCTCACTAGAGCTACACAGTGGGCTATTGGCCACGGTTCGGGGCCTATATCGAAGGAAAGACCCGGAAACTGGTGCCTCGTATTATATATTTACTTTCTTCCTGCGACAAGTTTGTTTGGATTACGTGCATTGGATGCGTGCGCATTTTCCTTCGCGATCTGACAGTAAACGTCTATTGCCTTACGATTGTTGATTGGTTAGAATATATAAGTGTTTAACGAACTCTGATTGGTTGCACGACTATGCGAACTATTTAATAGTTACAAATATTTAAATTCGGATATTTGTAAATTATGGGTTTGGTGAATATTTTTTATAATTTTGGAAAGATGTTTGATTGTTAGGATAGCTATTAAAATAAATTTGTTTAGAATGCGCTTAAGGGTGCTGTCGCAATGCCCCAAACGACTGCCCGAAGGATTGCCTGTAAGCACCATGATCGACTGCCCGGAGGGGGTCATGGATGTAATCCTGAGTAGTCGGAGGCCGCAGGCCGGAGACCACAAAATCGACGGCAGGAGCCTGTGACTTTAAGCGCGCGGAACGCGTGTGCGTTTAAGAGTGCCATAGAAATGCCCCAAACGAATGCCGGAAGGATTGCCAGCTCAGGTGATGTTCTCGCCATCTGACCGTGGTTCAAAAATACGAGACATTGTTCCCTTCGAGATAGGCGCCGAACTGCCGCCAACAGCCCAATGTGAAGCTCTAGTGCGATGTTAATTAACCAAATCAAAGCTTCGAGATGAATTCTAAACCGTCGACATTAGCCCATTGTGGAGCTCAAGTGCGACGTTATTTTATTCAATCGTGCAGACCTTAAAGAAATCCTTCGGAAATAATTTTGAACCGTCACCGCTAGCCCATTACGCAGTGAACGTCATCCACCGTGGTTCGAAAATATGACACAGCGTTTGAGTAATTAACCGTAATTGTGCATTTCTCCTTAAGTAACCATAAAGATCAGAAAAAAAGACGCATGCGCAACGCATCCGGTCGTTTGATGTTCACTTGAAAATACATCCAGATCCGCTGACGAGCGAAAGTCTTTACCTCGAACCGTAACTAACAGCCCATTGCACAGGTTAACTGCGACTTATTGTCTATAATTTAGAATATACTTTTTGACGTCATCTAATCGTAAATCATTTACGACTGTTTTTAACATTTTATTTTGTGAGTGGCAACATTAAAATTGTAAATAATCAATACGGCGACAAACTTTCGCTTGACGACTATTTGAGGCCGTTTAGAAGAGAAGTACCAAAAAATCTTAATAAAAAATTGTGAACGTTCAATCGCCGCCATAACTCAGTGGTAGAGCATTGGTCTCGTAAACCAGGGGTCGTGAGTTCAAACCTCACTGGCGGCTTCGTTTTTTTTTTGTAAGCAATCAGCAGACTATCTGCTCGTTACATACCTATTATAAAAAATCTTAAATAAAAAATGGTAAACATACCATCGCAGCCATAGCTCAGTGGTGGAGCACTGGTCTCGTAAACCAGGGGTCGTGAGTTCATGCCTCACTGGCGGCTTCACTTTTTTTGTATGCAGCAGCAGACTATCTGCTCTTTACATACCTATTATATAATATCTTAATCGAAAATGGTAACAATAGCATCGCAGCCATAGCTCAGTGGTACAGGATTGGTCTCGTAAACCAGGGGTCGTGAGTTCGAACCTCACTGGCGGCTTCATTTTTTTTGTATGCAGGCAGCAGACTATCTGCTCGTTACATCCCTAGTATAAAATATCTTAATAGAAAATGGTAACAATAGCATCGCCGCCATAGCTCAGTGGTAGAGCATTGGTCTCGTAAACCAGGGGTCGTGAGTTCGAACCTCACTATTGGGTTCTTTTTTTTTGTATGCAAGCAGAAGACTATCCTGTCGTTACATACCTATTAAAAAAAATCTTAATAGAAACTGTTAACCATAGCATCGCCGCCATAGCTCAGTGGTAGAGCATTGGTCTCGTAAACCAGGGGTCGTGAGTTCGAACCTCACTGGCGGCTTCAATTTTTTTGTATGCAGGCAGCAGACTATCTGCTCGTTACATCTCTGTTATAAGAAATCGTAATAGAAACTGGTAACCATAGCATCGCCGCCATAGCTCAGTGGTATAGCATTGGTCTCATAAACCAGGGGTCATGAGTTCCAACATCACTGGCGGCTTATTTCTTTGTATGCAGGGAGCAGACTATCTGCTCGTTACATACCTATTATAACATATCTTAATAAAATATGGTAAACATAGCATGGCCGCCATAGCTCAGTGGTAGAGCATTGGTCTCGTAAACCAGGGGTCGTGAGTTCGAACCCCACTGACAGCTTCATTTTTTTTGTATGCAATCAGCAGACTATCTGCTCGTTACATCGCTATTATAAAAATATCGTAATAGAAAATATTAACCGTAGCATCACCACCATAGCGCAGTGGTAGAGCATTGGTCTCGTAAACAAGGGGTCGTGAGTTCGAACCTCACTATTGGGTTCTTTTTTTTGTATGCAAGCAGCAGACTATCCTGTCGTTACATCTCTATTATAAAAAATCTTAATTGAAACTGTTAACCATAGTATCGACGCCGTAGCTCAGTGGTAGAGCACTGGTCTCGTAAACCAGGGGTCGTGAGTTCGAACCTCACTGGCGGCTTCACTTTTTTTGTATGAAGGCAGCAGACTATCTGCTCGTTACATCCCTATTATAAAATATCTTAATAGAAAATGGTAGCAATAGCATCGCAGCCACAGCTCGGCGGTAGAGCATTGGTCTCGTAAACCAGGGGTCGTGAGTTCAAACCTCACTGGCGGCTAAGTTTTTTTTGTAAGCAATCAGCAGACTATCTGCTCGTTACATCCATATTATAAAAAATCTTAATAAAAACTGGTAACCAAAGCATCGCCGCCATAGCTCAGTGGTAGATCATTGGTCTCGTAAACCAGGGGTCGTGAGTTCGAACCTCAGTGGCGACTCATTTCTTTGAATGCAGGGAGAAGACTATCTGCTCGTTACATACCTATTATAAAAAATCTTAAATAAAAAATTTTAAACATACCATCGCAGCCATAGCTCAGTGGTAGAGCACTGGTCTCGTAAGCCAGGGTTCATGAGTTCAAACCTCACAGTCGGCTTCATTTTTTTTTGTATGCAGCAGCAGACTATCTGCTCGTTACATCCCTATTATAAAAAAATCTTAATAGATACTGTTAACCATAGCATCTCCGCCATAGCTCAGTGGTAGAGCATTGGTCTCGTAAACCAGGGGTCGTGAGTTCGAACCTCACTATTGGGTTCTTTTTTTTGTATGCAAGCAGCAGACTATCCTGTCGTTACATTTCTATTATAAAAAATCTTAATTAAAACTGTTAACCATAGCATCGCCGCCATAGCTCAGTGGTAGAGCATTGGTCTCGTAAACCAGGGGTCGTGAGTTCGAACCTCACTGGCGGCTTCACTTTTTTTGTATGCAGGCAGCAGAATATCTGCTCGTTACATCCCTAATATAAAATATCTTAATAGAAAATGGTAACAGTAGCATCGCCGCCATAGCTCAGTGGTAGAGCATTGGTCTCGTAAACCAGGGGTCGTGAGTTCGAACCTCACTGGTGGCTTTTTTTTTTATGCAAGCAGCAGACTATCCTGTCGTTACAAACCTATTAAAAAAATCTTAATAGAAAATTGTGAACGTAGTATCGCCGCCATTGCTCAGTGGTAGAGCACTGGTCTCGTAAACCAGGGGTCGTGAGTTCGAACCTCACTGGCGGCTTCACTTTTTTTGTATGAAGGCAGCAGACTATCTGCTCGTTACATCCGTATTATAAAATATCTTATTAGAAAATGGTAGCAATAGCATCGCAGCCATAGCTCGGTGGTAGAGCACTGGTCTCGTAAACCTGGGGTCGTGAGTTCAAACCTCACTGGCGGCTTCAATTTTTTTTGTATACAGCAGCAGACTATCTGCTCGTTACATCCCTATTATAAAAAATCTTAATAGAAACTGTTAACCATAGCATCGCCGCCATAGCTCAGTGGTAGAGCATTGGACTCGTAAACCAGGGGTCGTGAGTTGGAACCTCACTGGCGGCTTCATTTTTATTTGTATGCAGGCAGCAGACTATCTGCGCGTTACATCCTTATTATAAAATATCTTAATAGAAAATGGTAACAATAGCATCGCCGCCATAGCTCAGTGGTAGAGCATTGGTCTCGTAAACCAGGGGTCGTGAGTTCGAACCCCACTGACAGCTTCATTTTTTTGTATGCAATCAGCAGACTATCTGCTCGTTACATCGCTATTATAAAAATATCGTAATAGAAAATATTAACCGTAGCATCACCACCATAGCGCAGTGGTAGAGCATTGGTCTCGTAAACCAGGGGTCGTGAGTTCGAACCTCACTATTGGGTTCTTTTTTTTGTATGCAAGCAGCAGACTATCCTGTCGTTACATCTCTATTATAAAAAATCTTAATTGAAACTGTTAACCATAGCATCGCCGCCGTAGCTCAGTGGTAGAGCACTGGTCTCGTAAACCAAGGGTCGTGAGTTCGAACCTCACTGGCGGCTTCACTTTTTTTGTATGAAGGCAGCAGACTATATACTCGTTACATCCCTATTATAAAATATCTTAATAGAAAATGGTAGAAATAGCATCGCAGCCACAGCTCGGTGGTAGAGCATTGGTCTCGTAAACCAGGGGTCGTGAGTTCAAACCTCACTGGCGGCTAAGTTTTTTTTGTAAGCAATCAGCAGACTATCTGCTCGTTACATCCATATTATAAAAAATCTTAATAAAAACTGGTAACCATAGCATCGCCGCCATAGCTCAGTGGTAGAGCACTGGTCTCGTAAGCCAGGGTTCATGAGTTCAAACCTCACAGGCGGCTTCATTTTTTTTGTATGCAGGCAGCAGAATATCTGCTCGTTACATCCCTATTATAAAATATCTTAATAGAAAATGGTAACAGTAGCATCGCCGCCATAGCTCAGTGGTAGAGCATTGGTCTCGTAAACCAGGGGTCGTGAGTTCGAACCTTACTGGTGGCTTTTTTTTTTATGCAAGCAGCAGACTATCCTGTCGTTACAAACCTATTAAAAAAATCTTAATAGAAAATTGTGAACGTAGTATCGCCGCCATTGCTCAGTGGTAGAGCACTGGTCTCGTAAACCAGGGGTCGTGAGTTCGAACCTCACTGGCGGCTTCACTTTTTTTTGTATGAAGGCAGCAGACTATCTGCTCGTTACATCCGTATTATAAAATATCTTATTAGAAAATGGTAGCAATAGCATCGCAGCCGTAGCTCGGTGGTAGGGCACTGGTCTCGTAAACCTGGGGTCGTGAATTCAAACCTCACTGGCGGCTTCAATTTTTTTTGTATACAGCAGCAGACTATCTGCTCGTTACATCCCTATTATAAAAAATCTTAATAGAAACTGTAAACCATAGCATCGCCGCCATAGCTCAGTGGTAGAGCATTGGTCTCGTAAACCAGGGGTCGTGAGTTCGAACCTCACTGGTGGCTTCTTTTTTTTTGTATGCAAGCAGCAGACTATCCTGTCGTTACATACCTATTAAAAAAATCTTAATAGAAAATGGTAACATTAGCATCGCAGCCATAGCTCAGTGGTAGAGCATTGGTCTCGTAAACCAGGGGTCGTGAGTTCGAACCCCACTGACAGCTTCATTTTTTTTGTATGCAATCAGCAGACTATCTGCTCGTTACATCCCTATTATAAAAATATCGGAATAGAAAATATTAACCGTAGCATCACCGCCATAGCGCAGTGGTAGAGCATTGGTCTCGTAAACCAGGGGTCGTGAGTTCGAACCTCACTATTGGGTTCTTTTTTTTGTATGCAAGCAGCAGACTATCCTGTCGATACATCTCTATTATAAAAAATCTTAATTGAAACTGTTAACCATAGTATCGCCGCCGTAGCTCAGTGGTAGAGCACTGGTCTCGTAAACCAGGGGTCGTGAGTTCGAACCTCACTGGCGGCTTTACTTTTTTTGTATGAAGGCAGCAGACTATCTGCTCGTTACATCCCTATTATAAAATATCTTAATAGAAAATAGTAGCAATAGCATCGCAGCCACAGCTCGGTGGTAGAGCATTGGTCTCGTAAACCAGGGGTCGTGAGTTCAAACCTCACTGGCGGCTTCTTTTTTTTTGTAAGCAATCAGCAGACTATCTGCTCGTTACATCCATATTATAAAAAATCTTAATAAAAACTGGTAACCATAGCATCGCCGCCATAGCTCAGTGGTAGATCATTGGTCTCGTAAACCAGGGGTCGTGAGTTCGAACCTCAGTGGCGACTCATTTCTTTGAATGCAGGGAGAAGACTATCTGCTCGTTACATACCTATTATAAAAAATCTTAAATAAAAAATGGTAAACATACCATCGCAGCCATAGCTCAGTGGTAGAACACTGGTCTCGTAAGCCAGGGTTCATGAGTTCAAACCTCACTGGTGGCTTCTTTTTTTTTATGCAAGCAGCAGACTATCCTGTCGTTACAAACCTATTAAAAAAATCTTAATAGAAAATTGTGAACGTAGTATCGCCGCCATAGCTCAGTGGTAGAGCACTGGTCTCGTAAACCAGGGGTCGTGAGTTCGAACCTCACTGGCGGCTTCACTTTTTTTGTATGAAGGCAGCAGACTATCTGCTCGTTACATCCGTATTATAAAATATCTTATTAGAAAATGGTAGCAATAGCATCGCAGCCATAGCTCTGTGGTAGAGCACTGGTCTCGTAAACCTGGGGTCGTGAGTTCAAACCTCACTGGCGGCTTCAATTTTTTTTGTATACAGCAGCAGACTATCTGCTCGTTACATCCCTATTATAAAAAATCTTAATAGAAACTGTTAACCATAGCATCGCCGCCATAGCTCAGTGGTAGAGCATTGGTCTCGTAAACCAGGGGTCGTGAGTTCGAACCTCACTGGCGGCTTCACTTTTTTTGTATGAAGGCAGCAGACTATATACTCGTTACATCCCTATTATAAAATATCTTAATAGAAAATGGTAGAAATAGCATCGCAGCCACAGCTCGGTGGTAGAGCATTGGTCTCGTAAACCAGGGGTCGTGAGTTCAAACCTCACTGGCGGCTAAGTTTTTTTTGTAAGCAATCAGCAGACTATCTGCTCGTTACATCCATATTATAAAAAATCTTAATAAAAACTGGTAACCATAGCATCGCCGCCATAGCTCAGTGGTAGATCATTGGTCTCGTAAACCAGGGGTCGTGAGTTCGAACCTCAGTGGCGACTCATTTCTTTGAATGCAGGGAGAAGACTATCTGCTCGTTACATACCTATTATAAAAAATCTTAAATAAAAATTTTTAAACATACCATCGCAGCCATAGCTCAGTGGTAGAGCACTGGTGTCGTAAGCCAGTTTTCATGAGTTCAAACCTCACAGGCGGCTTCATTTTTTTTGTATGCAGGCAGCAGAATATCTGCTCGTTACATCCCTATTATAAAATATCTTAATAGAAAATGGTAACAGTAGCATCGCCGCCATAGCTCAGTGGTAGAGCATTGGACTCGTAAACCAGGGGTCGTGAGTTGGAACCTCACTGGCGGCTTCATTTTTATTTGTATGCAGGCAGCAGACTATCTGCTCGTTACATCCTTATTATAAAATATCTTAATAGAAAATGGTAACAATAGCATCGCCGCCATAGCTCAGTGGTAGAGCATTGGTCTCGTAAACCAGGGGTCGTGAGTTCGAACCCCACTGACAGCTTCGTTTTTTTTGTATGCAATCAGCAGACTATCTGCTCGTTACATCCCTATTATAAAAATATCGTAATAGAAAATATTAACCGTAGCATCACCGCCATAGCGCAGTGGTACAGCATTGGTCTCGTAAACCAGGGGTCGTGAGTTCGAACCTCACTATTGGGTTCTTTTTTTTGTATGCAAGCAGCAGACTATCCTGTCGTTACATCTCTATTATAAAAAATCTTAATTGAAACTGTTAACCATAGCATCGCCGCCATAGCTCAGTGGTAGAGCATTCGTCTCGTAAACCAGGGGTCGTGAGTTCGAACCTCGCTGGCGGCTTCATTTTTTTTGTATGCAGGCAGCAGACTATCTGCTCGTTACATCCCTATTAAAAAAATATCTTAATAAAAAATAGTAACCGTAGCATCGCCGCCATAGCTCAGTGGTAGAGCATTGGTCTCGTAAACCAGGGGTCGTGAGTTCGAACCTCACTGGTTCCTTTTTTTTTATGCAAGCAGCAGACTATCCTGTCGTTACAAACCTATTAAAAAAATCTTAATAGAAAATTGTGAACGTAGTATCGCCGCCATTGCTCAGTGGTAGAGCACTGGTCTCGTAAACCAGGGGTCGTGAGTTCGAACCTCACTGGCGGCTTCACTTTTTTTGTATGAAGGCAGCAGACTATCTGCTCGTTACATCCGTATTATAAAATATCTTATTAGAAAATGGTAGCAATAGCATCGCAGCCATAGCTCGGTGGTAGAGCACTGGTCTCGTAAACCTGGGGTCGTGAGTTCAAACCTCACTGGCGGCTTCAATTTTTTTTGTATACAGCAGAAGACTATCTGCTCGTTACATCCCTATTATAAAAAATCTTAATAGAAACTGTTAACCATAGCATCGCCGCCATAGCTCAGTGGTAGAGCATTGGACTCGTAAACCAGGGGTCGTGAGTTGGAACCTCACTGGCGGCTTCATTTTTATTTGTATGCAGGCAGCAGACTATCTGCTCGTTACATCCTTATTATAAAATATCTTAATAGAAACTGGTAACCATAGCATCGCCGCCATAGCTCAGTGGTATAGCATTGGTCTCATAAACCAGGGGTCGTGAGTTCCAACATCAATGGCGGCTCATTTCTTTGTATGCAGGGAGCAGACTATCTGCTCGTTACATACCTATTATAACATATCTTAATAAAATATGGTAAACATAGCATGGCCGCCATAGCTCAGTGGTAGAGCAATGGTCTCTTAAACCAGTGGTCGTGAGTTCGAACCTCACTGGTGGCTAAAATGTTTCCGTTTTCATATAATCAGTTGATTGTCTTTGTAAAACCAAAGAAATCTTAATAGAAAATGGAAAACAGAGCATAGCCACAATTGCTAAGGGATGTCGTAAAAGAAAGGTCGTGAATTGGAACTTTAGTTTTGGCTTCTATGCTTCTGTTTTTATTCAAGCAGCATAATGGCTGTTTATTAAAATCTTATACCTATTTATATAATACACAACTATTATAAAATATCTAAATAGAAAATTGTGAACGTAGTACCGCCGCCATAGCTCAGTGGTAGGGCACTGGTTTCGTAAACCAGGGGTCGTGAATTCAAACCTCACTTGCGGCTTCACTTTTTTTGTATGCAGCAGCAGTCTATCTGCTCGTTACACCTCTATTATAAAATTTCTTAATAGAAACTATTAACCGTAGCATCGCCGCCATAGCTCAGTGGTAGAGCATTGGTCTCGTAAACCAGGGGTCGTGAGTTCGAATCACTGGCGGCTTCATTTTTTTTTTATGTAAGCAGCAGACGATCTGCTCGTTACATCCATATTATACAAATATCTTAATAGAAAATGGTAGCAATAGCATCGCAGCCATAGCTCGGTGGTAGAGCACTGGCCTCGTAAACCAGGGGTCGTGAGTTCAAACCTCACTGGCGGCTTCAATTTTTTTTGTATACAGCAGCAGACTATCTGCTCGTTACATCCCTATTATAAAAAATCTTAATAAAAACTGTTAACCATAGCATCGCCGCCATAACTCAGTGGTAGAGCATTTGTCTCGTAAACCAGGGGTCGTGAGTTCGAACCTCACAGGCGGCTTCATTTTTTTTGTATGCAGCCAGCAGAATATCTGCTCGTTACATCCCTATTATAAAATATCTTAATAGAAAATGGTAACAGTAGCATCGCCGCCATAGCTCAGTGGTAGAGCATTGGTTTCGTAAGCCAGGGGTCGCGAGTTCGAACCTACAGGCGTGTTCATTTTTTTTTTGTATGTAAGCAGAAGACTATCTGCTCTTTTCATCCCTATTATAAAAAAACTTAATAGAAACTGTTAACCATATAATCGCAGCCATAGCTCAGTGGTAGAGCATTGGTCTCGTAAACCAGGGGTCGTGAGTTCGAACCTCACTGGTGGCTTCTTTTTTTTGTATTCAAGCAGCAGACTATCCTGTCGTTACATACCTATTAAAAAAAATCTTAATAGAAAATTGTGAACGTAGTATCGCCGCCATAGCTCAGTGGAAGAGCACTGGTCTCGTAAACAAGGGGTCGTGAGTTCGAACCTCACTGTCGGCTTCACTTTTTTTGTATGCAATCAGCAGACTATCTGCTCGTTACATCCATATTATAAAAAATCTTAATAGAAACTGGAAACCATAGCATCGCCGCCATAGCTCAGTGGTAGAGCACTGGTCTCGTAAACCAGGGGTCGTGAGTTCAAACCTCACTGGCGGCTTCAATTTTTTTTGTATACAGCAGCAGACTATCTGCTCGTTACATCCCTATTATAAAAAATCTTAATAGAAACTGTTAACCATAGCATCGCCGCCATAACTCAGTGGTAGAGCATTTGTCTCGTAAACCAGGGGTCGTGAGTTCGAACCTCACAGGCGGCTTCATTTTTTTTGTATGCAGCCAGCAGAATATCTGCTCGTTACATCCCTATTATAAAGTATCTTAATAGAAAATGGTAACAGTAGCATCGCCGCCATAGCTCAGTGGTAGAGCATTGGTCTCGTAAGCCAGGGGTCGCGAGTTCGAAACTACAGGCGTGTTCATTTTTTTTGTATGTAAGCAGCAGACTATCTGCTCTTTTCATCCCTATTATAAAAAATCTTAATAGAAACTGTTAACCATATAATCGCCGCCATAGCTCAGTGGTAGAGCACTGGTCTCGTAAACAAGGGGTCGTGAGTTCGAACCTCACTGTCGGCTTCACTTTTTTTGTATGCAATCAGCAGACTATCTGCTAATTACATGCATATTATAAAAAATCTTAATAGAAACTGGAAACCATAGCATCGCTACCATAGCTCAGTGGTAGAGCACTGGTCTCGTAAACCAGGGGTCGTGAGTTCAAACCTCACTGGCGGCTTCACTTTTTGTGTATGCAACAGCAGACTATCTGCTCGTTACATCTTTGTTATAAAAAATCGTAATAGAAACTGGTAACCATAGCATCGCCGCCATAACTCAGTGGTATAGCATTTGTCTCGTAAACCAGGGGTCGTGAGTTCGAACCTCACAGGTGGCTTCATTTTTTTTGTATGCAGGCAGCAGACTATCTGCTCGTTACATCCCTATTATAAAATATCTTAATAGAAAATGGTAACAGTAGCATCGCCGCCATAGCTCAGTGGTAGAGCATTGGTCTCGTAAACCAGAGGTCGTGAGTTCGAACCTCACTGGTGGCTGTTTTTTTTTTTATGCAAGCAGCAGACTATCCTGTCGTTACAAACCCATTAAAAAAATCGGTTCTTTTCGGTTATACGGCCTCGTATGCCAACGAGCGAAAATGCGCCAAAGTTGTTTACCTTAGGGATTACCATACACAAAAGATCGCGTTTCAGTTGATTGAATGATTGAGTGCACTGAGCTAAATAAAAACGGGAGAGTAAACTGAACGTGCCTTTTTTAGTGTCATTGCTGAAAATAGTTAAAACACAATTTCTTTGGAGTTGATTTTAGTATGGGTAATTAGCGTCTCACTAGAGCTACACAGTGGGCTATTGGCCACGGTTCGGGGCCTATATCGAAGGAAAGACCCGGAAACTGGTGCCTCGTATTATATATTTACTTTCTTCCTGCGACAAGTTTGTTTGGATTACGTGCATTGGATGCGTGCGCATTTTCCTTCGCGATCTGACAGTAAACGTCTATTGCCTTACGATTGTTGATTGGTTAGAATATATAAGTGTTTAACGAACTCTGATTGGTTGCACGACTATGCGAACTATTTAATAGTTACAAATATTTAAATTCGGATATTTGTAAATTATGGGTTTGGTGAATATTTTTTATAATTTTGGAAAGATGTTTGATTGTTAGGATAGCTATTAAAATAAATTTGTTTAGAATGCGCTTAAGGGTGCTGTCGCAATGCCCCAAACGACTGCCCGAAGGATTGCCTGTAAGCACCATGATCGACTGCCCGGAGGGGGTCATGGATGTAATCCTGAGTAGTCGGAGGCCGCAGGCCGGAGACCACAAAATCGACGGCAGGAGCCTGTGACTTTAAGCGCGCGGAACGCGTGTGCGTTTAAGAGTGCCATAGAAATGCCCCAAACGAATGCCGGAAGGATTGCCAGCTCAGGTGATGTTCTCGCCATCTGACCGTGGTTCAAAAATACGAGACATTGTTCCCTTCGAGATAGGCGCCGAACTGCCGCCAACAGCCCAATGTGAAGCTCTAGTGCGATGTTAATTAACCAAATCAAAGCTTCGAGATGAATTCTAAACCGTCGACATTAGCCCATTGTGGAGCTCAAGTGCGACGTTATTTTATTCAATCGTGCAGACCTTAAAGAAATCCTTCGGAAATAATTTTGAACCGTCACCGCTAGCCCATTACGCAGTGAACGTCATCCACCGTGGTTCGAAAATATGACACAGCGTTTGAGTAATTAACCGTAATTGTGCATTTCTCCTTAAGTAACCATAAAGATCAGAAAAAAAGACGCATGCGCAACGCATCCGGTCGTTTGATGTTCACTTGAAAATACATCCAGATCCGCTGACGAGCGAAAGTCTTTACCTCGAACCGTAACTAACAGCCCATTGCACAGGTTAACTGCGACTTATTGTCTATAATTTAGAATATACTTTTTGACGTCATCTAATCGTAAATCATTTACGACTGTTTTTAACATTTTATTTTGTGAGTGGCAACATTAAAATTGTAAATAATCAATACGGCGACAAACTTTCGCTTGGCGACTATTTGAGGCCGTTTAGAAGAGAAGTACCAAAAAATCTTAATAAAAAATTGTGAACGTTCAATCGCCGCCATAACTCAGTGGTAGAGCATTGGTCTCGTAAACCAGGGGTCGTGAGTTCAAACCTCACTGGCGGCTTCGTTTTTTTTTTGTAAGCAATCAGCAGACTATCTGCTCGTTACATACCTATTATAAAAAATCTTAAATAAAAAATGGTAAACATACCATCGCAGCCATAGCTCAGTGGTGGAGCACTGGTCTCGTAAACCAGGGGTCGTGAGTTCATGCCTCACTGGCGGCTTCACTTTTTTTGTATGCAGCAGCAGACTATCTGCTCTTTACATACCTATTATATAATATCTTAATCGAAAATGGTAACAATAGCATCGCAGCCATAGCTCAGTGGTACAGGATTGGTCTCGTAAACCAGGGGTCGTGAGTTCGAACCTCACTGGCGGCTTCATTTTTTTTGTATGCAGGCAGCAGACTATCTGCTCGTTACATCCCTAGTATAAAATATCTTAATAGAAAATGGTAACAATAGCATCGCCGCCATAGCTCAGTGGTAGAGCATTGGTCTCGTAAACCAGGGGTCGTGAGTTCGAACCTCACTATTGGGTTCTTTTTTTTTGTATGCAAGCAGAAGACTATCCTGTCGTTACATACCTATTAAAAAAAATCTTAATAGAAACTGTTAACCATAGCATCGCCGCCATAGCTCAGTGGTAGAGCATTGGTCTCGTAAACCAGGGGTCGTGAGTTCGAACCTCACTGGCGGCTTCAATTTTTTTGTATGCAGGCAGCAGACTATCTGCTCGTTACATCTCTGTTATAAGAAATCGTAATAGAAACTGGTAACCATAGCATCGCCGCCATAGCTCAGTGGTATAGCATTGGTCTCATAAACCAGGGGTCATGAGTTCCAACATCACTGGCGGCTTATTTCTTTGTATGCAGGGAGCAGACTATCTGCTCGTTACATACCTATTATAACATATCTTAATAAAATATGGTAAACATAGCATGGCCGCCATAGCTCAGTGGTAGAGCATTGGTCTCGTAAACCAGGGGTCGTGAGTTCGAACCCCACTGACAGCTTCATTTTTTTTGTATGCAATCAGCAGACTATCTGCTCGTTACATCGCTATTATAAAAATATCGTAATAGAAAATATTAACCGTAGCATCACCACCATAGCGCAGTGGTAGAGCATTGGTCTCGTAAACAAGGGGTCGTGAGTTCGAACCTCACTATTGGGTTCTTTTTTTTGTATGCAAGCAGCAGACTATCCTGTCGTTACATCTCTATTATAAAAAATCTTAATTGAAACTGTTAACCATAGTATCGACGCCGTAGCTCAGTGGTAGAGCACTGGTCTCGTAAACCAGGGGTCGTGAGTTCGAACCTCACTGGCGGCTTCACTTTTTTTGTATGAAGGCAGCAGACTATCTGCTCGTTACATCCCTATTATAAAATATCTTAATAGAAAATGGTAGCAATAGCATCGCAGCCACAGCTCGGCGGTAGAGCATTGGTCTCGTAAACCAGGGGTCGTGAGTTCAAACCTCACTGGCGGCTAAGTTTTTTTTGTAAGCAATCAGCAGACTATCTGCTCGTTACATCCATATTATAAAAAATCTTAATAAAAACTGGTAACCAAAGCATCGCCGCCATAGCTCAGTGGTAGATCATTGGTCTCGTAAACCAGGGGTCGTGAGTTCGAACCTCAGTGGCGACTCATTTCTTTGAATGCAGGGAGAAGACTATCTGCTCGTTACATACCTATTATAAAAAATCTTAAATAAAAAATTTTAAACATACCATCGCAGCCATAGCTCAGTGGTAGAGCACTGGTCTCGTAAGCCAGGGTTCATGAGTTCAAACCTCACAGTCGGCTTCATTTTTTTTTGTATGCAGCAGCAGACTATCTGCTCGTTACATCCCTATTATAAAAAAATCTTAATAGATACTGTTAACCATAGCATCTCCGCCATAGCTCAGTGGTAGAGCATTGGTCTCGTAAACCAGGGGTCGTGAGTTCGAACCTCACTATTGGGTTCTTTTTTTTGTATGCAAGCAGCAGACTATCCTGTCGTTACATTTCTATTATAAAAAATCTTAATTAAAACTGTTAACCATAGCATCGCCGCCATAGCTCAGTGGTAGAGCATTGGTCTCGTAAACCAGGGGTCGTGAGTTCGAACCTCACTGGCGGCTTCACTTTTTTTGTATGCAGGCAGCAGAATATCTGCTCGTTACATCCCTAATATAAAATATCTTAATAGAAAATGGTAACAGTAGCATCGCCGCCATAGCTCAGTGGTAGAGCATTGGTCTCGTAAACCAGGGGTCGTGAGTTCGAACCTCACTGGTGGCTTTTTTTTTTATGCAAGCAGCAGACTATCCTGTCGTTACAAACCTATTAAAAAAATCTTAATAGAAAATTGTGAACGTAGTATCGCCGCCATTGCTCAGTGGTAGAGCACTGGTCTCGTAAACCAGGGGTCGTGAGTTCGAACCTCACTGGCGGCTTCACTTTTTTTGTATGAAGGCAGCAGACTATCTGCTCGTTACATCCGTATTATAAAATATCTTATTAGAAAATGGTAGCAATAGCATCGCAGCCATAGCTCGGTGGTAGAGCACTGGTCTCGTAAACCTGGGGTCGTGAGTTCAAACCTCACTGGCGGCTTCAATTTTTTTTGTATACAGCAGCAGACTATCTGCTCGTTACATCCCTATTATAAAAAATCTTAATAGAAACTGTTAACCATAGCATCGCCGCCATAGCTCAGTGGTAGAGCATTGGACTCGTAAACCAGGGGTCGTGAGTTGGAACCTCACTGGCGGCTTCATTTTTATTTGTATGCAGGCAGCAGACTATCTGCGCGTTACATCCTTATTATAAAATATCTTAATAGAAAATGGTAACAATAGCATCGCCGCCATAGCTCAGTGGTAGAGCATTGGTCTCGTAAACCAGGGGTCGTGAGTTCGAACCCCACTGACAGCTTCATTTTTTTGTATGCAATCAGCAGACTATCTGCTCGTTACATCGCTATTATAAAAATATCGTAATAGAAAATATTAACCGTAGCATCACCACCATAGCGCAGTGGTAGAGCATTGGTCTCGTAAACCAGGGGTCGTGAGTTCGAACCTCACTATTGGGTTCTTTTTTTTGTATGCAAGCAGCAGACTATCCTGTCGTTACATCTCTATTATAAAAAATCTTAATTGAAACTGTTAACCATAGCATCGCCGCCGTAGCTCAGTGGTAGAGCACTGGTCTCGTAAACCAAGGGTCGTGAGTTCGAACCTCACTGGCGGCTTCACTTTTTTTGTATGAAGGCAGCAGACTATATACTCGTTACATCCCTATTATAAAATATCTTAATAGAAAATGGTAGAAATAGCATCGCAGCCACAGCTCGGTGGTAGAGCATTGGTCTCGTAAACCAGGGGTCGTGAGTTCAAACCTCACTGGCGGCTAAGTTTTTTTTGTAAGCAATCAGCAGACTATCTGCTCGTTACATCCATATTATAAAAAATCTTAATAAAAACTGGTAACCATAGCATCGCCGCCATAGCTCAGTGGTAGAGCACTGGTCTCGTAAGCCAGGGTTCATGAGTTCAAACCTCACAGGCGGCTTCATTTTTTTTGTATGCAGGCAGCAGAATATCTGCTCGTTACATCCCTATTATAAAATATCTTAATAGAAAATGGTAACAGTAGCATCGCCGCCATAGCTCAGTGGTAGAGCATTGGTCTCGTAAACCAGGGGTCGTGAGTTCGAACCTTACTGGTGGCTTTTTTTTTTATGCAAGCAGCAGACTATCCTGTCGTTACAAACCTATTAAAAAAATCTTAATAGAAAATTGTGAACGTAGTATCGCCGCCATTGCTCAGTGGTAGAGCACTGGTCTCGTAAACCAGGGGTCGTGAGTTCGAACCTCACTGGCGGCTTCACTTTTTTTTGTATGAAGGCAGCAGACTATCTGCTCGTTACATCCGTATTATAAAATATCTTATTAGAAAATGGTAGCAATAGCATCGCAGCCGTAGCTCGGTGGTAGGGCACTGGTCTCGTAAACCTGGGGTCGTGAATTCAAACCTCACTGGCGGCTTCAATTTTTTTTGTATACAGCAGCAGACTATCTGCTCGTTACATCCCTATTATAAAAAATCTTAATAGAAACTGTAAACCATAGCATCGCCGCCATAGCTCAGTGGTAGAGCATTGGTCTCGTAAACCAGGGGTCGTGAGTTCGAACCTCACTGGTGGCTTCTTTTTTTTTGTATGCAAGCAGCAGACTATCCTGTCGTTACATACCTATTAAAAAAATCTTAATAGAAAATGGTAACATTAGCATCGCAGCCATAGCTCAGTGGTAGAGCATTGGTCTCGTAAACCAGGGGTCGTGAGTTCGAACCCCACTGACAGCTTCATTTTTTTTGTATGCAATCAGCAGACTATCTGCTCGTTACATCCCTATTATAAAAATATCGGAATAGAAAATATTAACCGTAGCATCACCGCCATAGCGCAGTGGTAGAGCATTGGTCTCGTAAACCAGGGGTCGTGAGTTCGAACCTCACTATTGGGTTCTTTTTTTTGTATGCAAGCAGCAGACTATCCTGTCGATACATCTCTATTATAAAAAATCTTAATTGAAACTGTTAACCATAGTATCGCCGCCGTAGCTCAGTGGTAGAGCACTGGTCTCGTAAACCAGGGGTCGTGAGTTCGAACCTCACTGGCGGCTTTACTTTTTTTGTATGAAGGCAGCAGACTATCTGCTCGTTACATCCCTATTATAAAATATCTTAATAGAAAATAGTAGCAATAGCATCGCAGCCACAGCTCGGTGGTAGAGCATTGGTCTCGTAAACCAGGGGTCGTGAGTTCAAACCTCACTGGCGGCTTCTTTTTTTTTGTAAGCAATCAGCAGACTATCTGCTCGTTACATCCATATTATAAAAAATCTTAATAAAAACTGGTAACCATAGCATCGCCGCCATAGCTCAGTGGTAGATCATTGGTCTCGTAAACCAGGGGTCGTGAGTTCGAACCTCAGTGGCGACTCATTTCTTTGAATGCAGGGAGAAGACTATCTGCTCGTTACATACCTATTATAAAAAATCTTAAATAAAAAATGGTAAACATACCATCGCAGCCATAGCTCAGTGGTAGAACACTGGTCTCGTAAGCCAGGGTTCATGAGTTCAAACCTCACTGGTGGCTTCTTTTTTTTTTATGCAAGCAGCAGACTATCCTGTCGTTACAAACCTATTAAAAAAATCTTAATAGAAAATTGTGAACGTAGTATCGCCGCCATAGCTCAGTGGTAGAGCACTGGTCTCGTAAACCAGGGGTCGTGAGTTCGAACCTCACTGGCGGCTTCACTTTTTTTGTATGAAGGCAGCAGACTATCTGCTCGTTACATCCGTATTATAAAATATCTTATTAGAAAATGGTAGCAATAGCATCGCAGCCATAGCTCTGTGGTAGAGCACTGGTCTCGTAAACCTGGGGTCGTGAGTTCAAACCTCACTGGCGGCTTCAATTTTTTTTGTATACAGCAGCAGACTATCTGCTCGTTACATCCCTATTATAAAAAATCTTAATAGAAACTGTTAACCATAGCATCGCCGCCATAGCTCAGTGGTAGAGCATTGGTCTCGTAAACCAGGGGTCGTGAGTTCGAACCTCACTGGCGGCTTCACTTTTTTTGTATGAAGGCAGCAGACTATATACTCGTTACATCCCTATTATAAAATATCTTAATAGAAAATGGTAGAAATAGCATCGCAGCCACAGCTCGGTGGTAGAGCATTGGTCTCGTAAACCACGGGTCGTGAGTTCAAACCTCACTGGCGGCTAAGTTTTTTTTGTAAGCAATCAGCAGACTATCTGCTCGTTACATCCATATTATAAAAAATCTTAATAAAAACTGGTAACCATAGCATCGCCGCCATAGCTCAGTGGTAGATCATTGGTCTCGTAAACCAGGGGTCGTGAGTTCGAACCTCAGTGGCGACTCATTTCTTTGAATGCAGGGAGAAGACTATCTGCTCGTTACATACCTATTATAAAAAATCTTAAATAAAAATTTTTAAACATACCATCGCAGCCATAGCTCAGTGGTAGAGCACTGGTGTCGTAAGCCAGTTTTCATGAGTTCAAACCTCACAGGCGGCTTCATTTTTTTTGTATGCAGGCAGCAGAATATCTGCTCGTTACATCCCTATTATAAAATATCTTAATAGAAAATGGTAACAGTAGCATCGCCGCCATAGCTCAGTGGTAGAGCATTGGACTCGTAAACCAGGGGTCGTGAGTTGGAACCTCACTGGCGGCTTCATTTTTATTTGTATGCAGGCAGCAGACTATCTGCTCGTTACATCCTTATTATAAAATATCTTAATAGAAAATGGTAACAATAGCATCGCCGCCATAGCTCAGTGGTAGAGCATTGGTCTCGTAAACCAGGGGTCGTGAGTTCGAACCCCACTGACAGCTTCGTTTTTTTTGTATGCAATCAGCAGACTATCTGCTCGTTACATCCCTATTATAAAAATATCGTAATAGAAAATATTAACCGTAGCATCACCGCCATAGCGCAGTGGTACAGCATTGGTCTCGTAAACCAGGGGTCGTGAGTTCGAACCTCACTATTGGGTTCTTTTTTTTGTATGCAAGCAGCAGACTATCCTGTCGTTACATCTCTATTATAAAAAATCTTAATTGAAACTGTTAACCATAGCATCGCCGCCATAGCTCAGTGGTAGAGCATTCGTCTCGTAAACCAGGGGTCGTGAGTTCGAACCTCACTGGCGGCTTCATTTTTTTTGTATGCAGGCAGCAGACTATCTGCTCGTTACATCCCTATTAAAAAAATATCTTAATAAAAAATAGTAACCGTAGCATCGCCGCCATAGCTCAGTGGTAGAGCATTGGTCTCGTAAACCAGGGGTCGTGAGTTCGAACCTCACTGGTTCCTTTTTTTTTATGCAAGCAGCAGACTATCCTGTCGTTACAAACCTATTAAAAAAATCTTAATAGAAAATTGTGAACGTAGTATCGCCGCCATTGCTCAGTGGTAGAGCACTGGTCTCGTAAACCAGGGGTCGTGAGTTCGAACCTCACTGGCGGCTTCACTTTTTTTGTATGAAGGCAGCAGACTATCTGCTCGTTACATCCGTATTATAAAATATCTTATTAGAAAATGGTAGCAATAGCATCGCAGCCATAGCTCGGTGGTAGAGCACTGGTCTCATAAACCTGGGGTCGTGAGTTCAAACCTCACTGGCGGCTTCAATTTTTTTTGTATACAGCAGCAGACTATCTGCTCGTTACATCCCTATTATAAAAAATCTTAATAGAAACTGTTAACCATAGCATCGCCGCCATAGCTCAGTGGTAGAGCATTGGACTCGTAAACCAGGGGTCGTGAGTTGGAACCTCACTGGCGGCTTCATTTTTATTTGTATGCAGGCAGCAGACTATCTGCGCGTTACATCCTTATTATAAAATATCTTAATAGAAAATGGTAACAATAGCATCGCCGCCATAGCTCAGTGGTAGAGCATTGGTCTCGTAAACCAGGGGTCGTGAGTTCGAACCCCACTGACAGCTTCATTTTTTTGTATGCAATCAGCAGACTATCTGCTCGTTACATCGCTATTATAAAAATATCGTAATAGAAAATATTAACCGTAGCATCACCACCATAGCGCAGTGGTAGAGCATTGGTCTCGTAAACCAGGGGTCGTGAGTTCGAACCTCACTATTGGGTTCTTTTTTTTGTATGCAAGCAGCAGACTATCCTGTCGTTACATCTTTATTATAAAAAATCTTAATTGAAACTGTTAACCATAGCATCGCCGCCGTAGCTCAGTGGTAGAGCACTGGTCTCGTAAACCAAGGGTCGTGAGTTCGAACCTCACTGGCGGCTTCACTTTTTTTGTATGAAGGCAGCAGACTATATACTCGTTACATCCCTATTATAAAATATCTTAATAGAAAATGGTAGAAATAGCATCGCAGCCACAGCTCGGTGGTAGAGCATTGGTCTCGTAAACCAGGGGTCGTGAGTTCAAACCTCACTGGCGGCTAAGTTTTTTTTGTAAGCAATCAGCAGACTATCTGCTCGTTACATCCATATTATAAAAAATCTTAATAAAAACTGGTAACCATAGCATCGCCGCCATAGCTCAGTGGTAGAGCACTGGTCTCGTAAGCCAGGGTTCATGAGTTCAAACCTCACAGGCGGCTTCATTTTTTTTGTATGCAGGCAGCAGAATATCTGCTCGTTACATCCCTATTATAAAATATCTTAATAGAAAATGGTAACAGTAGCATCGCCGCCATAGCTCAGTGGTAGAGCATTGGTCTCGTAAACCAGGGGTCGTGAGTTCGAACCTTACTGGTGGCTTTTTTTTTTATGCAAGCAGCAGACTATCCTGTCGTTACAAACCTATTAAAAAAATCTTAATAGAAAATTGTGAACGTAGTATCGCCGCCATTGCTCAGTGGTAGAGCACTGGTCTCGTAAACCAGGGGTCGTGAGTTCGAACCTCACTGGCGGCTTCACTTTTTTTTGTATGAAGGCAGCAGACTATCTGCTCGTTACATCCGTATTATAAAATATCTTATTAGAAAATGGTAGCAATAGCATCGCAGCCGTAGCTCGGTGGTAGGGCACTGGTCTCGTAAACCTGGGGTCGTGAATTCAAACCTCACTGGCGGCTTCAATTTTTTTTGTATACAGCAGCAGACTATCTGCTCGTTACATCCCTATTATAAAAAATCTTAATAGAAACTGTAAACCATAGCATCGCCGCCATAGCTCAGTGGTAGAGCATTGGTCTCGTAAACCAGGGGTCGTGAGTTCGAACCTCACTGGTGGCTTCTTTTTTTTTGTATGCAAGCAGCAGACTATCCTGTCGTTACATACCTATTAAAAAAATCTTAATAGAAAATGGTAACATTAGCATCGCAGCCATAGCTCAGTGGTAGAGCATTGGTCTCGTAAACCAGGGGTCGTGAGTTCGAACCCCACTGACAGCTTCATTTTTTTTGTATGCAATCAGCAGACTATCTGCTCGTTACATCCCTATTATAAAAATATCGGAATAGAAAATATTAACCGTAGCATCACCGCCATAGCGCAGTGGTAGAGCATTGGTCTCGTAAACCAGGGGTCGTGAGTTCGAACCTCACTATTGGGTTCTTTTTTTTGTATGCAAGCAGCAGACTATCCTGTCGATACATCTCTATTATAAAAAATCTTAATTGAAACTGTTAACCATAGTATCGCCGCCGTAGCTCAGTGGTAGAGCACTGGTCTCGTAAACCAGGGGTCGTGAGTTCGAACCTCACTGGCGGCTTTACTTTTTTTGTATGAAGGCAGCAGACTATCTGCTCGTTACATCCCTATTATAAAATATCTTAATAGAAAATAGTAGCAATAGCATCGCAGCCACAGCTCGGTGGTAGAGCATTGGTCTCGTAAACCAGGGGTCGTGAGTTCAAACCTCACTGGCGGCTTCTTTTTTTTTGTAAGCAATCAGCAGACTATCTGCTCGTTACATCCATATTATAAAAAATCTTAATAAAAACTGGTAACCATAGCATCGCCGCCATAGCTCAGTGGTAGATCATTGGTCTCGTAAACCAGGGGTCGTGAGTTCGAACCTCAGTGGCGACTCATTTCTTTGAATGCAGGGAGAAGACTATCTGCTCGTTACATACCTATTATAAAAAATCTTAAATAAAAAATGGTAAACATACCATCGCAGCCATAGCTCAGTGGTAGAACACTGGTCTCGTAAGCCAGGGTTCATGAGTTCAAACCTCACTGGTGGCTTCTTTTTTTTTATGCAAGCAGCAGACTATCCTGTCGTTACAAACCTATTAAAAAAATCTTAATAGAAAATTGTGAACGTAGTATCGCCGCCATAGCTCAGTGGTAGAGCACTGGTCTCGTAAACCAGGGGTCGTGAGTTCGAACCTCACTGGCGGCTTCACTTTTTTTGTATGAAGGCAGCAGACTATCTGCTCGTTACATCCGTATTATAAAATATCTTATTAGAAAATGGTAGCAATAGCATCGCCGCCATAGCTCAGTGGTAGAGCATTGGTCTCGTAAACCAGGGGTCGTGAGTTCGAACCTCACTGGCGGCTTCACTTTTTTTGTATGAAGGCAGCAGACTATATACTCGTTACATCCCTATTATAAAATATCTTAATAGAAAATGGTAGAAATAGCATCGCAGCCACAGCTCGGTGGTAGAGCATTGGTCTCGTAAACCAGGGGTCGTGAGTTCAAACCTCACTGGCGGCTAAGTTTTTTTTGTAAGCAATCAGCAGACTATCTGCTCGTTACATCCATATTATAAAAAATCTTAATAAAAACTGGTAACCATAGCATCGCCGCCATAGCTCAGTGGTAGATCATTGGTCTCGTAAACCAGGGGTCGTGAGTTCGAACCTCAGTGGCGACTCATTTCTTTGAATGCAGGGAGAAGACTATCTGCTCGTTACATACCTATTATAAAAAATCTTAAATAAAAATTTTTAAACATACCATCGCAGCCATAGCTCAGTGGTAGAGCACTGGTGTCGTAAGCCAGTTTTCATGAGTTCAAACCTCACAGGCGGCTTCATTTTTTTTGTATGCAGGCAGCAGAATATCTGCTCGTTACATCCCTATTATAAAATATCTTAATAGAAAATGGTAACAGTAGCAGCGCCGCCATAGCTCAGTGGTAGAGCATTGGACTCGTAAACCAGGGGTCGTGAGTTGGAACCTCACTGGCGGCTTCATTTTTATTTGTATGCAGGCAGCAGACTATCTGCTCGTTACATCCTTATTATAAAATATCTTAATAGAAAATGGTAACAATAGCATCGCCGCCATAGCTCAGTGGTAGAGCATTGGTCTCGTAAACCAGGGGTCGTGAGTTCGAACCCCACTGACAGCTTCGTTTTTTTTGTATGCAATCAGCAGACTATCTGCTCGTTACATCCCTATTATAAAAATATCGTAATAGAAAATATTAACCGTAGCATCACCGCCATAGCGCAGTGGTACAGCATTGGTCTCGTAAACCAGGGGTCGTGAGTTCGAACCTCACTATTGGGTTCTTTTTTTTGTATGCAAGCAGCAGACTATCCTGTCGTTACATCTCTATTATAAAAAATCTTAATTGAAACTGTTAACCATAGCATCGCCGCCATAGCTCAGTGGTAGAGCATTCGTCTCGTAAACCAGGGGTCGTGAGTTCGAACCTCACTGGCGGCTTCATTTTTTTTGTATGCAGGCAGCAGACTATCTGCTCGTTACATCCCTATTAAAAAAATATCTTAATAAAAAATAGTAACCGTAGCATCGCCGCCATAGCTCAGTGGTAGAGCATTGGTCTCGTAAACCAGGGGTCGTGAGTTCGAACCTCACTGGTTCCTTTTTTTTTTATGCAAGCAGCAGACTATCCTGTCGTTACAAACCTATTAAAAAAATCTTAATAGAAAATTGTGAACGTAGTATCGCCGCCATTGCTCAGTGGTAGAGCACTGGTCTCGTAAACCAGGGGTCGTGAGTTCGAACCTCACTGGCGGCTTCACTTTTTTCGTATGAAGGCAGCAGACTATCTGCTCGTTACATCCGTATTATAAAATATCTTATTAGAAAATGGTAGCAATAGCATCGCAGCCATAGCTCGGTGGTAGAGCACTGGTCTCGTAAACCTGGGGTCGTGAGTTCAAACCTCACTGGCGGCTTCAATTTTTTTTGTATACAGCAGAAGACTATCTGCTCGTTACATCCCTATTATAAAAAATCTTAATAGAAACTGTTAACCATAGCATCGCCGCCATAGCTCAGTGGTAGAGCATTGGACTCGTAAACCAGGGGTCGTGAGTTGGAACCTCACTGGCGGCTTCATTTTTATTTGTATGCAGGCAGCAGACTATCTGCTCGTTACATCCTTATTATAAAATATCTTAATAGAAAATGGTAACAATAGCATCGCCGCCATAGCTCAGTGGTAGAGCATTGGTCTCGTAAACCAGGGGTCGTGAGTTCGAACCCCACTGACAGCTTCATTTTTTTTGTATGCAATCAGCAGACTATCTGCTCGTTACATCGCTATTATAAAAATATCGTAATAGAAAATATTAACCGTAGCATCACCACCATAGCGCAGTGGTAGAGCATTGGTCTCGTAAACCAGGGGTCGTGAGTTCGAACCTCACTATTGGGTTCTTTTTTTTGTATGCAAGCAGCAGACTATCCTGTCGTTACATCTCTATTATAAAAAATCTTAATTGAAACTGTTAACCATAGCATCGCCGCCGTAGCTCAGTGGTAGAGCACTGGTCTCGTAAACCAAGGGTCGTGAGTTCGAACCTCACTGGCGGCTTCACTTTTTTTGTATGAAGGCAGCAGACTATATACTCGTTACATCCCTATTATAAAATATCTTAATAGAAAATGGTAGAAATAGCATCGCAGCCACAGCTCGGTGGTAGAGCATTGGTCTCGTAAACCAGGGGTCGTGAGTTCAAACCTCACTGGCGGCTAAGTTTTTTTTGTAAGCAATCAGCAGACTATCTGCTCGTTACATCCATATTATAAAAAATCTTAATAAAAACTGGTAACCATAGCATCGCCGCCATAGCTCAGTGGTAGATCATTGGTCTCGTAAACCAGGGGTCGTGAGTTCGAACCTCAGTGGCGACTCATTTCTTTGAATGCAGGGAGAAGACTATCTGCTCGTTACATACCTATTATAAAAAATCTTAAATAAAAATTTTTAAACATACCATCGCAGCCATAGCTCAGTGGTAGAGCACTGGTGTCGTAAGCCAGTTTTCATGAGTTCAAACCTCACAGGCGGCTTCATTTTTTTTGTATGCAGGCAGCAGAATATCTGCTCGTTACATCCCTATTATAAAATATCTTAATAGAAAATGGTAACAGTAGCATCGCCGCCATAGCTCAGTGGTAGAGCATTGGACTCGTAAACCAGGGGTCGTGAGTTGGAACCTCACTGGCGGCTTCATTTTTATTTGTATGCAGGCAGCAGACTATCTGCTCGTTACATCCTTATTATAAAATATCTTAATAGAAAATGGTAACAATAGCATCGCCGCCATAGCTCAGTGGTAGAGCACTGGTCTCGTAAACCAAGGGTCGTGAGTTCGAACCTCACTGGCGGCTTCACTTTTTTTGTATGAAGGCAGCAGACTATATACTCGTTACATCCCTATTATAAAATATCTTAATAGAAAATGGTAGAAATAGCATCGCAGCCACAGCTCGGTGGTAGAGCATTGGTCTCGTAAACCAGGGGTCGTGAGTTCGAACCTCACTGGCGGCTTCACTTTTTTTGTATGAAGGCAGCAGACTATCTGCTCGTTACATCCGTATTATAAAATATCTTATTAGAAAATGGTAGCAATAGCATCGCCGCCATAGCTCAGTGGTAGAGCATTGGTCTCGTAAACCAGGGGTCGTGAGTTCGAACCTCACTGGCGGCTTCACTTTTTTTGTATGAAGGCAGCAGACTATATACTCGTTACATCCCTATTATAAAATATCTTAATAGAAAATGGTAGAAATAGCATCGCAGCCACAGCTCGGTGGTAGAGCATTGGTCTCGTAAACCAGGGGTCGTGAGTTCAAACCTCACTGGCGGCTAAGTTTTTTTTGTAAGCAATCAGCAGACTATCTGCTCGTTACATCCATATTATAAAAAATCTTAATAAAAACTGGTAACCATAGCATCGCCGCCATAGCTCAGTGGTAGATCATTGGTCTCGTAAACCAGGGGTCGTGAGTTCGAACCTCAGTGGCGACTCATTTCTTTGAATGCAGGGAGAAGACTATCTGCTCGTTACATACCTATTATAAAAAATCTTAAATAAAAATTTTTAAACATACCATCGCAGCCATAGCTCAGTGGTAGAGCACTGGTGTCGTAAGCCAGTTTTCATGAGTTCAAACCTCACAGGCGGCTTCATTTTTTTTGTATGCAGGCAGCAGAATATCTGCTCGTTACATCCCTATTATAAAATATCTTAATAGAAAATGGTAACAGTAGCATCGCCGCCATAGCTCAGTAGTAGAGCATTGGACTCGTAAACCAGGGGTCGTGAGTTGGAACCTCACTGGCGGCTTCATTTTTATTTGTATGCAGGCAGCAGACTATCTGCTCGTTACATCCTTATTATAAAATATCTTAATAGAAAATGGTAACAATAGCATCGCCGCCATAGCTCAGTGGTAGAGCATTGGTCTCGTAAACCAGGGGTCGTGAGTTCGAACCCCACTGACAGCTTCGTTTTTTTTGTATGCAATCAGCAGACTATCTGCTCGTTACATCCCTATTATAAAAATATCGTAATAGAAAATATTAACCGTAGCATCACCGCCATAGCGCAGTGGTACAGCATTGGTCTCGTAAACCAGGGGTCGTGAGTTCGAACCTCACTATTGGGTTCTTTTTTTTGTATGCAAGCAGCAGACTATCCTGTCGTTACATCTCTATTATAAAAAATCTTAATTGAAACTGTTAACCATAGCATCGCCGCCATAGCTCAGTGGTAGAGCATTCGTCTCGTAAACCAGGGGTCGTGAGTTCGAACCTCACTGGCGGCTTCATTTTTTTTGTATGCAGGCAGCAGACTATCTGCTCGTTACATCCCTATTAAAAAAATATCTTAATAAAAAATAGTAACCGTAGCATCGCCGCCATAGCTCAGTGGTAGAGCATTGGTCTCGTAAACCAGGGGTCGTGAGTTCGAACCTCACTGGTTCCTTTTTTTTTTATGCAAGCAGCAGACTATCCTGTCGTTACAAACCTATTAAAAAAATCTTAATAGAAAATTGTGAACGTAGTATCGCCGCCATTGCTCAGTGGTAGAGCACTGGTCTCGTAAACCAGGGGTCGTGAGTTCGAACCTCACTGGCGGCTTCACTTTTTTTGTATGAAGGCAGCAGACTATCTGCTCGTTACATCCGTATTATAAAATATCTTATTAGAAAATGGTAGCAATAGCATCGCAGCCATAGCTCGGTGGTAGAGCACTGGTCTCGTAAACCTGGGGTCGTGAGTTCAAACCTCACTGGCGGCTTCAATTTTTTTTGTATACAGCAGAAGACTATCTGCTCGTTACATCCCTATTATAAAAAATCTTAATAGAAACTGTTAACCATAGCATCGCCGCCATAGCTCAGTGGTAGAGCATTGGACTCGTAAACCAGGGGTCGTGAGTTGGAACCTCACTGGCGGCTTCATTTTTATTTGTATGCAGGCAGCAGACTATCTGCTCGTTACATCCTTATTATAAAATATCTTAATAGAAAATGGTAACAATAGCATCGCCGCCATAGCTCAGTGGTAGAGCATTGGTCTCGTAAACCAGGGGTCGTGAGTTCGAACCCCACTGACAGCTTCATTTTTTTTGTATGCAATCAGCAGACTATCTGCTCGTTACATCGCTATTATAAAAATATCGTAATAGAAAATATTAACCGTAGCATCACCACCATAGCGCAGTGGTAGAGCATTGGTCTCGTAAACCAGGGGTCGTGAGTTCGAACCTCACTATTGGGTTCTTTTTTTTGTATGCAAGCAGCAGACTATCCTGTCGTTACATCTCTATTATAAAAAATCTTAATTGAAACTGTTAACCATAGCATCGCCGCCGTAGCTCAGTGGTAGAGCACTGGTCTCGTAAACCAAGGGTCGTGAGTTCGAACCTCACTGGCGGCTTCACTTTTTTTGTATGAAGGCAGCAGACTATATACTCGTTACATCCCTATTATAAAATATCTTAATAGAAAATGGTAGAAATAGCATCGCAGCCACAGCTCGGTGGTAGAGCATTGGTCTCGTAAACCAGGGGTCGTGAGTTCAAACCTCACTGGCGGCTAAGTTTTTTTTGTAAGCAATCAGCAGACTATCTGCTCGTTACATCCATATTATAAAAAATCTTAATAAAAACTGGTAACCATAGCATCGCCGCCATAGCTCAGTGGTAGATCATTGGTCTCGTAAACCAGGGGTCGTGAGTTCGAACCTCAGTGGCGACTCATTTCTTTGAATGCAGGGAGAAGACTATCTGCTCGTTACATACCTATTATAAAAAATCTTAAATAAAAATTTTTAAACATACCATCGCAGCCATAGCTCAGTGGTAGAGCACTGGTGTCGTAAGCCAGTTTTCATGAGTTCAAACCTCACAGGCGGCTTCATTTTTTTTGTATGCAGGCAGCAGAATATCTGCTCGTTACATCCCTATTATAAAATATCTTAATAGAAAATGGTAACAGTAGCATCGCCGCCATAGCTCAGTGGTAGAGCATTGGACTCGTAAACCAGGGGTCGTGAGTTGGAACCTCACTGGCGGCTTCATTTTTATTTGTATGCAGGCAGCAGACTATCTGCTCGTTACATCCTTATTATAAAATATCTTAATAGAAAATGGTAACAATAGCATCGCCGCCATAGCTCAGTGGTAGAGCACTGGTCTCGTAAACCAAGGGTCGTGAGTTCGAACCTCACTGGCGGCTTCACTTTTTTTGTATGAAGGCAGCAGACTATATACTCGTTACATCCCTATTATAAAATATCTTAATAGAAAATGGTAGAAATAGCATCGCAGCCACAGCTCGGTGGTAGAGCATTGGTCTCGTAAACCAGGGGTCGTGAGTTCAAACCTCACTGGCGGCTAAGTTTTTTTTGTAAGCAATCAGCAGACTATCTGCTCGTTACATCCATATTATAAAAAATCTTAATAAAAACTGGTAACCATAGCATCGCCGCCATAGCTCAGTGGTAGAGCACTGGTCTCGTAAGCCAGGGTTCATGAGTTCAAACCTCACAGGCGGCTTCATTTTTTTTGTATGCAGGCAGCAGAATATCTGCTCGTTACATCCCTATTATAAAATATCTTAATAGAAAATGGTAACAGTAGCATCGCCGCCATAGCTCAGTGGTAGAGCATTGGTCTCGTAAACCAGGGGTCGTGAGTTCGAACCTTACTGGTGGCTTTTTTTTTTATGCAAGCAGCAGACTATCCTGTCGTTACAAACCTATTAAAAAAATCTTAATAGAAAATTGTGAACGTAGTATCGCCGCCATTGCTCAGTGGTAGAGCACTGGTCTCGTAAACCAGGGGTCGTGAGTTCGAACCTCACTGGCGGCTTCACTTTTTTTTGTATGAAGGCAGCAGACTATCTGCTCGTTACATCCGTATTATAAAATATCTTATTAGAAAATGGTAGCAATAGCATCGCAGCCGTAGCTCGGTGGTAGGGCACTGGTCTCGTAAACCTGGGGTCGTGAATTCAAACCTCACTGGCGGCTTCAATTTTTTTTGTATACAGCAGCAGACTATCTGCTCGTTACATCCCTATTATAAAAAATCTTAATAGAAACTGTAAACCATAGCATCGCCGCCATAGCTCAGTGGTAGAGCATTGGTCTCGTAAACCAGGGGTCGTGAGTTCGAACCTCACTGGTGGCTTCTTTTTTTTTGTATGCAAGCAGCAGACTATCCTGTCGTTACATACCTATTAAAAAAATCTTAATAGAAAATGGTAACATTAGCATCGCAGCCATAGCTCAGTGGTAGAGCATTGGTCTCGTAAACCAGGGGTCGTGAGTTCGAACCCCACTGACAGCTTCATTTTTTTTGTATGCAATCAGCAGACTATCTGCTCGTTACATCCCTATTATAAAAATATCGGAATAGAAAATATTAACCGTAGCATCACCGCCATAGCGCAGTGGTAGAGCATTGGTCTCGTAAACCAGGGGTCGTGAGTTCGAACCTCACTATTGGGTTCTTTTTTTTGTATGCAAGCAGCAGACTATCCTGTCGATACATCTCTATTATAAAAAATCTTAATTGAAACTGTTAACCATAGTATCGCCGCCGTAGCTCAGTGGTAGAGCACTGGTCTCGTAAACCAGGGGTCGTGAGTTCGAACCTCACTGGCGGCTTTACTTTTTTTGTATGAAGGCAGCAGACTATCTGCTCGTTACATCCCTATTATAAAATATCTTAATAGAAAATAGTAGCAATAGCATCGCAGCCACAGCTCGGTGGTAGAGCATTGGTCTCGTAAACCAGGGGTCGTGAGTTCAAACCTCACTGGCGGCTTCTTTTTTTTTGTAAGCAATCAGCAGACTATCTGCTCGTTACATCCATATTATAAAAAATCTTAATAAAAACTGGTAACCATAGCATCGCCGCCATAGCTCAGTGGTAGATCATTGGTCTCGTAAACCAGGGGTCGTGAGTTCGAACCTCAGTGGCGACTCATTTCTTTGAATGCAGGGAGAAGACTATCTGCTCGTTACATACCTATTATAAAAAATCTTAAATAAAAAATGGTAAACATACCATCGCAGCCATAGCTCAGTGGTAGAACACTGGTCTCGTAAGCCAGGGTTCATGAGTTCAAACCTCACTGGTGGCTTCTTTTTTTTTATGCAAGCAGCAGACTATCCTGTCGTTACAAACCTATTAAAAAAATCTTAATAGAAAATTGTGAACGTAGTATCGCCGCCATAGCTCAGTGGTAGAGCACTGGTCTCGTAAACCAGGGGTCGTGAGTTCGAACCTCACTGGCGGCTTCACTTTTTTTGTATGAAGGCAGCAGACTATCTGCTCGTTACATCCGTATTATAAAATATCTTATTAGAAAATGGTAGCAATAGCATCGCCGCCATAGCTCAGTGGTAGAGCATTGGTCTCGTAAACCAGGGGTCGTGAGTTCGAACCTCACTGGCGGCTTCACTTTTTTTGTATGAAGGCAGCAGACTATATACTCGTTACATCCCTATTATAAAATATCTTAATAGAAAATGGTAGAAATAGCATCGCAGCCACAGCTCGGTGGTAGAGCATTGGTCTCGTAAACCAGGGGTCGTGAGTTCAAACCTCACTGGCGGCTAAGTTTTTTTTGTAAGCAATCAGCAGACTATCTGCTCGTTACATCCATATTATAAAAAATCTTAATAAAAACTGGTAACCATAGCATCGCCGCCATAGCTCAGTGGTAGATCATTGGTCTCGTAAACCAGGGGTCGTGAGTTCGAACCTCAGTGGCGACTCATTTCTTTGAATGCAGGGAGAAGACTATCTGCTCGTTACATACCTATTATAAAAAATCTTAAATAAAAATTTTTAAACATACCATCGCAGCCATAGCTCAGTGGTAGAGCACTGGTGTCGTAAGCCAGTTTTCATGAGTTCAAACCTCACAGGCGGCTTCATTTTTTTTGTATGCAGGCAGCAGAATATCTGCTCGTTACATCCCTATTATAAAATATCTTAATAGAAAATGGTAACAGTAGCATCGCCGCCATAGCTCAGTGGTAGAGCATTGGACTCGTAAACCAGGGGTCGTGAGTTGGAACCTCACTGGCGGCTTCATTTTTATTTGTATGCAGGCAGCAGACTATCTGCTCGTTACATCCTTATTATAAAATATCTTAATAGAAAATGGTAACAATAGCATCGCCGCCATAGCTCAGTGGTAGAGCATTGGTCTCGTAAACCAGGGGTCGTGAGTTCGAACCCCACTGACAGCTTCGTTTTTTTTGTATGCAATCAGCAGACTATCTGCTCGTTACATCCCTATTATAAAAATATCGTAATAGAAAATATTAACCGTAGCATCACCGCCATAGCGCAGTGGTACAGCATTGGTCTCGTAAACCAGGGGTCGTGAGTTCGAACCTCACTATTGGGTTCTTTTTTTTGTATGCAAGCAGCAGACTATCCTGTCGTTACATCTCTATTATAAAAAATCTTAATTGAAACTGTTAACCATAGCATCGCCGCCATAGCTCAGTGGTAGAGCATTCGTCTCGTAAACCAGGGGTCGTGAGTTCGAACCTCACTGGCGGCTTCATTTTTTTTGTATGCAGGCAGCAGACTATCTGCTCGTTACATCCCTATTAAAAAAATATCTTAATAAAAAATAGTAACCGTAGCATCGCCGCCATAGCTCAGTGGTAGAGCATTGGTCTCGTAAACCAGGGGTCGTGAGTTCAAACCTCACTGGCGGCTTCAATTTTTTTTGTATACAGCAGCAGACTATCTGCTTGTTACATCCCTATTATAAAAAATCTTAATAGAAACTGTTAACCATAGCATCGCCGCCATAACTCAGTGGTAGAGCATTTGTCTCGTAAACCAGGGGTCGTGAGTTCGAACCTCACAGGCGGCTTCATTTTTTTTGTATGCATGCAGCAGAATATCTGCTCGTTACATCCCTATTATAAAATATCTTAATATAAAATGGAAACAGTAGCATCGCCGCCATAGCTCAGTGGTAGAGCATTGGTCTCGTAAACCAGGGGTCGTGAGTTCGAACCTCACTGGTGGCTTCTTTTTTTTTATGCAAGCAGCAGACTATCCTGTCGTTACAAACCAATTAAAAAAATCTTAATAGAAAATTGTGAACGTAGTATCGCCGCCATAGCTCAGTGGTAGAGCACTGGTCTCGTAAACCAGGGGTCGTGAGTTCGAACCTCACTGGCGGCTTCACTTTTTTTGTATGAAGGCAGCAGACTATCTGCTCGTTACATCCGTATTATAAAATATCTTATTAGAAAATGGTAGCAATAGCATCGCAGCCATAGCTCTGTGGTAGAGCACTGGTCTCGTAAACCTGGGGTCGTGAGTTCAAACCTCACTGGCGGCTTCAATTTTTTTTGTATACAGCAGCAGACTATCTGCTCGTTACATCCCTATTATAAAAAGTCTTAATAGAAACTGTTAACCATAGCATCGCCGCCATAGCTCAGTGGTAGAGCATTGGTCTCGTAAACCAGGGGTCGTGAGTTCGAACCTCACTGGCGGCTTCATTTTTATTTGTATGCAGGCAGCAGACTATCTGCTCGTTACATCCTTATTATAAAATATCTTAATAGAAAATGGTAACAATAGCATCGCCGCCATAGCTCAGTGGTAGAGCATTGGTCTCGTAAACCAGGGGTCGTGAGTTCGAACCCCACTGACAGCTTCATTTTTTTTGTATGCAATCAGCAGACTATCTGCTCGTTACATCCCTATTATAAAAATATCGGAATAGAAAATATTAACCGTAGCATCACCGCCATAGCGCAGTGGTAGAGCATTGGTCTCGTAAACCAGGGGTCGTGAGTTCGAACCTCACTATTGGGTTCTTTTTTTTGTATGCAAGCAGCAGACTATCCTGTCGTTACATCTCTATTATAAAAAATCTTAATTGAAACTGTTAACCATAGCATCGCCGCCGTAGCTCAGTGGTAGAGCACTGGTCTCGTAAACCAAGGGTCGTGAGTTCGAACCTCACTGGCGGCTTCACTTTTTTTGTATGAAGGCAGCAGACTATATACTCGTTACATCCCTATTATAAAATATCTTAATAGAAAATGGTAGAAATAGCATCGCAGCCACAGCTCGGTGGTAGAGCATTGGTCTCGTAAACCAGGGGTCGTGAGTTCAAACCTCACTGGCGGCTAAGTTTTTTTTGTAAGCAATCAGCAGACTATCTGCTCGTTACATCCATATTATAAAAAATCTTAATAAAAACTGGTAACCATAGCATCGCCGCCATAGCTCAGTGGTAGATCATTGGTCTCGTAAACCAGGGGTCGTGAGTTCGAACCTCAGTGGCGACTCATTTCTTTGAATGCAGGGAGAAGACTATCTGCTCGTTACATACCTATTATAAAAAATCTTAAATAAAAATTTTTAAACATACCATCGCAGCCATAGCTCAGTGGTAGAGCACTGGTGTCGTAAGCCAGTTTTCATGAGTTCAAACCTCACAGGCGGCTTCATTTTTTTTGTATGCAGGCAGCAGAATATCTGCTCGTTACATCCCTATTATAAAATATCTTAATAAAAATGGTAACAGTAGCATCGCCGCCATAGCTCAGTGGTAGAGCATTGGACTCGTAAACCAGGGGTCGTGAGTTGGAACCTCACTGGCGGCTTCATTTTTATTTGTATGCAGGCAGCAGACTATCTGCTCGTTACATCCTTATTATAAAATATCTTAATAGAAAATGGTAACAATAGCATCGCCGCCATAGCTCAGTGGTAGAGCATTGGTCTCGTAAACCAGGGGTCGTGAGTTCGAACCCCACTGACAGCTTCGTTTTTTTTGTATGCAATCAGCAGACTATCTGCTCGTTACATCCCTATTATAAAAATATCGTAATAGAAAATATTAACCGTAGCATCACCGCCATAGCGCAGTGGTACAGCATTGGTCTCGTAAACCAGGGGTCGTGAGTTCGAACCTCACTATTGGGTTCTTTTTTTTGTATGCAAGCAGCAGACTATCCTGTCGTTACATCTCTATTATAAAAAATCTTAATTGAAACTGTTAACCATAGCATCGCCGCCATAGCTCAGTGGTAGAGCATTCGTCTCGTAAACCAGGGGTCGTGAGTTCGAACCTCACTGGCGGCTTCATTTTTTTTGTATGCAGGCAGCAGACTATCTGCTCGTTACATCCCTATTAAAAAAATATCTTAATAAAAAATAGTAACCGTAGCATCGCCGCCATAGCTCAGTTGTAGAGCATTGGTCTCGTAAACCAGGGGTCGTGAGTTCAAACCTCACTGGCGGCTTCAATTTTTTTTGTATACAGCAGCAGACTATCTGCTTGTTACATCCCTATTATAAAAAATCTTAATAGAAACTGTTAACCATAGCATCGCCGCCATAACTCAGTGGTAGAGCATTTGTCTCGTAAACCAGGGGTCGTGAGTTCGAACCTCACAGGCGGCTTCATTTTTTTTGTATGCATGCAGCAGAATATCTGCTCGTTACATCCCTATTATAAAATATCTTAATATAAAATGGAAACAGTAGCATCGCCGCCATAGCTCAGTGGTAGAGCATTGGTCTCGTAAGCCAGGGGTCGTGAGTTCGAACCTCACTGGTGGCTTCTTTTTTTTATGCAAGCAGCAGACTATCCTGTCGTTACAAACCTATTAAAAAAATCTTAATAGAAAATTGTGAACGTAGTATCGCCGCCATAGCTCAGTGGTAGAGCACTGGTCTCGTAAACCAGGGGTCGTGAGTTCGAACCTCACTGGCGGCTTCACTTTTTTTGTATGAAGGCAGCAGACTATCTGCTCGTTACATCCGTATTATAAAATATCTTATTAGAAAATGGTAGCAATAGCATCGCAGCCATAGCTCTGTGGTAGAGCACTGGTCTCGTAAACCTGGGGTCGTGAGTTCAAACCTCACTGGCGGCTTCAATTTTTTTTGTATACAGCAGCAGACTATCTGCTCGTTACATCCCTATTATAAAAAATCTTAATAGAAACTGTTAACCATAGCATCGCCGCCATAGCTCAGTGGTAGAGCATTGGTCTCGTAAACCAGGGGTCGTGAGTTCGAACCTCACTGGTGGCTTCTTTTTTTTGTATGCAAGCAGCAGACTATCCTGTCGTTACATACCTATTAAAAAAATCTTAATAGAAAATGGTAACAATAGCATCGCAGCCATAGCTCAGTGGTAGAGCATTGGACTCGTAAACCAGGGGTCGTGAGTTGGAACCTCACTGGCGGCTTCATTTTTATTTGTATGCAGGCAGCAGACTATCTGCTCGTTACATCCTTATTATAAAATATCTTAATAGAAAATGGTAACAATAGCATCGCCGCCATAGCTCAGTGGTAGAGCATTGGTCTCGTAAACCAGGAGTCGTGAGTTCGAACCCCACTGACAGCTTCATTTCTTTTGTATGCAATCAGCAGACTATCTGCTCGTTACATCCCTATTATAAAAATATCGGAATAGAAAATATTAACCGTAGCATCACCGCCATAGCGCAGTGGTAGAGCATTGGTCTCGTAAACCAGGGGTCGTGAGTTCGAACCTCACTATTGGGTTCTTTTTTTTGTATGCAAGCAGCAGACTATCCTGTCGTTACATTTCTATTATAAAAAATCTTAATTAAAACTGTTAACCATAGCATCGCCGCCATAGCTCAGTGGTAGAGCATTGGTCTCCTAAACCAGGGGTCTTGAGTTCGAACCTCACTGGCGGCTTCATTTTTTTTGTATGCAGGCAGCAGAATATCTGCTCGTTACATCCCTATTATAAAATATCTTAATAGAAAATGGTAACAGTAGCATCGCCGCCATAGCTCAGTGGTAGAGCATTGGTCTCGTAAACCAGGGGTCGTGAGTTCGAACCTCACTGGTGGCTTTTTTTTTTATGCAAGCAGCAGACTATCCTGTCGTTACAAACCTATTAAAAAAATCTTAATAGAAAATTGTGAACGTAGTATCGCCGCCATTGCTCAGTGGTAGAGCACTGGTCTCGTAAACCAGGGGTCGTGAGTTCGAACCTCACTGGCGGCTTCACTTTTTTTGTATGAAGGCAGCAGACTATCTGCTCGTTACATCCGTATTATAAAATATCTTATTAGAAAATGGTAGCAATAGCATCGCAGCCATAGCTCGGTGGTAGAGCACTGGTCTCGTAAACCTGGGGTCGTGAGTTCAAACCTCACTGGCGGCTTCAATTTTTTTTGTATACAGCAGAAGACTATCTGCTCGTTACATCCCTATTATAAAAAATCTTAATAGAAACTGTTAACCATAGCATCGCCGCCATAGCTCAGTGGTAGAGCATTGGACTCGTAAACCAGGGGTCGTGAGTTGGAACCTCACTGGCGGCTTCATTTTTATTTGTATGCAGGCAGCAGACTATCTGCTCGTTACATCCTTATTATAAAATATCTTAATAGAAAATGGTAACAATAGCATCGCCGCCATAGCTCAGTGGTAGAGCATTGGTCTCGTAAACCAGGGGTCGTGAGTTCGAACCCCACTGACAGCTTCATTTTTTTGTATGCAATCAGCAGACTATCTGCTCGTTACATCGCTATTATAAAAATATCGTAATAGAAAATATTAACCGTAGCATCACCACCATAGCGCAGTGGTAGAGCATTGGTCTCGTAAACCAGGGGTCGTGAGTTCGAACCTCACTATTGGGTTCTTTTTTTTGTATGCAAGCAGCAGACTATCCTGTCGTTACATCTCTATTATAAAAAATCTTAATTGAAACTGTTAACCATAGCATCGCCGCCGTAGCTCAGTGGTAGAGCACTGGTCTCGTAAACCAAGGGTCGTGAGTTCGAACCTCACTGGCGGCTTCACTTTTTTTGTATGAAGGCAGCAGACTATATACTCGTTACATCCCTATTATAAAATATCTTAATAGAAAATGGTAGAAATAGCATCGCAGCCACAGCTCGGTGGTAGAGCATTGGTCTCGTAAACCAGGGGTCGTGAGTTCAAACCTCACTGGCGGCTAAGTTTTTTTTGTAAGCAATCAGCAGACTATCTGCTCGTTACATCCATATTATAAAAAATCTTAATAAAAACTGGTAACCATAGCATCGCCGCCATAGCTCAGTGGTAGATCATTGGTCTCGTAAACCAGGGGTCGTGAGTTCGAACCTCAGTGGCGACTCATTTCTTTGAATGCAGGGAGAAGACTATCTGCTCGTTACATACCTATTATAAAAAATCTTAAATAAAAATTTTTAAACATACCATCGCAGCCATAGCTCAGTGGTAGAGCACTGGTGTCGTAAGCCAGTTTTCATGAGTTCAAACCTCACAGGCGGCTTCATTTTTTTTGTATGCAGGCAGCAGAATATCTGCTCGTTACATCCCTATTATAAAATATCTTAATAGAAAATGGTAACAGTAGCATCGCCGCCATAGCTCAGTGGTAGAGCATTGGTCTCGTAAACCAGGGGTCGTGAGTTCGAACCTCACTGGTGGCTTTTTTTTTATGCAAGCAGCAGACTATCCTGTCGTTACAAACCTATTAAAAAAATCTTAATAGAAAATTGTGAACGTAGTATCGCCGCCATTGCTCAGTGGTAGAGCACTGGTCTCGTAAACCAGGGGTCGTGAGTTCGAACCTCACTGGCGGCTTCACTTTTTTTTGTATGAAGGCAGCAGACTATCTGCTCGTTACATCCGTATTATAAAATATCTTATTAGAAAATGGTAGCAATAGCATCGCAGCCGTAGCTCGGTGGTAGGGTACTGGTCTCGTAAACCTGGGGTCGTGAGTTCAAACCTCACTGGCGGCTTCAATTTTTTTTGTATACAGCAGCAGACTATCTGCTCGTTACATCCCTATTATAAAAAATCTTAATAGAAACTGTAAACCATAGCATCGCCGCCATAGCTCAGTGGTAGAGCATTGGTCTCGTAAACCAGGGGTCGTGAGTTCGAACCTCACTGGTGGCTTCTTTTTTTTGTATGCAAGCAGCAGACTATCCTGTCGTTACATACCTATTAAAAAAATCTTAATAGAAAATGGTAACAATAGCATCGCAGCCATAGCTCAGTGGTAGAGCATTGGTCTCGTAAACCAGGGGTCGTGAGTTCGAACCCCACTGACAGCTTCATTTTTTTTGTATGCAATCAGCAGACTATCTGCTCGTTACATCCCTATTATAAAAATATCGGAATAGAAAATATTAACCGTAGCATCACCGCCATAGCGCAGTGGTAGAGCATTGGTCTCGTAAACCAGGGGTCGTGAGTTCGAACCTCACTATTGGGTTCTTTTTTTTGTATGCAAGCAGCAGACTATCCTGTCGATACATCTCTATTATAAAAAATCTTAATTGAAACTGTTAACCATAGTATCGCCGCCTTAGCTGAGTGGTAGAGCACTGGTCTCGTAAACCAGGGGTCGTGAGTTCGAACCTCACTGGCGGCTTTACTTTTTTTGTATGAAGGCAGCAGACTATCTGCTCGTTACATCCCTATTATAAAATATCTTAATAGAAAATGGTAGCACTAGCATCGCAGCCACAGCTCGGTGGTAGAGCATTGGTCTCGTAAACCAGGGGTCGTGAGTTCAAACCTCACTGGCAGCTTCTTTTTTTTTGTAAGCAATCAGCAGACTATCTGCTCGTTACATCCATATTATAAAAAATCTTAATAAAAACTGGTAACCATAGCATCGCCGCCATAGCTCAGTGGTAGATCATTGGTCTCGTAAACCAGGGGTCGTGAGTTCGAACCTCAGTGGCGACTCATTTCTTTGAATGCAGGGAGAAGACTATCTGCTCGTTACATACCTATTATAAAAAATCTTAAATAAAAAATGGTAAACATACCATCGCAGCCATAGCTCAGTGGTAGAACACTGGTCTCGTAAGCCAGGGTTCATGAGTTCAAACCTCACTGGCGGCTTCATTTTTATTGTATGCAGCAGCAGACTATCTGCTCGTTACATCCCTATTATAAAAAAGTCTTAATAGATACTGTTAACCATAGCATCTCCGCCATAGCTCAGTGGTAGAGCATTGGTCTCGTAAACCAGGGGTCGTGAGTTCGAACCTCACTGGTGGCTTCTTTTTTTTTGTATGCAAGCAGCAGACTATCCTGTCGTTACATACCTATTAAAAAAATCTAAATAGAAAATGGTAACAATAGCATCGCAGCCATAGCTCAGTGGTAGAGCATTGGACTCGTAAACCAGGGGTCGTGAGTTGGAACCTCACTGGCGGCTTCATTTTTATTTGTATGCAGGCAGCAGACTATCTGCTCGTTACATCCTTATTATAAAATATCTTAATAGAAAATGGTAACAATAGCATCGCCGCCATAGCTCAGTGGTAGAGCATTGGTCTCGTAAACCAGGGGTCGTGAGTTCGAACCCCACTGACAGCTTCGTTTTTTTTGTATGCAATCAGCAGACTATCTGCTCGTTACATCCCTATTATAAAAATATCGTAATAGAAAATATTAACCGTAGCATCACCGCCATAGCGCAGTGGTACAGCATTGGTCTCGAAAACCAGGGGTCGTGAGTTCGAACCTCACTATTGGGTTCTTTTTTTTGTATGCAAGCAGCAGACTATCCTGTCGTTACATCTCTATTATAAAAAATCTTAATTGAAACTGTTAACCATAGCATCGCAGCCATAGCTCAGTGGTAGAGCATTGGACTCGTAAACCAGGGGTCGTGAGTTCGAACCTCACTGGCGGCTTCATTTTTTTTGTATGCAGGCAGCAGACTATCTGCTCGTTACATCCCTATTAAAAAAATATCTTAATAGAAAATAGTAACCGTAGCATCGCCGCCATAGCTCAGTTGTAGAGCATTGGTCTCGTAAACCAGGGGTCGTGAGTTCAAACCTCACTGGCGGCTTCAATTTTTTTTGTATACAGCAGCAGACTATCTGCTTGTTACATCCCTATTATAAAAAATCTTAATAGAAACTGTTAACTATAGCATCGCCGCCATAACTCAGTGGTAGAGCATTTGTCTCGTAAACCAGGGGTCGTGAGTTCGAACCTCACAGGCGGCTTCATTTTTTTTGTATGCATGCAGCAGAATATCTGCTCGTTACATCCCTATTATAAAATATCTTAATATAAAATGGAAACAGTAGCATCGCCGCCATAGCTCAGTGGTAGAGCATTGGTCTCGTAAACCAGGGGTCGTGAGTTCGAACCTCACTGGTGGCTTCTTTTTTTTTATGCAAGCAGCAGACTATCCTGTCGTTACAAACCTATTAAAAAAATCTTAATAGAAAATTGTGAACGTAGTATCGCCGCCATAGCTCAGTGGTAGAGCACTGGTCTCGTAAACCAGGGGTCGTGAGTTCGAACCTCACTGGCGGCTTCACTTTTTTTGTATGAAGGCAGCAGACTATCTGCTCGTTACATCCGTATTATAAAATATCTTATTAGAAAATGGTAGCAATAGCATCGCAGCCATAGCTCTGTGGTAGAGCACTGGTCTCGTAAACCTGGGGTCGTGAGTTCAAACCTCACTGGCGGCTTCAATTTTTCTTGTATACAGCAGCAGACTATCTGCTCGTTACATCCCTATTATAAAAAAATCTTAATAGAAACTGTTAACCATAGCATCGCCGCCATAGCTCAGTGGTAGAGCATTGGTCTCGTAAACCAGGGGTCGTGAGTTCGAACCTCACTGGTGGCTTCTTTTTTTTTGTATGCAAGCAGCAGACTATCCTGTCGTTACATACCTATTAAAAAAATCTTAATAGAAAATGGTAACAATAGCATCGCAGCCATATCTCAGTGGTAGAGCATTGGACTCGTAAACCAGGGGTCGTGAGTTGGAACCTCACTGGCGGCTTCATTTTTATTTGTATGCAGGCAGCAGACTATCTGCTCGTTACATCCTTATTATAAAATATCTTAATAGAAAATGGTAACAATAGCATCGCCGCCATAGCTCAGTGGTAGAGCATTGGTCTCGTAAACCAGGGGTCGTGAGTTCGAACCTCACTATTGGGTTCTTTTTTTTGTATGCAAGCAGCAGACTATCCTGTCGTTACATCTCTATTATAAAAAATCTTAATTGAAACTGTTAACCATAGTATCGCCGCCGTAGCTCAGTGGTAGAGCACTGGTCTCGTAAACCAGGGGTCGTGAGTTCGAACCTCACTGGTGGCTTCTTTTTTTTTATGCAAGCAGCAGACTATCCTGTCGTTACAAACCTATTAAAAAAATCTTAATAAAAAATTGTGAACGTAGTATCGCCGCCATAGCTCAGTGGTAGAGCACTGGTCTCGTAAACCAGGGGTCGTGAGTTCAAACCTCACTGGCGGCTAAGTTTTTTTGTATGAAGGCAGCAGACTATCTGCTCGTTACATTCATATTATAAAATATCTTATTAGAAAATGGTAGCAATAGCATCGCAGCCATAGCTCTGTGGTAGAGCGCTGGTCTCGTAAACCTGGGGTCGTGAGTTCAAACCTCACTGGCGGCTAAGTTTTTTTTGTAAGCAATCAGCAGACTATCTGATCGTTACATCCATATTATAAAAAATCTTAATAAAAACTGGTAACCATAGCATCGCCGCCATAGCTCAGTGGTAGATCATTGGTCTCGTAAACCAGGGGTCGTGAGTTCGAACCTCAGTGGCGACTTATTTCTTTGAATGCAGGGAGAAGACTATCTGCTCGTTACATACCTATTATAAAAAATCTTAAATAAAAAATGGTAAACATACCATCGCAGCCATAGCTCAGTGGTAGAACACTGGTCTCGTAAGCCAGGGTTCATGAGTTCAAACCTCACTGGCGGCTTCATTTTTTTTGTATGCAGCAGCAGACTATCTGCTCGTTACATCCCTATTATAAAAAAGTCTTAATAGATACTGTTAACCATAGCATCTCCGCCATAGCTCAGTGGTAGAGCATTGGTCTCGTAAACCAGGGGTCGTGAGTTCGAACCCCACTGACAGCTTCGTTTTTTTTGTATGCAATCAACAGACTATCTGCTCGTTACATCCCTATTATAAAAATATCGTAATAGAAAATGTTAACCGTAGCATCACCGCCATAGCGCAGTGGTAGAGCATTGGTCTCGTAAACCAGGGGTCGTGAGTTCGAACCTCACTATTGGGTTCTTTTTTTTTTATGCAAGAAGCAGACTATCCTGTCGTTAAATCTCTATTATAAAAAATCTTAATTGAAACTGTTAACCATAGCATCGCCGCCATAGCTCAGTGGTAGAGCATTGGTCTCGTAAACCAGGGGTCGTGAGTTCGAACCTCACTGGCGGCTTCATTTTTTTTGTATACAGGCAGCAGACTATCTGCTCGTTACATCCCTATTAAAAAATATCTTAATAGAAAATAGTAACCGTAGCATCGCCGCCATAGCTCAGTTGTAGAGCATTGGTCTCGTAAACCAGGGGTCGTGAGTTCAAACCTCACTGGCGGCTTCAATTTTTTTTGTATACAGCAGCAGACTATCTGCTTGTTACATCCCTATTATAAAAAATCTTAATAGAAACTGTTAACCATAGCATCGCCGCCATAACTCAGTGGTAGAGCATTTGTCTCGTAAACCAGGGGTCGCGAGTTCGAACCTCACAGGCGGCTTCATTTTTTTTGTATGCATGCAGCAGAATATCTGCTCGTTACATCCCTATTATAAAATATCTTAATAGAAAATGGAAACAGTAGCATCGCCGCCATAGCTCAGTGGTAGAGCATTGGTCTCGTAAACAAGGGGTCGTGAGTTCGAACCTCACTGGTGGCTTCTTTTTTTTTATGCAAGCAGCAGACTATCCTGTCGTTACAAACCTATTAAAAAAATCTTAATAAAAAAATTGTGAACGTAGTATCGCCGCCATAGCTCAGTGGTAGAGCACTGGTCTCGTAAACCAGGGGTCGTGAGTTGGAACCTCACTGGCGGCTTCACTTTTTTTGTATGAAGGCAGCAGACTATCTGCTCGTTACATCCATATTATAAAATATCTTATTAGAAAATGGTAGCAATAGCATCGCAGCCATAGCTCTGTGGTAGAGCGCTGGTCTCGTAAACCTGGGGTCGTGAGTTCAAACCTCACTGGCGGCTTCAATTTTTTTTGTATACAGCAGCAGACTATCTGCTCGTTACATCCCTATTATAAAAAATCTTAATAGAAACTGTTAACCATAGCATCGCCGCCATAGCTCAGTGGTAGAGCATTGGTCTCGTAAACCAGGGGTCGTGAGTTCGAACCTCACTGGTGGCTTCTTTTTTTTTGTATGCAAGCAGCAGACTATCCTGTCGTTACATACCTATTAAAAAAATCTTAATAGAAAATGGTAACAATAGCATCGCAGCCGTAGCTCAGTGGTAGAGCATTGGACTCGTAAACCAGGGGTCGTGAGTTGGAACCTCACTGGTGGCTTCTTTTTTTTTGTATGCAAGCAGCAGACTATCCTGTCGTTACATACCTATTAAAAAAATCTTAAGAGAAAATGGTAACAATAGCATCGCAGCCATATCTCAGTGGTAGAGCATTGGACTCGTAAACCAGGGGTCGTGAGTTGGAACCTCACTGGCGGCTTCATTTTTATTTGTATGCAGGCAGCAGACTATCTGCTCGTTACACCCTTATTATAAAATATCTTAATAGAAAATGGTAACAATAGCATCGCCGCCATAGCTCAGTGGTAGAGCATTGGTCTCGTAAACCAGGGGTCGTGAGTTCGAACCCCACTGACAGCTTCATTTTTTTTGTATGCAATCAGCAGACTATCTGCTCGTTACATCCCTATTATAAAAATATCGGAATAGAAAATATTAACCGTAGCATCACCGCCGTAGCGCAGTGGTAGAGCATTGGTCTAGTAAACCAGGGGTCGTGAGTTCGAACCTCACTATTGGGTTCTTTTTTTTGTATGCAAGCAGCAGACTATCCTGTCGTTACATCTCTATTATAAAAAATCTTAATTGAAACTGTTAACCATAGTATCGCCGCCGTAGCTCAGTGGTAGAGCACTGGTCTCGTAAACCAGGGGTCGTGAGTTCGAACCTCACTGGCGGCTTCACTTTTTTTGTATGAAGGCAGCAGACTATCTGCTCGTTACATCCCTATTATAAAATATCTTAATAGAAAATGGTAGCAATAGCATCGCAGCCACAGCTCGGTGGTAGAGCATTGGTCTCGTAAACCAGGGGTCGTGAGTTCAAACCTCACTGGCGGCTAAGTTTTTTTTGTAAGCAATCAGCAGACTATCTGCTCGTTACATCCATATTATAAAAAATCTTAATAAAAACTGGTAACCATAGCATCGCCGCCATAGCTCAGTGGTAGATCATTGGTCTCGTAAACCAGGGGTCGTGAGTTCGAACCTCAGTGGCGACTCATTTCTTTGAATGCAGGCAGAAGACTATCTGCTCGTTACATACCTATTATAAAAAATCTTAAATAAAAAATGGTAAACATACCATCGCAGCCATAGCTCAGTGGTAGAACACTGGTCTCGTAAGCCAGGGTTCATGAGTTCAAACCTCACTGGCAGCTTCATTTTTTGTATGCAGCAGCAGACTATCTGCTCGTTACATCCCTATCAGAAAAAAGGCTTAATAGATACTGTTAACCATTGCATCTCCGCCATAGCTCAGTGGTAGAGCATTGGTCTCGTAAACCAGGGGTCGTGAGTTCGAACCCCACTGACAGCTTCATTTTTTTTTATGCAATCAGCAGACTATCTGCTCGTTACATCCCTATTATAAAAATATCGGAATAGAAAATATTAACCGTAGCATCACCGCCATAGCGCAGTGGTAGAGCATTGGTCTCGTAAACCAGGGGTCGTGAGTTCGAACCTCACTATTGGGTTCTTTTTTTTGTATGCAAGCAGCAGACTATCCTGTCGTTACATCTCTATTATAAAAAATCTTAATTGAAACTGTTAACCATAGTATCGCCGCCGTAGCTCAGTGGTAGAGCACTGGTCTCGTAAACCAGGGGTCGTGAGTTCGAACCTCACTGGTGGCTTCTTTTTTTTTATGCAAGCAGCAGACTATCCTGTCGTTACAAACCTATTAAAAAAATCTTAATAAAAAATTGTGAACGTAGTATCGCCGCCATAGCTCAGTGGTAGAGCACTGGTCTCGTAAACCAGGGGTCGTGAGTTCAAACCTCACTGGCGGCTAAGTTTTTTTGTATGAAGGCAGCAGACTATCTGCTCGTTACATTCATATTATAAAATATCTTATTAGAAAATGGTAGCAATAGCATCGCAGCCATAGCTCTGTGGTAGAGCGCTGGTCTCGTAAACCTGGGGTCGTGAGTTCAAACCTCACTGGCGGCTAAGTTTTTTTTGTAAGCAATCAGCAGACTATCTGATCGTTACATCCATATTATAAAAAATCTTAATAAAAACTGGTAACCATAGCATCGCCGCCATAGCTCAGTGGTAGATCATTGGTCTCGTAAACCAGGGGTCGTGAGTTCGAACCTCAGTGGCGACTTATTTCTTTGAATGCAGGGAGAAGACTATCTGCTCGTTACATACCTATTATAAAAAATCTTAAATAAAAAATGGTAAACATACCATCGCAGCCATAGCTCAGTGGTAGAACACTGGTCTCGTAAGCCAGGGTTCATGAGTTCAAACCTCACTGGCGGCTTCATTTTTTTTGTATGCAGCAGCAGACTATCTGCTCGTTACATCCCTATTATAAAAAAGTCTTAATAGATACTGTTAACCATAGCATCTCCGCCATAGCTCAGTGGTAGAGCATTGGTCTCGTAAACCAGGGGTCGTGAGTTCGAACCCCACTGACAGCTTCGTTTTTTTTGTATGCAATCAACAGACTATCTGCTCGTTACATCCCTATTATAAAAATATCGTAATAGAAAATGTTAACCGTAGCATCACCGCCATAGCGCAGTGGTAGAGCATTGGTCTCGTAAACCAGGGGTCGTGAGTTCGAACCTCACTATTGGGTTCTTTTTTTTTTATGCAAGAAGCAGACTATCCTGTCGTTAAATCTCTATTATAAAAAATCTTAATTGAAACTGTTAACCATAGCATCGCCGCCATAGCTCAGTGGTAGAGCATTGGTCTCGTAAACCAGGGGTCGTGAGTTCGAACCTCACTGGCGGCTTCATTTTTTTTGTATACAGGCAGCAGACTATCTGCTCGTTACATCCCTATTAAAAAATATCTTAATAGAAAATAGTAACCGTAGCATCGCCGCCATAGCTCAGTTGTAGAGCATTGGTCTCGTAAACCAGGGGTCGTGAGTTCAAACCTCACTGGCGGCTTCAATTTTTTTTGTATACAGCAGCAGACTATCTGCTTGTTACATCCCTATTATAAAAAATCTTAATAGAAACTGTTAACCATAGCATCGCCGCCATAACTCAGTGGTAGAGCATTTGTCTCGTAAACCAGGGGTCGCGAGTTCGAACCTCACAGGCGGCTTCATTTTTTTTGTATGCATGCAGCAGAATATCTGCTCGTTACATCCCTATTATAAAATATCTTAATAGAAAATGGAAACAGTAGCATCGCCGCCATAGCTCAGTGGTAGAGCATTGGTCTCGTAAACAAGGGGTCGTGAGTTCGAACCTCACTGGTGGCTTCTTTTTTTTTATGCAAGCAGCAGACTATCCTGTCGTTACAAACCTATTAAAAAAATCTTAATAAAAAAATTGTGAACGTAGTATCGCCGCCATAGCTCAGTGGTAGAGCACTGGTCTCGTAAACCAGGGGTCGTGAGTTGGAACCTCACTGGCGGCTTCACTTTTTTTGTATGAAGGCAGCAGACTATCTGCTCGTTACATCCATATTATAAAATATCTTATTAGAAAATGGTAGCAATAGCATCGCAGCCATAGCTCTGTGGTAGAGCGCTGGTCTCGTAAACCTGGGGTCGTGAGTTCAAACCTCACTGGCGGCTTCAATTTTTTTTGTATACAGCAGCAGACTATCTGCTCGTTACATCCCTATTATAAAAAATCTTAATAGAAACTGTTAACCATAGCATCGCCGCCATAGCTCAGTGGTAGAGCATTGGTCTCGTAAACCAGGGGTCGTGAGTTCGAACCTCACTGGTGGCTTCTTTTTTTTTGTATGCAAGCAGCAGACTATCCTGTCGTTACATACCTATTAAAAAAATCTTAATAGAAAATGGTAACAATAGCATCGCAGCCGTAGCTCAGTGGTAGAGCATTGGACTCGTAAACCAGGGGTCGTGAGTTGGAACCTCACTGGTGGCTTCTTTTTTTTTGTATGCAAGCAGCAGACTATCCTGTCGTTACATACCTATTAAAAAAATCTTAAGAGAAAATGGTAACAATAGCATCGCAGCCATATCTCAGTGGTAGAGCATTGGACTCGTAAACCAGGGGTCGTGAGTTGGAACCTCACTGGCGGCTTCATTTTTATTTGTATGCAGGCAGCAGACTATCTGCTCGTTACACCCTTATTATAAAATATCTTAATAGAAAATGGTAACAATAGCATCGCCGCCATAGCTCAGTGGTAGAGCATTGGTCTCGTAAACCAGGGGTCGTGAGTTCGAACCCCACTGACAGCTTCATTTTTTTTGTATGCAATCAGCAGACTATCTGCTCGTTACATCCCTATTATAAAAATATCGGAATAGAAAATATTAACCGTAGCATCACCGCCGTAGCGCAGTGGTAGAGCATTGGTCTAGTAAACCAGGGGTCGTGAGTTCGAACCTCACTATTGGGTTCTTTTTTTTGTATGCAAGCAGCAGACTATCCTGTCGTTACATCTCTATTATAAAAAATCTTAATTGAAACTGTTAACCATAGTATCGCCGCCGTAGCTCAGTGGTAGAGCACTGGTCTCGTAAACCAGGGGTCGTGAGTTCGAACCTCACTGGCGGCTTCACTTTTTTTGTATGAAGGCAGCAGACTATCTGCTCGTTACATCCCTATTATAAAATATCTTAATAGAAAATGGTAGCAATAGCATCGCAGCCACAGCTCGGTGGTAGAGCATTGGTCTCGTAAACCAGGGGTCGTGAGTTCAAACCTCACTGGCGGCTAAGTTTTTTTTGTAAGCAATCAGCAGACTATCTGCTCGTTACATCCATATTATAAAAAATCTTAATAAAAACTGGTAACCATAGCATCGCCGCCATAGCTCAGTGGTAGATCATTGGTCTCGTAAACCAGGGGTCGTGAGTTCGAACCTCAGTGGCGACTCATTTCTTTGAATGCAGGCAGAAGACTATCTGCTCGTTACATACCTATTATAAAAAATCTTAAATAAAAAATGGTAAACATACCATCGCAGCCATAGCTCAGTGGTAGAACACTGGTCTCGTAAGCCAGGGTTCATGAGTTCAAACCTCACTGGCAGCTTCATTTTTTGTATGCAGCAGCAGACTATCTGCTCGTTACATCCCTATCAGAAAAAAGGCTTAATAGATACTGTTAACCATTGCATCTCCGCCATAGCTCAGTGGTAGAGCATTGGTCTCGTAAACCAGGGGTCGTGAGTTCGAACCCCACTGACAGCTTCATTTTTTTTTATGCAATCAGCAGACTATCTGCTCGTTACATCCCTATTATAAAAATATCGGAATAGAAAATATTAACCGTAGCATCACCGCCATAGCGCAGTGGTAGAGCATTGGTCTCGTAAACCAGGGGTCGTGAGTTCGAACCTCACTATTGGGTTCTTTTTTTTGTATGCAAGCAGCAGACTATCCTGTCGTTACATCTCTATTATAAAAAATCTTAATTGAAACTGTTAACCATAGTATCGCCGCCGTAGCTCAGTGGTAGAGCACTGGTCTCGTAAACCAGGGGTCGTGAGTTCGAACCTCACTGGTGGCTTCTTTTTTTTTATGCAAGCAGCAGACTATCCTGTCGTTACAAACCTATTAAAAAAATCTTAATAAAAAATTGTGAACGTAGTATCGCCGCCATAGCTCAGTGGTAGAGCACTGGTCTCGTAAACCAGGGGTCGTGAGTTCAAACCTCACTGGCGGCTAAGTTTTTTTGTATGAAAGCAGCAGACTATCTGCTCGTTACATTCATATTATAAAATATCTTATTAGAAAATGGTAGCAATAGCATCGCAGCCATAGCTCTGTGGTAGAGCGCTGGTCTCGTAAACCTGGGGTCGTGAGTTCAAACCTCACTGGCGGCTAAGTTTTTTTTGTAAGCAATCAGCAGACTATCTGATCGTTACATCCATATTATAAAAAATCTTAATAAAAACTGGTAACCATAGCATCGCCGCCATAGCTCAGTGGTAGATCATTGGTCTCGTAAACCAGGGGTCGTGAGTTCGAACCTCAGTGGCGACTTATTTCTTTGAATGCAGGGAGAAGACTATCTGCTCGTTACATACCTATTATAAAAAATCTTAAATAAAAAATGGTAAACATACCATCGCAGCCATAGCTCAGTGGTAGAACACTGGTCTCGTAAGCCAGGGTTCATGAGTTCAAACCTCACTGGCGGCTTCATTTTTTTTGTATGCAGCAGCAGACTATCTGCTCGTTACATCCCTATTATAAAAAAGTCTTAATAGATACTGTTAACCATAGCATCTCCGCCATAGCTCAGTGGTAGAGCATTGGTCTCGTAAACCAGGGGTCGTGAGTTCGAACCCCACTGACAGCTTCGTTTTTTTTGTATGCAATCAACAGACTATCTGCTCGTTACATCCCTATTATAAAAATATCGTAATAGAAAATGTTAACCGTAGCATCACCGCCATAGCGCAGTGGTAGAGCATTGGTCTCGTAAACCAGGGGTCGTGAGTTCGAACCTCACTATTGGGTTCTTTTTTTTTTATGCAAGAAGCAGACTATCCTGTCGTTAAATCTCTATTATAAAAAATCTTAATTGAAACTGTTAACCATAGCATCGCCGCCATAGCTCAGTGGTAGAGCATTGGTCTCGTAAACCAGGGGTCGTGAGTTCGAACCTCACTGGCGGCTTCATTTTTTTTGTATACAGGCAGCAGACTATCTGCTCGTTACATCCCTATTAAAAAATATCTTAATAGAAAATAGTAACCGTAGCATCGCCGCCATAGCTCAGTTGTAGAGCATTGGTCTCGTAAACCAGGGGTCGTGAGTTCAAACCTCACTGGCGGCTTCAATTTTTTTTGTATACAGCAGCAGACTATCTGCTTGTTACATCCCTATTATAAAAAATCTTAATAGAAACTGTTAACCATAGCATCGCCGCCATAACTCAGTGGTAGAGCATTTGTCTCGTAAACCAGGGGTCGCGAGTTCGAACCTCACAGGCGGCTTCATTTTTTTTGTATGCATGCAGCAGAATATCTGCTCGTTACATCCCTATTATAAAATATCTTAATAGAAAATGGAAACAGTAGCATCGCCGCCATAGCTCAGTGGTAGAGCATTGGTCTCGTAAACAAGGGGTCGTGAGTTCGAACCTCACTGGTGGCTTCTTTTTTTTTATGCAAGCAGCAGACTATCCTGTCGTTACAAACCTATTAAAAAAATCTTAATAAAAAATTGTGAACGTAGTATCGCCGCCATAGCTCAGTGGTAGAGCACTGGTCTCGTAAACCAGGGGTCGTGAGTTGGAACCTCACTGGCGGCTTCACTTTTTTTGTATGAAGGCAGCAGACTATCTGCTCGTTACATCCATATTATAAAATATCTTATTAGAAAATGGTAGCAATAGCATCGCAGCCATAGCTCTGTGGTAGAGCGCTGGTCTCGTAAACCTGGGGTCGTGAGTTCAAACCTCACTGGCGGCTTCAATTTTTTTTGTATACAGCAGCAGACTATCTGCTCGTTACATCCCTATTATAAAAAATCTTAATAGAAACTGTTAACCATAGCATCGCCGCCATAGCTCAGTGGTAGAGCATTGGTCTCGTAAACCAGGGGTCGTGAGTTCGAACCTCACTGGTGGCTTCTTTTTTTTTGTATGCAAGCAGCAGACTATCCTGTCGTTACATACCTATTAAAAAAATCTTAATAGAAAATGGTAACAATAGCATCGCAGCCGTAGCTCAGTGGTAGAGCATTGGACTCGTAAACCAGGGGTCGTGAGTTGGAACCTCACTGGTGGCTTCTTTTTTTTTGTATGCAAGCAGCAGACTATCCTGTCGTTACATACCTATTAAAAAAATCTTAATAGAAAATGGTAACAATAGCATCGCAGCCATATCTCAGTGGTAGAGCATTGGACTCGTAAACCAGGGGTCGTGAGTTGGAACCTCACTGGCGGCTTCATTTTTATTTGTATGCAGGCAGCAGACTATCTGCTCGTTACACCCTTATTATAAAATATCTTAATAGAAAATGGTAACAATAGCATCGCCGCCATAGCTCAGTGGTAGAGCATTGGTCTCGTAAACCAGGGGTCGTGAGTTCGAACCCCACTGACAGCTTCATTTTTTTTGTATGCAATCAGCAGACTATCTGCTCGTTACATCCCTATTATAAAAATATCGGAATAGAAAATATTAACCGTAGCATCACCGCCGTAGCGCAGTGGTAGAGCATTGGTCTAGTAAACCAGGGGTCGTGAGTTCGAACCTCACTATTGGGTTCTTTTTTTTGTATGCAAGCAGCAGACTATCCTGTCGTTACATCTCTATTATAAAAAATCTTAATTGAAACTGTTAACCATAGTATCGCCGCCGTAGCTCAGTGGTAGAGCACTGGTCTCGTAAACCAGGGGTCGTGAGTTCGAACCTCACTGGCGGCTTCACTTTTTTTGTATGAAGGCAGCAGACTATCTGCTCGTTACATCCCTATTATAAAATATCTTAATAGAAAATGGTAGCAATAGCATCGCAGCCACAGCTCGGTGGTAGAGCATTGGTCTCGTAAACCAGGGGTCGTGAGTTCAAACCTCACTGGCGGCTAAGTTTTTTTTGTAAGCAATCAGCAGACTATCTGCTCGTTACATCCATATTATAAAAAATCTTAATAAAAACTGGTAACCATAGCATCGCCGCCATAGCTCAGTGGTAGATCATTGGTCTCGTAAACCAGGGGTCGTGAGTTCGAACCTCAGTGGCGACTCATTTCTTTGAATGCAGGCAGAAGACTATCTGCTCGTTACATACCTATTATAAAAAATCTTAAATAAAAAATGGTAAACATACCATCGCAGCCATAGCTCAGTGGTAGAACACTGGTCTCGTAAGCCAGGGTTCATGAGTTCAAACCTCACTGGCAGCTTCATTTTTTGTATGCAGCAGCAGACTATCTGCTCGTTACATCCCTATTAGAAAAAAGGCTTAATAGATACTGTTAACCATTGCATCTCCGCCATAGCTCAGTGGTAGAGCATTGGTCTCGTAAACCAGGGGTCGTGAGTTCGAACCCCACTGACAGCTTCGTTTTTTTTGTATGCAATCAGCAGACTATCTGCTCGTTACATCCCTATTATAAAAATATCGTAATAGAAAATATTAACCGTAGCATCACCGCCATAGCGCAGTGGTAGAGCATTGGTCTCGTAAACCAGGGGTGGTGAGTTCGAACCTCACTATTGGGTTCTTTTTTTTGTATGCAAGCAGCAGACTATCCTGTCGTTACATCTCTATTATAAAATATCTTAATTGAAACTGTTAACCATAGCATCGCCGCCATAGCTCAGTGGTAGAGCATTGGTCTCGTAAACCAGGGGTCGTGAGTTCGAACCCCACTGACAGCTTCATTTTTTTTGTATGCAATCAGCAGACTATCTGCTCGTTACATCCCTATTAAAAAATATCTTAATAGAAAATAGTAACCGTAGCATCGCCGCCATAGCTCAGTTGAAGAGCATTGGTCTCGTAAACCAGGGGTCGTGAGTTGAAACCTCACTGGTGGCTTCTTTTTTTTTGTATGCAAGCAGCAGACTATCCTGTCGTTACATACCTATTAAAAAAATCTTAATAGAAAATGGTAACAATAGCATCGCAGCCATATCTCAGTGGTAGAGCATTGGACTCGTAAACCAGGGGTCGTGAGTTGGAACCTCACTGGCGGCTTCATTTTTATTTGTATGCAGGCAGCAGACTATCTGCTCGTTACATCCTTATTATAAAATATCTTAATAGAAAATGGTAACAATAGCATCGCCGCCATAGCTCAGTGGTAGAGCATTGGTCTCGTAAACCAGGGGTCGTGAGTTCGAACCCCACTGACAGCTTCATTTTTTTTGTATGCAATCAGCAGACTATCTGCTCGTTACATCCCTATTATAAAAATATCGGAATAGAAAATATTAACCGTAGCATCACCGCCGTAGCGCAGTGGTAGAGCATTGGTCTAGTAAACCAGGGGTCGTGAGTTCGAACCTCACTATTGGGTTCTTTTTTTTTGTATGCAAGCAGCAGACTATCCTGTCGTTACATCTCTATTATAAAAAATCTTAATTGAAACTGTTAACCATAGTATCGCCGCCGTAGCTCAGTGGTAGAGCACTGGTCTCGTAAACCAGGGGTCGTGAGTTCGAACCTCACTGGCGGCTTCACTTTTTTTGTATGAAGGCAGCAGACTATCTGCTCGTTACATCCCTATTATAAAATATCTTAATAGAAAATGGTAGCAATAGCATCGCAGCCACAGCTCGGTGGTAGAGCATTGGTCTCGTAAACCAGGGGTCGTGAGTTCAAACCTCACTGGCGGCTAAGTTTTTTTTGTAAGCAATCAGCAGACTATCTGCTCGTTACATCCATATTATAAAAAATCTTAATAAAAACTGGTAACCATAGCATCGCCGCCATAGCTCAGTGGTAGATCATTGGTCTCGTAAACCAGGGGTCGTGAGTTCGAACCTCAGTGGCGACTCATTTCTTTGAATGCAGGCAGAAGACTATCTGCTCGTTACATACCTATTATAAAAAATCTTAAATAAAAAATGGTAAACATACCATCGCAGCCATAGCTCAGTGGTAGAACACTGGTCTCGTAAGCCAGGGTTCATGAGTTCAAACCTCACTGGCAGCTTCATTTTTTGTATGCAGCAGCAGACTATCTGCTCGTTACATCCCTATTAGAAAAAAGGCTTAATAGATACTGTTAACCATAGCATCTCCGCCATAGCTCAGTGGTAGAGCATTGGTCTCGTAAACCAGGGGTCGTGAGTTCGAACCCCACTGACAGCTTCGTTTTTTTTGTATGCAATCAGCAGACTATCTGCTCGTTACATCCCTATTATAAAAATATCGTAATAGAAAATATTAACCGTAGCATCACCGCCATAGCGCAGTGGTAGAGCATTGGTCTCGTAAACCAGGGGTGGTGAGTTCGAACCTCACTATTGGGTTCTTTTTTTTGTATGCAAGCAGCAGACTATCCTGTCGTTACATCTCTATTATAAAATATCTTAATTGAAACTGTTAACCATAGCATCGCCGCCATAGCTCAGTGGTAGAGCATTGGTCTCGTAAACCAGGGGTCGTGAGTTCGAACCCCACTGACAGCTTCATTTTTTTTGTATGCAATCAGCAGACTATCTGCTCGTTACATCCCTATTAAAAAATATCTTAATAGAAAATAGTAACCGTAGCATCGCCGCCATAGCTCAGTTGAAGAGCATTGGTCTCGTAAACCAGGGGTCGTGAGTTGAAACCTCACTGGCGGCTTCAATTTTTTTTGTATACAGCAGCAGACTATCTGCTTGTTACATCCCTATTATAAAAATCTTAATAGAAACTGTTAACCATAGCATCACCGCCATAACTCAGTGGTAGAGCATTTGTCTCGTAAACCAGGGGTCGTGAGTTCGAACCTCACAGGCGGCTTCATTTTTTTTGTATGCATGCAGCAGAATATCTGCTCGTTACATCCCTATTATAAAATATGTTAATAGAAAATGGAAACAGTAGCATCGCCGCCATAGCTCAGTGGTCGAGCATTGGTCTCGTAAACCAGGGGTCGTGAGTTCGAACCTCACTGGTGGCTTCTTTTTTTTTATGCAAGCAGCAGACTATCCTGTCGTTACAAACCTATTAAAAAAATCTTAATAGAAAATTGTGAACGTAGTATCGCCGCCATAGCTCAGTGGTAGAGCACTGGTCTCGTAAACCAGGGGTCGTGAGTTCGAACCTCACTGGCGGTTTCACTTTTTTTGTATGAAGGCAGCAGACTATCTGCTCGTTACATCCGTATTATAAAATATCTCATTAGAAAATGGTAGCAATAGCATCGAAGCCATAGCTCGGTGGTAGAGCACTGGTCTCGTAAACCTGGGGTCGTGAGTTCAAACCTCACTGGCGGCTTCAATTTTTTTTGTATACAGCAGCAGACTATCTGCTCGTTACATCCCTATTATAAAAAATCTTAATAGAAACTGTTAACCATAGCATCGCCGCCATAACTCAGTGGTAGAGCATTTGTCTCGTAAACCAGGGGTCGTGAGTTCGAACCTCACTGGCGGCTTCATTTTTTTTGTATGCAGGCAGCAGAATATCTGCTCGTTACATCCCTATTAAAAAATATCTTAATAGAAAATAGTAACCGTAGCATCGCCGCCATAGCTCAGTTGTAGAGCATTGGTCTCGTAAACCAGGGGTCGTGAGTTGAAACCTCACTGGCGGCTTCAATTTTTTTTGTATACAGCAGCAGACTATCTGCTTGTTACATCCCTATTATAAAAATCTTAATAGAAACTGTTAACCATAGCATCGCCGCCATAACTCAGTGGTAGAGCATTTGTGTCGTAAACCAGGGGTCGTGAGTTCGAACCTCACAGGCGGCTTCATTTTTTTTGTATGCATGCAGCAGAATATCTGCTCGTTACATCCCTATTATAAAATATGTTAATAGAAAATGGAAACAGTAGCATCGCCGCCATAGCTCAGTGGTAGAGCATTGGTCTCGTAAACCAGGGGTCGTGAGTTCGAACCTCACTGGTGGCTTCTTTTTTTTTATGCAAGCAGCAGACTATCCTGTCGTTACAAACCTATTAAAAAAATCTTAATAGAAAATTGTGAACGTAGTATCGCCGCCATAGCTCAGTGGTAGAGCACTGGTCTCGTAAACCAGGGGTCGTGAGTTCGAACCTCACTGGCGGCTTCACTTTTTTTGTATGAAGGCAGCAGACTATCTGCTCGTTACATCCGTATTATAAAATATCTTATTAGAAAATGGTAGCAATAGCATCGCAGCCATAGCTCGGTGGTAGAGCACTGGTCTCGTAAACCTGGGGTCGTGAGTTCAAACCTCACTGGCGGCTTCAATTTTTTTTGTATACAGCAGCAGACTATCTGCTCGTTACATCCATATTATAAAAAATCTTAATAAAAACTGGTAACCATAGCATCGCCGCCATAGCTCAGTGGTAGATCATTGGTCTCGTAAACCAGGGGTCGTGAGTTCGAACCTCAGTGGCGACTCATTTCTTTGAATGCAGGCAGAAGACTATCTGCTCGTTACATACCTATTATAAAAAATCTTAAATAAAAAATGGTAAACATACCATCGCAGCCATAGCTCAGTGGTAGAACACTGGTCTCGTAAGCCAGGGTTCATGAGTTCAAACCTCACTGGCAGCTTCATTTTTTGTATGCAGCAGCAGACTATCTGCTCGTTACATCCCTATTAGAAAAAAGGCTTAATAGATACTGTTAACCATTGCATCTCCGCCATAGCTCAGTGGTAGAGCATTGGTCTCGTAAACCAGGGGTCGTGAGTTCGAACCCCACTGACAGCTTCGTTTTTTTTGTATGCAATCAGCAGACTATCTGCTCGTTACATCCCTATTATAAAAATATCGTAATAGAAAATATTAACCGTAGCATCACCGCCATAGCGCAGTGGTAGAGCATTGGTCTCGTAAACCAGGGGTGGTGAGTTCGAACCTCACTATTGGGTTCTTTTTTTTGTATGCAAGCAGCAGACTATCCTGTCGTTACATCTCTATTATAAAATATCTTAATTGAAACTGTTAACCATAGCATCGCCGCCATAGCTCAGTGGTAGAGCATTGGTCTCGTAAACCAGGGGTCGTGAGTTCGAACCCCACTGACAGCTTCATTTTTTTTGTATGCAATCAGCAGACTATCTGCTCGTTACATCCCTATTAAAAAATATCTTAATAGAAAATAGTAACCGTAGCATCGCCGCCATAGCTCAGTTGAAGAGCATTGGTCTCGTAAACCAGGGGTCGTGAGTTGAAACCTCACTGGTGGCTTCTTTTTTTTTGTATGCAAGCAGCAGACTATCCTGTCGTTACATACCTATTAAAAAAATCTTAATAGAAAATGGTAACAATAGCATCGCAGCCATATCTCAGTGGTAGAGCATTGGACTCGTAAACCAGGGGTCGTGAGTTGGAACCTCACTGGCGGCTTCATTTTTATTTGTATGCAGGCAGCAGACTATCTGCTCGTTACATCCTTATTATAAAATATCTTAATAGAAAATGGTAACAATAGCATCGCCGCCATAGCTCAGTGGTAGAGCATTGGTCTCGTAAACCAGGGGTCGTGAGTTCGAACCCCACTGACAGCTTCATTTTTTTTGTATGCAATCAGCAGACTATCTGCTCGTTACATCCCTATTATAAAAATATCGGAATAGAAAATATTAACCGTAGCATCACCGCCGTAGCGCAGTGGTAGAGCATTGGTCTAGTAAACCAGGGGTCGTGAGTTCGAACCTCACTATTGGGTTCTTTTTTTTTGTATGCAAGCAGCAGACTATCCTGTCGTTACATCTCTATTATAAAAAATCTTAATTGAAACTGTTAACCATAGTATCGCCGCCGTAGCTCAGTGGTAGAGCACTGGTCTCGTAAACCAGGGGTCGTGAGTTCGAACCTCACTGGCGGCTTCACTTTTTTTGTATGAAGGCAGCAGACTATCTGCTCGTTACATCCCTATTATAAAATATCTTAATAGAAAATGGTAGCAATAGCATCGCAGCCACAGCTCGGTGGTAGAGCATTGGTCTCGTAAACCAGGGGTCGTGAGTTCAAACCTCACTGGCGGCTAAGTTTTTTTTGTAAGCAATCAGCAGACTATCTGCTCGTTACATCCATATTATAAAAAATCTTAATAAAAACTGGTAACCATAGCATCGCCGCCATAGCTCAGTGGTAGATCATTGGTCTCGTAAACCAGGGGTCGTGAGTTCGAACCTCAGTGGCGACTCATTTCTTTGAATGCAGGCAGAAGACTATCTGCTCGTTACATACCTATTATAAAAAATCTTAAATAAAAAATGGTAAACATACCATCGCAGCCATAGCTCAGTGGTAGAACACTGGTCTCGTAAGCCAGGGTTCATGAGTTCAAACCTCACTGGCAGCTTCATTTTTTGTATGCAGCAGCAGACTATCTGCTCGTTACATCCCTATTAGAAAAAAGGCTTAATAGATACTGTTAACCATAGCATCTCCGCCATAGCTCAGTGGTAGAGCATTGGTCTCGTAAACCAGGGGTCGTGAGTTCGAACCCCACTGACAGCTTCGTTTTTTTTGTATGCAATCAGCAGACTATCTGCTCGTTACATCCCTATTATAAAAATATCGTAATAGAAAATATTAACCGTAGCATCACCGCCATAGCGCAGTGGTAGAGCATTGGTCTCGTAAACCAGGGGTGGTGAGTTCGAACCTCACTATTGGGTTCTTTTTTTTGTATGCAAGCAGCAGACTATCCTGTCGTTACATCTCTATTATAAAATATCTTAATTGAAACTGTTAACCATAGCATCGCCGCCATAGCTCAGTGGTAGAGCATTGGTCTCGTAAACCAGGGGTCGTGAGTTCGAACCCCACTGACAGCTTCATTTTTTTTGTATGCAATCAGCAGACTATCTGCTCGTTACATCCCTATTAAAAAATATCTTAATAGAAAATAGTAACCGTAGCATCGCCGCCATAGCTCAGTTGAAGAGCATTGGTCTCGTAAACCAGGGGTCGTGAGTTGAAACCTCACTGGCGGCTTCAATTTTTTTTGTATACAGCAGCAGACTATCTGCTTGTTACATCCCTATTATAAAAATCTTAATAGAAACTGTTAACCATAGCATCACCGCCATAACTCAGTGGTAGAGCATTTGTCTCGTAAACCAGGGGTCGTGAGTTTGAACCTCACAGGCGGCTTCATTTTTTTTGTATGCATGCAGCAGAATATCTGCTCGTTACATCCCTATTATAAAATATGTTAATAGAAAATGGAAACAGTAGCATCGCCGCCATAGCTCAGTGGTCGAGCATTGGTCTCGTAAACCAGGGGTCGTGAGTTCGAACCTCACTGGTGGCTTCTTTTTTTTTATGCAAGCAGCAGACTATCCTGTCGTTACAAACCTATTAAAAAAATCTTAATAGAAAATTGTGAACGTAGTATCGCCGCCATAGCTCAGTGGTAGAGCACTGGTCTCGTAAACCAGGGGTCGTGAGTTCGAACCTCACTGGCGGTTTCACTTTTTTTGTATGAAGGCAGCAGACTATCTGCTCGTTACATCCGTATTATAAAATATCTCATTAGAAAATGGTAGCAATAGCATCGAAGCCATAGCTCGGTGGTAGAGCACTGGTCTCGTAAACCTGGGGTCGTGAGTTCAAACCTCACTGGCGGCTTCAATTTTTTTTGTATACAGCAGCAGACTATCTGCTCGTTACATCCCTATTATAAAAAATCTTAATAGAAACTGTTAACCATAGCATCGCCGCCATAACTCAGTGGTAGAGCATTTGTCTCGTAAACCAGGGGTCGTGAGTTCGAACCTCACTGGCGGCTTCATTTTTTTTGTATGCAGGCAGCAGAATATCTGCTCGTTACATCCCTATTAAAAAATATCTTAATAGAAAATAGTAACCGTAGCATCGCCGCCATAGCTCAGTTGTAGAGCATTGGTCTCGTAAACCAGGGGTCGTGAGTTGAAACCTCACTGGCGGCTTCAATTTTTTTTGTATACAGCAGCAGACTATCTGCTTGTTACATCCCTATTATAAAAATCTTAATAGAAACTGTTAACCATAGCATCGCCGCCATAACTCAGTGGTAGAGCATTTGTGTCGTAAACCAGGGGTCGTGAGTTCGAACCTCACAGGCGGCTTCATTTTTTTTGTATGCATGCAGCAGAATATCTGCTCGTTACATCCCTATTATAAAATATGTTAATAGAAAATGGAAACAGTAGCATCGCCGCCATAGCTCAGTGGTAGAGCATTGGTCTCGTAAACCAGGGGTCGTGAGTTCGAACCTCACTGGTGGCTTCTTTTTTTTTATGCAAGCAGCAGACTATCCTGTCGTTACAAACCTATTAAAAAAATCTTAATAGAAAATTGTGAACGTAGTATCGCCGCCATAGCTCAGTGGTAGAGCACTGGTCTCGTAAACCAGGGGTCGTGAGTTCGAACCTCACTGGCGGCTTCACTTTTTTTGTATGAAGGCAGCAGACTATCTGCTCGTTACATCCGTATTATAAAATATCTTATTAGAAAATGGTAGCAATAGCATCGCAGCCATAGCTCGGTGGTAGAGCACTGGTCTCGTAAACCTGGGGTCGTGAGTTCAAACCTCACTGGCGGCTTCAATTTTTTTTGTATACAGCAGCAGACTATCTGCTCGTTACATCCCTATTATAAAAAATCTTAATAGAAACTGTTAACCATAGCATCGCCGCCATAACTCAGTGGTAGAGCATTTGTCTCGTAAACCAGGGGTCGTGAGTTCGAACCTCACAGGCGGCTTCATTTTTTTTGTATGCAGGCAGAAGAATATCTGCTCGTTACATCCCTATTATAAAATATCTTAATAGAAAATGGTAACAGTAGCATCGCCGCCATAGCTCAGTGGTAGAGCATTGGTTTCGTAAACCAGGGGTCGTGAGTTCGAACCTCACTGGCGGCTTCATTTTTTTTGTATGCAGGCAGCAGAATATCTGCTCGTTACATCCCTATTAAAAAATATCTTAATAGAAAATAGTAACCGTAGCATCGCCGCCATAGCTCAGTTGTAGAGCATTGGTCTCGTAAACCAGGGGTCGTGAGTTGAAACCTCACTGGCGGCTTCAATTTTTTTTGTATACAGCAGCAGACTATCTGCTCGTTACATCCCTATTATAAAAAATCTTAATAGAAACTGTTAACCATAGCATCGCCGCCATAACTCAGTGGTAGAGCATTTGTCTCGTAAACCAGGGGTCGTGAGTTCGAACCTCACAGGCGGCTTCATTTTTTTTGTATGCAGGCAGCAGAATATCTGCTCGTTACATCCCTATTATAAAATATCTTAATAGAAAATGGTAACAGTAGCATCGCCGCCATAGCTCAGTGGTAGAGCATTGGTCTCGTAAACCAGGGGTCGTGAGTTCGAACATCACTGGTGGCTTCTTTTTTTTTTATGCAAGCAGCAGACTATCCTGTCGTTACAAACCTATTAAAAAATCTTAATAGAAAATTGTGAACGTAGTATCGCCGCCGTAGCTCAGTGGTAGAGCACTGGTCTCGTAAACCAGGGGTCGTGAGTTCGAACCTCACTGGCGGCTTCACTTTTTTTGTATGAAGGCAGCAGACTATCTGCTCGTTACATCCCTATTATAAAATATCTTAATAGAAAATGGTAGCAATAGCATCGCAGCCACAGTTCGGTGGTAGAGCATTGGTCTCGTAAACCAGGGGTCGTGAGTTCAAACCTCACTGGCGGCTAAGTTTTTTTTGTAAGCAATCAGCAGACTATCTGCTCGTTACATCCATATTATAAAAAATCCTAATAAAAACTGGTAACCATAGCATCGCCGCCATAGCTCAGTGGTAGATCATTGGTCTCGTAAACCAGGGGTCGTGAGTTCGAACCTCAGTGGCCACTCATTTCTTTGAATGCAGGGAGAAGACTATCTGCTCGTTACATACCTATTATAAAAAATCTTAAATAAAAAATTTTAAACATACCATCGCAGCCATAGCTCAGTGGTAGAGCACTGGTCTCGTAAGCCAGGGTTCATGAGTTCGAACCTCACTGGTGGCTTCTTTTTTTTTGTATGCAAGCAGCAGACTATCCTGTCGTTACATACCTATTAAAAAAATCTTAATAGAAAATGGTAACAATAGCATCGCAGCCATAGCTCAGTGGTAGAGCATTGGACTCGTAAACCAGGGGTCGTGAGTTGGAACCTCACTGGCGGCTTCATTTTTATTTCTATGCAGGCAGCAGACTATCTGCTCGTTACATCCTGATTATAAAATATCTTAATAGAAAATGGTAACAATAGCATCGCCGCCATAGCTCAGTGGTAGAGCATTGGTCTCGTAAACCAGGGGACGTGAGTTCGAAACCCACTGACAGCTTAATTTTTTTTGTATGCAATCAGCAGACTATCTGCTCGTTACATCCCTATTATAAAAATATCGTAATAGAAAATATTAACCGTAGCATCACCGCCATAGTGCAGTGGTAGAGCATTGGTCTCGTAAACCAGGGGTCGTGAGTTCGAACCTCACTATTGGGTTCTTTTTTTTGTATGCAAGCAGCAGACTATCCTGTCGTTACATCTCTATTATAAAAAATCTTAATTGAAACTGTTAACCATAGCATCGCCGCCATAGCTCAGTGGTAGAGCATTGGTCTCGTAAACCAGGGGTCGTGAGTTCGAACCTCACTGGCGGCTTCATTTTTTTTGTATGCAGGCAGCAGACTATCTGCTCGTTACATCTCTGTTATAAAAAATCGTAATAGAAACTGGTAACCATAGCATCGCCGCCATAGCTCAGTGGTAGAGCATTGGTCTCGTAAAGCAGGGGTCGTGAGTTCGAACCTCACTGGCGGCTTCATTTTTTTTTAATGCAGGCAGCAGACTATCTGCTCGTTACATCTCTATTAAAAAATATCTTAATAGAAAATAGTAACCGTAGCATCGCCGCCATAGCTCAGATGTAGAGCATTGGTCTCGTAAACCAGTGGTCGTGAGTTCAAACCTCACTGGCGTCTTCAATTTTTTTTGTATACAACAGCAGACTATCTGCTCGTTACATCCCTATTATAAAAAATCTTAATAGAAACTGTTAACCATAGCATCGCCGCCATAGCTCAGTGTTAGAGCATTGGTCTCGTAAACCAGGGGTCGTGAGTTCGAACCTCACTGGTGGCTTCTTTTTTTTTATGCAAGCAGCAGACTATCCTGTCGTTACAAACCTATTAAAAAAATCTTAATAGAAAATTGTGAACGTAGTATCGCCGCCATAGCTCAGTGGTAGAGCACTGGTCTCGTTAACCAGGGGTCGTGAGTTCGAACCTCACTGGCGGCTTCACTTTTTTTGTATGAAGGCAGCAGACTATCTGCTCGTTACATCCCTATTATAAAATATCTTAATAGAAAATGGTAGCAATAGCATCACAGCCACAGTTCGGTGGTAGAGCATTGGTCTCGTAAACCAGGGTTCGTGAGTTCAAACCTCACTGGCGGCTAAGTTTTTTTTGTAAGCAATCAGCAGACTATCTGCTAGTTACATCCCTATTAAAAAATATCTTAATAGAAAATAGTAACCGTAGCATCGCCGCCATAGCTCAGTTGTAGAGCATTGGTCTCGTAAACCAGGGGTCGTGAGTTCAAACCTCACTGGCGGCTTCGTTTTTTTGTAAGCAATCAGCAGACTATCTGCTCGTTACATCCATATTATAAAAAATCTTAATAGAAACTGGTAACCATAGCATCGCCGCCATAGCTCAGTGGTAGAGCATTGGTCTCGTAAACCAGGGGTCGTGAGTTCGAACCTCACTGGCGACTCATTTCTTTGTATGCAGGGAGCAGACTATCTGCTCGTTACATACCTATTATAAAAAATCTTAATAAAAAATGGTAAACATACCATCGCAGCCATACCTCATTGGTAGAGCACTGGTCTCGTAAACCAGGGGTCGTGAGTTCGAACCTCACTGGCGGCTTCGTTTTTTTTGTATGCAGGCAGCAGACTATCTGCTCGTTACATCCCTATTAAAAAATATCTTAATAGAAAATGGTAACCGTAGCATCGCCGCCATAGCTCAGTTGTAGAGCATTGGTCTCGTAAACCAGGGGTCGTGAGTTCGAACCTCACTGGTGGCTTCTTTTTTTTTGTATGCAGGCAGCAGACTATCTGCTCGTTACATATCTGTTATAACATATGTTAATAAAATATGGTAAACATAGCATGGCCGCCATATCTCAGTGGTAGAGCACTGGTCTCTTAAACCAGTGGTCGTGAGTTCGCACCTCACTGGTGGCTAAAATGTTTCCGTTTTTATATAATCAGTTGATTGTCTTTGTAAAACCTAAGAAATCTTAATAGAAAATGGAAAACAGAGCATAGCCACAATTGCTAAGGGATGTCGTAAAAGAAAGGTCGTGAATTGGAACTTTAGTTTTGGCTTCTATGCTTCTGTTTTTATTCAAGCAGCATAATGTCTGTTTATTAAAATTTCTTACCTATTTATATAATACACACCTATTATAAAATATGTAAATAGAAAATTGTGAACGTAGTACCGCCGCCATAGCTCAGTGGTAGAGCACTGGTCTCGTAAACCAGGGGTCGTGAGTTCAAACCTCACTGGCGGCTTCATTTTTTTGTATGCAGCAGCAGACTATCTGTTCGTTACATCTCTATTATATAAAATCTTAATAGAAACTGTTAACAATAGCATCGCCGCCATAGCTCAGTGATAGAGCATTGGTCTCGTAAACCAGGGGTCGTGAGTTCGAATCAATGGCGGCTTCATTTTTTTTGTATGCAGCAGCAGACTACCTGCTCGTTACATCCCTATTATAAAAATATCTTAATAGAAAATGTTAACCGTAGCATCACCGCCATAGCTCAGTGGTAGAGCATTGGTCTCGTAAACCAGGTGTCGTGAGTTCGAACCTCACTGGTGGCTTAAATTTTTTTGCATACAAGAGCTGACTATCTGCTCGTTACATCCATATTATAAAAATATCTTAATAGAAAATGGTACCCATACCATCGCCGCCATAACTCAATCGTAGAGCACTGGTCTCGTAAACCAGGGGTCGTGAGTTCGAACCTCACTGGCGGCTTGACTTTTTTTGTATGCAGGCAGCAGACTATCTGCTCGTTACATCTCTGTTATAAAAAATCGTAATAGAAACTGGTAACCATAGCATCGCCGCCATAGCTCAGTGGTAGAGCATTGGTCTCGTAAACCAAGGGTCGTGAGTTCAAATCTCACTGGGGGGCTTCCTTTTTTTAGTATGCAATCAGCAGACTATCTGCTCGTTACATCCCTATTATAAAAATATCTTAATAGAAAATTTTAACCGTAGCATCGCCGCCATAGCTCAGTGGTAAACCAATGGTCGTGAGTTCGAACCTCACTGGCGGATTCGCATTTTTTGTATGCAGGCAGCAGACTATCTGCTCGTTATATCCTTATTATAAAATATCTGAATAGAAAATGGTAACAACAGCATCGCCGCCATAGCTCAGTGGTAGAGCATTGGTCTCGTAAACCAGGGGTCATGAGTTCAAACCTCACCGGTGGCTTATTTTTTTTGTATGTAATCAGCAGACTATCTGCTCGTTACATCCCTATTATAAAAAATCTTAATAGAAACTGGTAACCATAGCATCGCCGCCATAGCCCAGTGGTAGAACATTGGTCTCGTAATCCAGGGATCGTGAGTTCGAATCACTGGCGGCTTCATTTTTTTTGTATGCAATCAGCAGACTATCTGCTCGTTACATCCCTATTATAAAAATATCGTAATAGAAAATATTAACCGTAGCATCGCCGCCATAGCTCAGTGGTAGAGCTTTGGTCTCGTAAACCAGGGGTCGTGAGTTCGAACCTCACTGGTGGCTTCTTTTTTTTTGTATGCAGGCAGCAGACTATCTGCTCGTTACATCTCTGTTATAACATATTTTAATAAAATATGGTAAACATAGCATGGCCGCCATATCTCAGTGGTAGAGCACTGGTCTCTTAAACCAGTGGTCGTGAGTTCGCACCTCACTGGTGGCTAAAATGTTTCCGTTTTTATATAATCAGTTGATTGTCTTTGTAAAACCTAAGAAATCTTAATAGAAAATGGAAAACAGAGCATAGCCACAATTGCTAAGGGATGTCGTAAAAGAAAGGTCGTGAATTGGAACTTTAGTTTTGGCTTCTATGCTTCTGTTTTTATTTAAGCAGCATAATGTCTGTTTATTAAAATTTCTTACCTATTTATATAATACACACCTATTATAAAATATGTAAATAGAAAATTGTGAACGTAGTACCGCCGCCATAGCTCAGTGGTAGAGCACTGGTCTCGTAAACCAGGGGTCGTGAGTTCAAACCTCACTGGCGGCTTCATTTTTTTGTATGCAGCAGCAGACTATCTGCTCGTTACATCTCTATTATATAAAATCTTAATAGAAACTGTTAACAATAGCATCGCCGCCATAGCTCAGTGATAGAGCATTGGTCTCGTAAACCAGGGGTCGTGAGTTCGAATCAATGGCGGCTTCATTTTTTTTGTATGCAGCAGCAGACTACCTGCTCGTTACATCCCTATTATAAAAATATCTTAATAGAAAATGTTAACCGTAGCATCACCGCCATAGCTCAGTGGTAGAGCATTGGTCTCGTAAACCAGGTGTCGTGAGTTCGAACCTCACTGGTGGCTTAAATTTTTTTGCATACAAGAGCTGACTATCTGCTCGTTACATCCATATTATAAAAATATCTTAATAGAAAATGGTACCCATACCATCGCCGCCATAACTCAATCGTAGAGCACTGGTCTCGTAAACCAGGGGTCGTGAGTTCGAACCTCACTGGCGGCTTGACTTTTTTTGTATGCAGGCAGCAGACTATCTGCTCGTTACATCTCTGTTATAAAAAATCGTAATAGAAACTGGTAACCACAGCATCGCCGCCATAGCTCAGTGGTAGAGCATTGGTCTCGTAAACCAAGGGTCGTGAGTTCAAATCTCACTGGGGGGCTTCATTTTTTTTGTATGCAATCAGCAGACTATCTGCTCGTTACATCCCTATTATAAAAATATCTTAATAGAAAATTTTAACCGTAGCATCGCCGCCATAGCTCAGTGGTAAAGCATTGGTCCGGTAAACCAATGGTCGTGAGTTCGAACCTCACTGGCGGATTCGCATTTTTTGTATGCAGGCAGCAGACTATCTGCTCGTTATATCCTTATTATAAAATATCTGAATAGAAAAGGGTAACAACAGCATCGCCGCCATAGCTCAGTGGTAGAGCATTGGTCTCGTAAACCAGGGGTCGTGAGTTCGAACCTCACCGGTGGCTTATTTTTTTTGTATGTAATCAGCAGACTATCTGCTCGTTACATCCCTATTATAAAAAATCTTAATAGAAACTGGTAACCATAGCATCGCGCCATAGCTCAGTGGTAGAGCACTGGTCTCGTAAACCAGGGGTTGTGAATTCAAGCCTCACTGGCGGCTTCACTTTTTTTGTATGCAGCAGCATACTATCTGCTCGTTACATCCCTATCATAAAAATTCTTAATAGAAACTGTTAACCATAGCATCGCCGCCATAGCTCAGTGGTAGAGCAGTGGTCTCGTAAACTAGGGGTCGTGAGTTCGAACCTCACTGGCGGCTTCACTTTTTTTGTATGCAGCAGCAGACTATCTGTTCGTTACATCTCTATTATAAAAAATCCTAATAGAAACTGTTAACCATAGCATCGCCGCCATAACTCAGTGGTAGAGCATTGGTCTCGTAAACCAGGGGTCGTGAGTTCGAACATCACTGGTGGCTTTTTTTTTTTTTATGCAAGCAGCAGAATATCTGCTCGTTACATCCCTATTATAAAATTTCTTAATAGAAAATGGTAACAGTAGCATCGCCGCCATAGCTCAGTGGTAGAGCATTGGTCTCGTAAACCAGGGGTCGTGAGTTCGAACCTCACTGGTGGCTTCATTTTTTTGTATGCAGGCAGCAGACTATCTGCTCGTTACATCCCTATTACAAAATGTCTTAATAGAAACTGTTAACCATAGCATCGCCGCCATAGCCCAGTGGTAGAACATTGGTCTCGTAATCCAGGGATCGTGAGTTCGAATCACTGGCGGCTTCATTTTTTTTGTATGCAATCAGCAGACTATCTGCTCGTTACATCCCTATTATAAAAATATCGTAATAGAAAATATTAACCGTGGCATCGCCGCCATAGCTCAGTGGTAGAGCATTGGTCTCGTAAACCATGGGTCGTGAGTTCGAACCTCACTGGTGGGTTCTTTTTTTTGTATGCAAGCAGCAGACTATCCTGTCGTTACATACCTATTAAAAAAAATCTTAATAGAAAATTGTGAACGTATTATCGCCGCCATAGCTCATTGGTAGAGCACTGGTCCGGTAAACCAATGGTCGTGAGTTCGAACCTCACTGGCGGCTTCGCATTTTTTGTATGCAGGCAGCAGACTATCTGCTCGTTATATCCTTATTATAAAATATCTGAATAGAAAATGGTAACAACAGCATCGCCGCCATAGCTCAGTGGTAGAGCATTGGTCTCGTAAACCAGGGGTCGTGAGTTCGAGCCTCACTGGTGGCTTTTTTTTTTGTATGCAAGCAGCAGACTATCCTGTAGTTACATACCTATTAAAAAAAATCTTAATAGAAAATTGGGAACGTAGTATCGCCGCCATAACTCAGTGGTAGAGCACTGGTCTCGTAACCAAGGGGTCGTGAGTTCGAACCTCACTGGCGGCTTCACTTTTTTTGTATGCAATCAGCAGACTATATGCTCGTTACATCTCTATTATAAAAAATCTTAATAGAAACTGGTAACCATAGCATCGCCGCCATAGCTCAGTGGTAGAGCACTAGTCTCGTAAACCAGGGGTCATGAGTTCATGCCTCACTGGCGGCTTCACTTTTTTTTGTATGCAGCAGCAGACTATCTGCTCGTTACATCCATATTATAAAAATATATTAATAGAAAATGGTACCAATACCATCGCCGCCATAGCTCAGTGGTAGAGCATTGGTCTCGTAAACCAGGGGTCGTGAGTTCGAACCCCACTGGCGGCTTCATTTTTTTTGTATGCAATCAGCAGACTATCTGCTCGTTACATCCCTATTATAAAAATATCGTATTAGAAACAATTAACCGTAGCATCGCCGCCAAAGCTCAGTGGTAGGGCATTGGTCTCGTAAACCAGGGGTCGTGAGTTCGAACCTCACTGGTGGCTTCTTTTTTTTGTATGCAAGCAGCAGACAATCCTGTCGTTACATACCTATTAAAAAAAATCTTAATAGAAAATTGTGAATGTAGTATCGCCGCCATAGCTCAGTGGTAGAGCACTGGTCCTGTAAACCAGAGGTCGTGAGTTCGAACCTCAATGGCGGCTTCGCAATTTTTGTATGCAATCAGCAGACTATCTGCTCGCTACATCCATATTATAAAAAATCTTAATAGAAACTGGTAACCATAGCATCGCGCCATAGCTCAGTGGTAGAGCACTGGTCTCGTAAACCGGGGGTTGTGAGTTCGAACCTCACTGGCGGCTTCATTTTTTTTGTATGCAGGCAGCAGATTATCTGCTCGTTACATCCCTATTATAAAATGTCTTAATAGAAACTGTTAACCATAGCATCGCCGCCATAGCCCAGTGGTAGAACATTGGTCTCGTAATCCAGGGATCGTGAGTTCGAATCACTGGCGGCTTCATTTTTTTTGTATGCAATCAGCAGACTATCTGCTCGTTACATCCCTATTATAAAAATATCTTAATAGAAAATATTAACCGTAGCATCGCCGCCATAGCTCAGTGGTAGAGCATTGGTCTCGTAAACCAGGGGTCGTGAGTTCGAACCCCACTGGCGGCTTCATTTTTTTTGTATGCAATCAGCAGACTATCTGCTCGTTACATCCCTATTATAAAAATATCGTAATAGAAAATATTAACCGTAGCATCTCCGCCAAAGCTCAGTGGTGGGGCATTGGTCTCGTAAACCAGGGGTCGTGAGTTCGAACCTCACTGGTGGCTTCTTTTTTTTGTATGCAAGCAGCAGACAATCCTGTCGTTACATACCTATTAAAAAAAAACTTAATAGAAAATTGTGAATGTAGTATCGCCGCCATAGCTCAGTGGTAGAGCACTGGTGCCGAAAACCAGGGGTCGTGAGTTCGAACCTCACTGGCTTCTTCGCAATTTTTGTATGCAGGCAGCAGACTATCTGCTCGTTATATCCCTATTATAAAATATCTAAATAGAAAATGATAACAACAGCATCGCCGCCATAGCTCAGTGGTAGAGCATTGGTCTCGTAAACCAGGGGTCGTGAGTTCGAACCTCAATGGTGGCTTCTTTTTTTTTGTATGCAAGCAGCAGACTATCCTGTCGTTACATACCTTTTAAAAAAAATCTTAATAGAAAATTGTGAACGTACTATCGCCGCCATAGCTCAGTGGTAGAGCACTGGTTTCGTAAACCAGGGGTCATGAGTTCATGCCTCACTGGCGGCTTCACTTTTTTTGTATGCAGGCAGCAGACTATCTGCTCGTTACATCCATATTATAAAATATCTTAATAGAAAATATTAACCGTAGAATCGCCGCCATAGCTCAGTGGTAGAGCATTGGTCTCGTAAACCAGGGTTCGTGAGTTCAAGCCTCACTGGCGGCTTCACTTTTTTTGTATGCAGCAGCAGACTATCTGCTCGTTACTTTTCTATTATAAAAAATCATAATAGAAACTGTTAATTATAGCATCGCCGCCATAGCTCAGTGGTAGAGCATTGGTCTCGTAAACCAGGGGTCGTGAGTTCGAACCTCACTGGTGGCTGCTTTTTTTTGTATACAAGCAGCAGACTATCCTGTCGTTACATACCTATTAAAAAAAAAATTTAATAGAAAATTGTGAACGTAGTATCGCCGCCATAGTTCAGTGGTAGAGCACTGGTTTCGTAAACCAGGGGTCGTGATTTTGAACGTCACTGGCGGCTTAATTTTTTTTGTATACAGCAGCAGACTATCTGCTCGTTACATGCATATTATAAAAATATATTAATAGAAAATGGTACCCATACCATCGCCGCCATAGCTCAGTTGTAGAGCATTGGTCTCGTAAACCAGGGTTCGTGAGTTCGAACCCCACTGGCGGCTTCATTTTTTTTGTATGCAATCAGCAGACTATCTGCTCGTTACATCCCTATTATAAAAATATCGTAATAGAAAATATTAACCGTAGTATCGCCGCCAAAGCTCAGTGGTGGGGCATTGGTCTCGTAAACCAGGGGTCGTGAGTTCGAACCTCACTGGTGGCTTCTTTTTTTTGTATGCAAGCAGCAGACAATCCTGTCGTTACATACCTATTAAAAAAAATCTTAATAGAAAATTGTGAATGTAGTATCGCCGCCATAGCTCAGTGGTAGAGCACTGGTCCCGTAAACCAGGGGTCGTGAGTTCGAACCTCACTGGCGGCTTCGCAATTTTTGTATGCAGGCAGCAGACTATCTGCTCGTTATATCCCTATTATAAAATATCTAAATAGAAAATGGTAACAACAGCATCGCCGCCATAGCTCAGTGGTAGAGCTTTGGTCTCGTAAACCAGGGGTCGTGAGTTCGAACCTCACTGGTGGCTTCTTTTTTTTTGTATGCAGGCAGCAGACTATCTGCTCGTTACATCTCTGTTATAACATATTTTAATAAAATATGGTAAACATAGCATGGCCGCCATATCTCAGTGGTAGAGCACTGGTCTCTTAAACCAGTGGTCGTGAGTTCGCACCTCACTGGTGGCTAAAATGTTTCCGTTTTTATATAATCAGTTGATTGTCTTTGTAAAACCTAAGAAATCTTAATAGAAAATGGAAAACAGAGCATAGCCACAATTGCTAAGGGATGTCGTAAAAGAAAGGTCGTGAATTGGAACTTTAGTTTTGGCTTCTATGCTTCTGTTTTTATTCAAGCAGCATAATGTCTGTTTATTAAAATTTCTTACCTATTTATATAATACACACCTATTATAAAATATGTAAATAGAAAATTGTGAACGTAGTACCGCCGCCATAGCTCAGTGGTAGAGCACTGGTCTCGTAAACCAGGGGTCGTGAGTTCAAACCTCACTGGCGGCTTCATTTTTTTGTATGCAGCAGCAGACTATCTGTTCGTTACATCTCTATTATATAAAATCTTAATAGAAACTGTTAACCATAGCATCGCCGCCATAGCTCAGTGATAGAGCATTGGTCTCGTAAACCAGGGGTCGTGAGTTCGAATCAATGGCGGCTTCATTTTTTTTGTATGCAGCAGCAGACTACCTGCTCGTTACATCCCTATTATAAAAATATCTTAATAGAAAATGTTAACCGTAGCATCACCGCCATAGCTCAGTGGTAGAGCATTGGTCTCGTAAACCAGGTGTCGTGAGTTCGAACCTCACTGGTGGCTTAAATTTTTTTGCATACAAGAGCTGACTATCTGCTCGTTACATCCATATTATAAAAATATCTTAATAGAAAATGGTACCCATACCATCGCCGCCATAACTCAATCGTAGAGCACTGGTCTCGTAAACCAGGGGTCGTGAGTTCGAACCTCACTGGCGGCTTGACTTTTTTTGTATGCAGGCAGCAGACTATCTGCTCGTTACATCTCTGTTATAAAAAATCGTAATAGAAACTGGTAACCATAGCATCGCCGCCATAGCTCAGTGGTAGAGCATTGGTCTCGTAAACCAAAGGTCGTGAGTTCAAATCTCACTGGGGGGCTTCATTTTTTTTGTATGCAATCAGCAGACTATCTGCTCGTTACATCCCTATTATAAAAATATCTTAATAGAAAATTTTAACCGTAGCATCGCCGCCATAGCTCAATGGTAAAGCATTGGTCCGGTAAACCAATGGTCGTGAGTTCGAACCTCACTGGCGGATTCGCATTTTTTGTATGCAGGCAGCAGACTATCTGCTCGTTATATCCTTATTATAAAATATCTGAATAGAAAATGGTAACAACAGCATCGCCGCCATAGCTCAGTGGTAGAGCATTGGTCTCGTAAACCAGGGGTCATGAGTTCAAACCTCACCGGTGGCTTATTTTTTTTGTATGTAATCAGCAGACTATCTGCTCGTTACATCCCTATTATAAAAAATCTTAATAGAAACTGGTAACCATAGCATCGCGCCATAGTTCAGTGGTAGAGCACTGGTCTCGTAAACCAGGGGTTGTGAATTCAAGCCTCACTGGCGGCTTCACTTTTTTTGTATGCAGGCAGCATACTATCTGCTCGTTACATCCCTATCATAAAAATTCTTAATAGAAACTGTTAACCATAGCATCGCCGCCATAGCTCAGTGGTAGAGCAGTGGTCTCGTAAACTAGGGGTCGTGAGTTCGAACCTCACTGGCGGCTTCACTTTTTTTGTATGCAGCAGCAGACTATCTGTTCGTTACATCTCTATTATAAAAAATCCTAATAGAAACTGTTAACCATAGCATCGCCGCCATAACTCAGTGGTAGAGCATTGGTCTCGTAAACCAGGGGTCGTGAGTTCGAACATCACTGGTGGCTTTTTTTTTTTATGCAAGCAGCAGAATATCTGCTCGTTACATCCCTATTATAAAATATCTTAATAGAAAATGGTAACAGTAGCATCGCCGCCATAGCTCAGTGGTAGAGCATTGGTCTCGTAAACCAGGGGTCGTGAGTTCGAACCTCACTGGTGGCTTCATTTTTTTTGTATGCAGGCAGCAGACTATCTGCTCGTTACATCCCTATTACAAAATGTCTTAATAGAAACTGTTAACCATAGCATCGCCGCCATAGCCCAGTGGTAGAACATTGGTCTCGTAATCCAGGGATCGTGAGTTCGAATCACTGGCGGCTTCATTTTTTTTGTATGCAATCAGCAGACTATCTGCTCGTTACATCCCTATTATAAAAATATCGTAATAGAAAATATTAACCGTAGCATCGCCGCCATAGCTCAGTGGTAGAGCATTGGTCTCGTAAACCATGGGTCGTGAGTTCGAACCTCACTGGTGGGTTCTTTTTTTTGTATGCAAGCAGCAGACTATCCTGTCGTTACATACCTATTAAAAAAAATCTTAATAGAAAATTGTGAACGTATTATCGCCGCCATAGCTCATTGGTAGAGCACTGGTCCGGTAAACCAATGGTCGTGAGTTCGAACCTCACTGGCGGCTTCGCATTTTTTGTATGCAGGCAGCAGACTATCTGCACGTTATATCCTTATTATAAAATATCTGAATAGAAAATGGTAACAACAGCATCGCCGCCATAGCTCAGTGGTAGAGCATTGGTCTCGTAAACCAGGGGTCGTGAGTTCGAACCTCACTGGTGGCTTTTTTTTTTGTATGCAAGCAGCAGACTATCCTGTAGTTACATACCTATTAAAAAAAATCTTAATAGAAAATTGGGAACGTAGTATCGCCGCCATAACTCAGTGGTAGAGCACTGGTCTCGTAACCAAGGGGTCGTGAGTTCGAACCTCACTGGCGGCTTCACTTTTTTTGTATGCAATCAGCAGACTATATGCTCGTTACATCTCTATTATAAAAAATCTTAATAGAAACTGGTAACCATAGCATCGCCGCCATAGCTCAGTGGTAGAGCACTAGTCTCGTAAACCAGGGGTCATGAGTTCATGCCTCACTGGCGGCTTCACTTTTTTTTTGTATGCAGCAGCAGACTATCTGCTCGTTACATCCATATTATAAAAATATATTAATAGAAAATGATACCAATACCATCGCCGCCATAGCTCAGTGGTAGAGCATTGGTCTCGTAAACCAGGGGTCGTGAGTTCGAACCCCACTGGCGGCTTCATTTTTTTTGTATGCAATCAGCAGACTATCTGCTCGTTACATCCCTATTATAAAAATATCGTATTAGAAACAATTAACCGTAGCATCGCCGCCAAAGCTCAGTGGTAGGGCATTGGTCTCGTAAACCAGGGGTCGTGAGTTCGAACCTCACTGGTGGCTTCTTTTTTTTGTATGCAAGCAGCAGACAATCCTGTCGTTACATACCTATTAAAAAAAATCTTAATAGAAAATTGTGAATGTAGTATCGCCGCCATAGCTCAGTGGTAGAGCACTGGTCCTGTAAACCAGGGGTCGTGAGTTCGAACCTCAATGACGGCTTCGCAATTTTTGTATGCAATCAGCAGACTATCTGCTCGCTACATCCATATTATAAAAAATCTTAATAGAAACTGGTAACCATAGCATCGCGCCATAGCTCAGTGGTAGAGCACTGGTCTCGTAAACCAGGGGTTGTGAGTTCGAACCTCACTGGCGGCTTCATTTTTTTTGTATGCAGGCAGCAGACTATCTGCTCGCTACATCCATATTATAAAAAATCTTAATAGAAACTGGTAACCATAGAATCGCGCCATAGCTCAGTGGTAGAGCACTAGTCTCGTAAACCAGGGGTCATGAGTTCATGCCTCACTGGCGGCTTCACTTTTTTTTTGTATGCAGCAGCAGACTATCTGCTCGTTACATCCATATTATAAAAATATATTAATAGAAAATGGTACCAATACCATCGCCGCCATAGCTCAGTGGTAGAGCATTGGTCTCGTAAACCAGGGGTCGTGAGTTCGAACCCCACTGGCGGCTTCATTTTTTTTGTATGCAATCAGCAGACTATCTGCTCGTTACATCCCTATTATAAAAATATCGTATTAGAAACAATTAACCGTAGCATCGCCGCCAAAGCTCAGTGGTGGGGCATTGGTCTCGTAAACCAGGGGTTGTGAGTTCGAACCTCACTGGCGGCTTCATTTTTTTTGTATGCAGGCAGCAGACTATCTGCTCGTTACATCCCTATTATAAAATGTCTTAATAGAAACTGTTAACCATAGCATCGCCGCCATAGCCCAGTGGTAGAACATTGGTCTCGTAATCCAGGGATCGTGAGTTCGAATCACTGGCGGCTTCATTTTTTTTGTATGCAATCAGCAGACTATCTGCTCGTTACATCCCTATTATAAAAATATCGTAATAGAAAATATTAACCGTAGCATCTCCGCCAAAGCTCAGTGGTGGGGCATTGGTCTCGTAAACCAGGGGTCGTGAGTTCGAACCTCACTGGTGGCTTCTTTTTTTTGTATGCAAGCAGCAGACAATCCTGTCGTTACATACCTATTAAAAAAAATCTTAATAGAAAATTGTGAATGTAGTATCGCCGCCATAGCTCAGTGGTAGAGCACTGGTGCCGAAAACCAGGGGTCGTGAGTTCGAACCTCACTGGCGGCTTCGCAATTTTTGTATGCAGGCAGCAGACTATCTGCTCGTTATATCCCTATTATAAAATATCTAAATAGAAAATGATAACAACAGCATCGCCGCCATAGCTCAGTGGTAGAGCATTGGTCTCGTAAACCAGGGGTCGTGAGTTCGAACCTCAATGGTGTCTTTTTTTTTTTGTATGCAAGCAGCAGACTATCCTGTCGTTACATACCTTTTAAAAAAAATCTTAATAGAAAATTGTGAACGTACTATCGCCGCCATAGCTCAGTGGTAGAGCACTGGTTTCGTAAACCAGGGGTCATGAGTTCATGCCTCACTGGCGGCTTCACTTTTTTTGTATGCAGGCAGCAGACTATCTGCTCGTTACATCCATATTATAAAATATCTTAATAGAAAATATTAACCATAGAATCGCCGCCATAGCTCAGTGGTAGAGCATTGGTCTCGTAAACCAGGGTTCGTGAGTTCAAGCCTCACTGGCGGCTTCACTTTTTTTGTATGCAGCAGCAGACTATCTGCTCGTTACTTTTCTATTATAAAAAATCATAATAGAAACTGTTAACCATAGCATCGCCGCCATAGCTCAGTGGTAGAGCATTGGTCTCGTAAACCAGGGGTCGTGAGTTCGAACCTCACTGGTGGCTTCTTTTTTTTGTATACAAGCAGCAGACTATCCTGTCGTTACATACCTATTAAAAAAAAATTTAATAGAAAATTGTGAACGTAGTATCGCCGCCACAGTTCAGTGGTAGAGCACTGGTTTCGTAAACCAGGGGTCGTGATTTTGAACGTCACTGGCGGCTTAATTTTTTTTTGTATACAGCAGCAGACTATCTGCTCGTTACATGCATATTATAAAAATATATTAATAGAAAATGGTACCCATACCATCGCCGCCATAGCTCAGTTGTAGAGCATTGGTCTCGTAAACCAGGGTTCGTGAGTTCGAACCCCACTGGCGGCTTCATTTTTTTTGTATGCAATCAGCAGACTATCTGCTCGTTACATCCCTATTATAAAAATATCGTAATAGAAAATATTAACCGTAGTATCGCCGCCAAAGCTCAGTGGTGGGGCATTGGTCTCGTAAACCAGGGGTCGTGAGTTCGAACCTCACTGGTGGCTTCTTTTTTTTTGTATGCAAGCAGCAGACAATCCTGTCGTTACATACCTATTAAAAAAAATCTTAATAGAAAATTGTGAATGTAGTATCGCCGCCATAGCTCAGTGGTAGAGCACTGGTCCCGTAAACCAGGGGTCGTGAGTTCGAACCTCACTGGCGGCTTCGCAATTTTTGTATGCAGGCAGCAGACTATCTGCTCGTTATATCCCTATTATAAAATATCTAAATAGAAAATGGTAACAACAGCATCGCCGCCATAGCTCAGTGGTAGAGCTTTGGTCTCGTAAACTAGGGGTCGTGAGTTCGAACCTCAATGGTGGCTTCTTTTTTTTGTATGCAAGCAGCAGACTATGCTGTCGTTACATACCTTTTAAAAAAAATCTTAATAGAAAATTGTGAACGTAGTATCGCCGCCAAAGCTCAGTGGTAGAGCACTGGTTTCGTAAACCAGGGGTAATGAGTTCATGCCTCACTGGCGGCTTCACTTTTTTTGTATGCAGGCAGCAGACTATCTGCTCGTTACATCTCTATTATAAAAAATCTTAATAGAAACTGGTAACCATAGCATCGCGCCATAGCTCAGTGGTAGAGCACTGGTGTCGTAAACCAGGCGTCATGAGTTCAAGCCTCACTGGCGGCTTCACTTTTTTTGTATGCCGCAGCAGACTATCTGCTCGTTACATCCATATTATAAAAATATATTAATAGAAAATGGTACCAATACCATCGCCGCCATAGCTCAGTGGTAGAGCATTGGTCTCGTAAACCAGGGGTCGTGAGTTCGAACCCCACTGGCGGCTTCATTTTTTTTGTATGCAATCAGCAGACTATCTGCTCGTTACATCCCTATTATAAAAATATCGTATTAGAAACAATTAACCGTAGCATCGCCGCCAAAGCTCAGTGGTAGGGCATTGGTCTCGTAAACCAGGGGTCGTGAGTTCGAACCTCACTGGTGGCTTCTTTTTTTTGTATGCAAGCAGCAGACAATCCTGTCGTTACATACCTATTAAAAAAAATCTTAATAGAAAATTGTGAATGTAGTATCGCCGCCATAGCTCAGTGGTAGAGCACTGGTCCTGTAAACCAGGGGTCGTGAGTTCGAACCTCACTGGCGGCTTCGCAATTTTTGTATGCAGACTATCTGCTCGTTATATCCCTATTATAAAATATCTAAATAGAAAATGGTAACAACAGCATCGCCGCCATAGCTCAGTGGTAGAGCATTGGTCTCGTAAACCAGGGGTCGTGAGTTCGAACCTCACTGGTGGCTTATTTTTTTTGTATGCAAGCAGCAGACTATCCTGTCGTTACATACCTATTAAAAAAAATCTTAATTGAAAATTGTGAACGTAGTATCGCCGCCATAACTCAGTGGTAGAGCAGTGGTCTCGTAAACTAGGGGTCGTGAGTTCGAACCTCACTGGCGGCTTCACTTTTTTTGTATGCAATCAGCAGACTATCTGCTCGCTACATCCATATTATAAAAAATCTTAATAGAAACTGGTAACCATAGCATCGCGCCATAGCTCAGTGGTAGAGCACTGGTCTCGTAAACCAGGGGTTGTGAGTTCAAGCCTCACTGGCGGCTTCACTTTTTTTGTATGCAGCAGCAGACTATCTGTTCGTTACATCCCTGTTATAAAAATATCTTAATAGAAAATGTTAACCGTAGCAACGCCGCCATAGCTCGGTGGTAGAGCATTGGTCTCGTAAACCAAGGGTCGTGAGTTCGAACCTCACTGGCGGCTTCATTTTTTTTGTATGCAGGCAGCAGACTATCTGCTCGTTACATCCCTATTATAAAATGTCTTAATAGAAACTGTTAACCATAGCATCGCCGCCATAGCCCAGTGGTAGAACATTGGTCTCGTAATCCAGGGATCGTGAGTTCGAATCACTGGCGGCTTCATTTTTTTGTATGCAATCAGCAGACTATCTGCTCGTTACATCCCTATTATAAAAATATCTTAATAGAAAATATTAACCGCAGCATCGCCGCCATAGCTCAGTGGTAGAGCATTGGTCTCGTAAACCAGGGGTCGTGAGTTCGAACCCCACTGGCGGCTTCATTTTTTTTGTATGCAATCAGCAGACTATCTGCTCGTTACATCCCTATTATAAAAATATCGTAATAGAAAATATTAACCGTAGCATCTCCGCCAAAGCTCAGTGGTGGGGAATTGGTCTCGTAAACCAGGGGTCGTGAGTTCGAACCTCACTGGTGGCTTCTTTTTTTTGTATGCAAGCAGCAGACAATCCTGTCGTTACATACCTATTAAAAAAAATCTTAACAGAAAATTGTGAATGTAGTATCGCCGCCATAGCTCAGTGGTAGAGCACTGGTGCCGAAAACCAGGGGTCGTGAGTTCGAACCTCACTGGCGGCTTCGCAATTTTTGTATGCAGGCAGCAGACTATATGCTCGTTATATCCCTATTATAAAATATCTAAATAGAAAATGGTAACAACAGCATCGCCGCCATAGCTCAGTGGTAGAGCATTGGTCTCGTAAACCAGGGGTCGTGAGTTCGAACCTCAATGGTGGCTTCTTTTTTTTTGTATGCAAGCTGCAGACTATCCTGTCGTTACATACCTTTTTAAAAAAATCTTAATAGAAAATTGTGAACGTAGTATCGCCGCCATAGCTCAGTGGTAGAGCACTGGTTTCGTAAACCAGGGGTCATAAGTTCATGCCTCACTGGCGGCTTCACTTTTTTTGTATGCAGGCAGCAGACTATCTGCTCGTTACATCCATATTATAAAATATCTTAATAGAAAATATTAACCGTAGAATCGCCGCCATAGCTCAGCGGTAGTGCATTGGTCTCGTAAACCAGGGTTCGTGAGTTCAAGCCTCACTGGCGGCTTCACTTTTTTTGTATGCAGCAGCAGACTATCTGCTCGTTACTTTTCTATTATAAAAAATCATACTAGAAACTGTTAACCATAGCATCGCCGCCATAGCTCAGTGGTAGAGCATTGGTCTCGTAAACCAGGTGTCGTGAGTTCGAACCTCACTGGTGGCTTCTTTTTTTTGTATACAAGCAGCAGACTATCCTGTCGTTACATACCTATTAAAAAAAAATTTTAATAGAAAATTGTGAACGTAGTATCGCCGCCATAGTTCAGTGGTAGAGCACTGGTTTCGTAAACCAGGGGTCGTGATTTCGAACGTCACTGGCGGCTTAATTTTTTTTTGTATACAGCAGCAGACTATCTGCTCGTTACATGCATATTATAAAAATATATTAATAGAAAATGGTACCCATACCATCGCCGCCATAGCTCAGTTGTAGAGCATTGGTCTCGTAAGCCAGGGTTCGTGAGTTCGAACCCCACTGGCGGCTTCATTTTTTTTGTATGCAATCAGCAGACTATCTGCTCGTTACATCCCTATTATAAAAATATCGTAATAGAAAATATTAACCGTAGTATCGCCGCCAAAGCTCAGTGGTGGGGCATTGGTCTCGTAAACCAGGGGTCGTGATTTCGAACCCCACTGGCGGCTTCATTTTTTTTGCATGCAATCAGCAGACTATCTGCTCGTTACATCCCTATTATAAAAATATCGTAATAGAAAATATTAACCGTAGCATCTCCGCCAAAGCTCAGTGGTGGGGAATTGGTCTCGTAAACCAGGGGTCGTGAGTTCAAGCCTCACTGGCGGCTTCACTTTTTTTGTATGCCGCAGCAGACTATCTGCTCGTTACATCCATATTATAAAAATATATTAATAGAAAATGGTACCAATACCATCGCCGCCATAGCTCAGTGGTAGAGCATTGGTCTCGTAAACCAGGGGTCGTGAGTTCGAACCCCACTGGCGGCTTCATTTTTTTTGTATGCAATCAGCAGACTATCTGCTCGTTACATCCCTATTATAAAAATATCGTATTAGAAACAATTAACCGTAGCATCGCCGCCATAGCTCAGTGGTAGAGCACTGGTCCCGTAAACCAGGGGTCGTGAGTTCGAACCTCACTGGCGGCTTCGCAATTTTTGTATGCAGGCAGCAGACTATCTGCTCGTTATATCCCTATTATAAAATATCTAAATAGAAAATGGTAACAACAGCATCGCTGCCATAGCTCAGCGGTAGAGCTTTGGTCTCGTAAACCAGGGGTCGTGAGTTCGAACCTCAATGGTGGCTTCTTTTTTTTGTATGCAAGCAGCAGACTATGCTGTCGTTACATAACTTTAAAAAAAAATCTTAATAGAAAATTGTGAACGTAGTATCGCCGCCATAGCTCAGTGGTAGAGCACTGGTTTCGTAAACCAGGGGTAATGAGTTCATGCCTCACTGGCGGCTTCACTTTTTTTGTATGCAGGCAGCAGACTATCTGCTCGTTACATCCATATTATAAAATATCTTAATAGAAAATATTAACCGTAGAATCGCCGCCATAGCTCAGTGGTAGAGCATTGGTCTCGTTAACCAGGGTTCGTGAGTTCAAGCCTCACTGGTGGCTGCACTTTTGTTGTATGCAGCAGCAGACTATCTGCTCGTTACTTTTCTATTATAAAAAATCATAATAGAAACTGTTAACCGTAGCATCGCCGCCATAGCTCAGTGGTAGAGCATTGGTCTCGTAAACCAGGGGTCGTGAGTTCGAACCTCACTGGTGGCTTCTTTTTTTTGTATACAAGCAGCAGACTATCCTGTCGTTACATACCTATTAAAAAATTTTTTTAATAGAAAATTGTGAACGTAGTATCGTCGCCATAGTTCAGTGGTAGAGCACTGGTTTCGTAAACCAGGGGTCGTGATTTCGAACGTCACTGGCGGCTTAATTTTTTTTGTATGCAATCAGCAGACTATCTGTTCGTTACATCTCTATTATAAAAAATCTTAATAGAAACTGGTAACCATAGCATCGCCGCCATAGCTCAGTGGTAGAGCATAGGTCTCGTAAACCAGGGGTCGTGAGTTGGAACCTCACTTGTGGCTTATTGTTGTTTTGTATGCAAGCAGCAAACTATCTGATTGTTAAATACCTATTAATACAAAAATCTTGATAGCAAATTGAAAACAGAGCATCGCCGGTATACATCTGTGTTAGAGCACTTTCATTAAATCAGGGGTCGTGAGTTCGAACCTCAGTGGTGGCTTATTTTTTTGTATGCAAGCAGCAAAATATCTCCTTATTACACACTGGAGTTATTACATGCCTATTAATTCAATAATCCTAATAGCAAATGCGAAACCGAGCATCGTCGGTATAGCTCAGTGGTAAAGCACTGGTCTCGAACTTCGCGGGTGTAAAAAGTCTTCTGTTTTTTGTCAAGCAGCAGATTTTTTTAAAAATATATTTTTTTTTATATAACTGTTTGATTTAAAATTTAAAATTAAATTTAAATGCTATAACTGTTTAAATATTTATTAATGTATTTTTGTTTGTTTAAAACTTAATGTTTAACACACAGTTTTTTGTTTAAAACTACATCTATGTGAAAAAAATTTTTTGCTTGAATCAAAATTTTGATTAAGAATATTTTTTTTTCGATAAATTTAATTTGAATACTGGTGTAAATATGTTCTGCTTTTAAATGTTTTTTTTAAATGCATGTCAGATATTCTTGTTTACCTATTGATCGAAAATTATTTATGTTGTATCTATATTAATGACTCATTAATTAAAATGTGATAAAGCAGCCTATATAAGCAATCATATACTTTTAAGACTCATTTTTGAGTACATGTCTTTTTTAATATCGAAACTTAGCTAGAACCCGGTAACCCTGGATACGCTACCGTGACAAGAGGCTAGAAGGTGCAGTGTGCACAAAATCATGAGAAATGGCGCGCTGAGTATTCAGTGACCGACTTACAAACTTAGGTGCCCAGTGCAAAAGAACGTTAGTGGACCCCTCAACTACCTCAAAATAAAACTGCTAAATTTATGTTTTTTATGTTAATTTAAAGCACAGAATGCAAAATAATAGAATTAATCAGTTTTAATGGAAGATATAAATATTGAAATAGAAGATATATATATAAAAACTTCAACAGAGTTTCTTCATACGTTTCTGGCTTTCTTTCCTTTTAGCTTTTTTTTTTAATTGAGCCAAATTAGTATGTTCTACCCAGGGCCTGATTATTTAATAGGCCCGTGGAGCCCAGACTTACACTCTACATTTTTTATGGGGTCCCCTATAACACACATTTTATATTAATATGTAATACTCTTTATAATTTGCTACTAAATTAACCTTAAAAAAATTTCATTACAAAGTTTAGTAAAAAAAAATTGCCACTTGTATTAAATTTGTTCGATATTGGAAGAAAAAAAAATCAAAATTACAGAATATTAGGAATACTCATTAATTATAAATTATTTTTTTTATATTATTTTTATGTGTTTCAATTTATAGCCATTCAGGGCAAGGATTTTAGTGCATGTAACGTTCGATTTGATGTTCCATAGTCTATATGAGAGCAATGGGGGCCCCATTTAAAGGCGGACTTCCTTTGATTCAATTTCTGAATTGGGCCGTGGTTCTATCCATTTTATAGCTAGCAAATCCCTAATGATTATAATATCAGAAAATTTGGAATAGAAATATACGTTCAATTAGTAAACCCAGTTTGTTTATGGTCTTGGTCATGAATTGAATTTTGCAAGTGATTCAAAGGGCATTCCTTTTACAAATTCGATGCGAAAATGACATATATCATGAAAGTGCACGAAAAGCAAAATCAATTGGATAAAATAGTAGAAATTTTACAAAAAATTAACACTTGATTTAAAAAAAATGGATTACAATTTTTTTATTAAATTAAATTGATTTGAATTTTAAAAAAATATATTATTTTATAAATTCATATTATTATAATTATAAAAATCATATTATTATAATTATAAAAATCATATTATTATAATTATAAAAATCATATTATTATAATTATAAAAATCACATTATTATAATTATAAAAATCATATTATTATAATTATAAAAATCATATTATATAATTATAAAAATCATATTATTATAATTATAAAAATCATATTATTATAATTATAAAAATCATATTATTATAATTATAAAAATCATATTATTATAATTATAAAAATCATATTATTATAATTATAAAAATCATATTATTATAATTATAAAAATCATATTATTATAATTATAAAAATCATATTATTATAATTATAAAAATCATATTATTATAATTATAAAAATCATATTATTATAATTATAAAAATCATATTATTATAAAAATATTATTTTATAATAATTTTTGGGGGTCCCCTTAAAATGGGGAACGCCCTTTTAGAAATCCATCTCTGAACGCAATACATGAACACTCTCTACTAAAACATTTCCAGAAGGGAAAAAAATCTTAGAGCAAACCCCCCATCGCCAATCTACCTGCCGCTCGCCAAATCACTTGGCGGTCTTCCCCCCGACAGGAAACCCAGCAACCCTCCGATTATTGTACACCGGCAGGACGGCCGTTCGCTCAAGCATTGCATAAAAAGAAGGAAGAAGTGAAGCATTACTTTCAATGCCTTTCATGCTTCACGCTCTTGTGCCCTGTTTCCGCTGTAACCCCCACCATACAGCTGTTGTAGGCCGGCCCTTATAGCCCATCGCGCTCTTTGTGGTACGCTCATATGCCATCCAGGTACGGTGGTGATAGGACACACAACACAAATGCGCTCGACATAGTGTATTGGATTCCGAAAGGAGTTACCTGTTTCTTGACTTGCTCAGATTAATATTGGAACGGTAAGTCTCAGATTTTAATTGTCTATCTTCTGATTGGTAATAATAAGGTTTTATTGGGAGTAGTGATAATTGATATTTAAATATTGGAATTTCCAGCCTTAACGGGTATTCATTTCTAAGATATTTTCACTAAGCGTGTTTATTTATTGATTTATATTTTGCTTGAATTATTTAGATGATAGTTCGGTATTTTAATTTTTAATATAAAAAGCTTGATGTCAAAAATATATTTTGAATTCGTAATTAAACTTTAGAGTGGTGTGATTTATCCTGCAGTTTAAATTGCTTCGGTATTGTTTGTGATGGTTTAAAAAAACATTAGTAGTTTTTATTTGTCATTTACTAGTAACATATTTGCAAATATTGAAATATGTTAAAAATTAATGCATTAAATCGATTGATTTCAATGTAAATATTTGAAGAAAATTCATATATAAAGTTTTTCTCTACATTTCGGATCAATTCCAACGGTAAAAACGGATAACTCAAACAATACGTAATTTTAATTACAATGAAACAGCATAATAATTCTAAAGGATTCATTTTTGAAAGACTCTTCATCTTTTTTATAACATCATAAATCTACAATGAATAATTTTTAAAATTAGTTTTTTGAAAAGTTATTCGGTAAATTGATTTCTGAATTATATATTATTGAAAATGTCTTATGACTTATCTTTTAAATGTCTAATCACTAAGCACTTAATTGTAATTCATATTTTGTTTTATTATAATTTAAGGTAAAGGAACTTTAAATCCGTTATTGATGTCTAACACATAAAAAAATGGAATATTTAGAAAATAAAAATTGATTAGAATCTTCTATTACATTGTTCTGAGCATTGATTATAAACTCTTTTTAACTTTTCCCATTAATTCTTAAAATAAAAATTGTGTTTCAATTCTGAATGAATTATTATGAGATGTTTGAATTCATAAAAAGTTTTTAAAATAAATTATTTAACTGATATAGTAAGATTTAAATCAATATTTCTTAATTGTCTACAAATCAATGACAAAATCATTTCAAATCGATCTGGATTGTTTTGAGTGAGAACATTTCGAAAGCACGCTTGATTTGTTTGTAAACAATAAACATTGTATAGATACTAATAGATGATTGTTTACATTGTTACTGTTTCTGAATAACGTAAGGTTTAAATACTAGTATATTTAAATTAATTTATTAGTATAATAAAAATTCGAATTTCAGTTTATTTTATTATTTAAGCGATAAATAATTTTCCTGCATATTTGTATATTTCGAATACAAGTTGAAGTAAAATGTTTAAAATATGAATTCCGTAAACTATTGTTTCAAATTTAGTGATTATTTAAAATGTACCGAATAATTAAATTCAACTACAAATTACACAGAAACCCTTATTCTGCGTAACGTTGTGTTTTGTAAAAAAAAAATTCTGGCAAAAAATGCGGAATCGGGAAACTATTTGGAGATAATAAATAGATCTTCTGTTTCAACATGATTTCACTCGTTTCAACAGGAAAATACTTGATAATTTTCGTTTTTCGAAAGATGGATAGAATTGCTAGAAATTGTTGCGCACGTCACTGCTTTCATTTCTTTTATAAATGCAATGCTGATGTTTTTAAAATTGTATTGATTGGTTAGTTTAAAATCATTGCTCTTTGCTTTTAATTAATAAATACGTTACATTCATTAAAATTATTGTTTTTACAAAAGCGAACAAATAATAACATGTTTCAATAGCTAATAAATAAACTTGATAGAATTTCTGTTAAAAGTGAATACCCACACTACATTTGATTACAAACAATAATAATTTCTTAATTTATATTTATGCCAAATGTTAATATTTTTAACTAGCATCTTCGCCGCATTTATATCTTTTATCATTGTCTGTGGAAACCAGCAAACCGGTTTAATTGGACAAATTTCGATCTTTTTAAACTGATGAATTTGCTATACACAAGTAAAATTCCCATCGAAATATATTCAATGGTTCTACAGTGATCGACGAACAATCAACCGGCATAAATTATAAAAAACGATGCTCCAGCGATTAATCTATCCTTGTACTGCTTTTAATATTACTTTATCGATATTGTGTAGGAACATAATTTTCCTGTAAATAATTTAAAGTAATAATAATACTTATAATAATAAAACTTCTACCAAGTGATGACAATACCAAATAACATTTCGTTTATTACAGTTTATTTTACTTACTAAATGCACTCATTGACATTGCAGTACAAAAGAATCAATGATACTAATATAATTTGTAGAGCTTTATGCCAATATTCGAAATAAAAATCGAAATAATAGAAAGTGTTTGTCGTTTAGTAACAAATATACATATGGCGTCATCTATAGTTATAACACACAGATATTCTTTCCATATATTAGTGGTTGACTATAGTTAAGAGTTACTAAAAATAATTATTGCACTATTATTTTGTAATTAGTATTTTGGTATACGTTAATAATTAGTAATACATATCACTAAAATAGTTAATTTATAATAATTCATCTAATGAATTAATTTTTTATTAATAGATTATGTAATTTTAATTTGGTATTAGAAACAATTATCGCTTTTAATAAACAAAAAATATTACTTTAAAACCGTAGGTAGTTGTGGTTAGATATATAAGTTGTATATATAAGTTTTCTTGAAATTTGTTTCTTGTACATGGTATGCACATCACAGGATGTCAAAACGTGGATAAAATCAACCGACCGTGGAGTTAGCCAACCAACCGTGTCGGTCATTCTCTGGATGATAAGATTTATTTTTAATGAATGCGATCTTGACGTCGTTTTCTCCGATTAAAAAATTGCGTTGATAGCAATCGAAAAAAAAAATCGTTTTTCTCAATTGCACTTTAAAGAAATTAAAATTGGCATTTTTCAAAAAATATTTCTCTTTGTTGGCATAGATTGTGACAACTCTCAAATTGACTGATTTAAACTAAAATTATCGCTTGATGATTTAAACTAAAATTATCGCTTGATGATTTAAACTAAAATTATCGCTTGATGATTTAAACTAAAATTATCGCTTGATGATTTAAACTAAAATTATCGCTTGATGATTTAAACTAAAATTATCGCTTGATGATTTAAAATGGGAAAATATAATTATTATATTTTAATTATATTATAAATCGAGTTGTTTCTGAGTTGAAAGTAAATTCTGCATTTTACAAGGCCATAATTTTATACTTGTTTAAACAAGTGAATTCCGTTATATTCTTTTGGATAAATCGATTTGTATATTAACAAAAAGGAATAATTTTTTTTTCGGCAGTATGATTTATGAGTGACTCAAATTACTAGTTAAAAATAAAGATCGTCTTTGACCAGTATATCACGAACAGTTATACAAATACTTTTTATTTTTAAATTAAAAGTGCGTTATGTGTTTCCTCATGATTTAATAAATTCATTATACATTTTATATTTGTTTAATTCAAATGCTATTACCTCAAAATGGTAAATTCAAATTATAACAACCACTATTGGTGACGAATTGAAAAATGGTGTACAATCTTCTAACTTTAGCAGTGATTACATTTTTTTTTAAATAATAAAAATTGAAATTTGTTTCTTACAGTTTGTCACGGACACTAATTTTTATATTTTTATTAATGTGAATGTGAAAATTTTTAATAATTTAATTAACAAAACAATGTTCCCAATTTTATTGCCTTGTCTTGGTTAATTTATTTTACTTCATTAACACGTTCGTTGCCGGCCACGCACAGTCGCGTGATACGTTCTTCAAAATAACACGTACAAGGCAATAGTCGACTTGCCTTCTTTTAGACACCGGCAGCGAACGTGTTAACGAATAGAATGTCCATCTCAGTTTATTATTAAAAATATTATTGTGTTACCTATAATTTGCAAAATATTATTCTATTGTTTAAATAAGTTAGTTTAAAATAATATTAAAATTAGTATATATTTTTAACAGTACACATATTTTGTTTCAATACGGTTACTTATATATTTTTTTAATAACTGGTTTATTTCTTAAATAAGTTGGGAGACTATTGAGGCATAGGCTAAAGTTAGTTTCGAAAATTTACTGAAAATCAGCCATCAGAGAGCCTACCCAATGCATATTACCTACTACACACCTAACTTTACCTGTCGATGTTGATTGATTGCACCCCTTGTTAAGTCAACTTTTAACGACCCTAACTAAAATTCCGATTTAGATATCATCGTAAAAGTAGGACACAGGAGAAAAGCTGGACATTCTTGACGGGCAATTTGGGGGCCCTTACACCCTGAGGCATTCCTTCTACATGGGGGGTAATAGGTAAAATCCCCTTTCGGGCATGGGCAGGTGTTGGATACCAGCAAGACTGGCCTTGTCCAAATCTGTCTGCTTTCATATAATTGGTTACCTCTGGAGCAATGAAGAGGGAATTGCGATACGAAAGATGGGTGAAGATTTGTGGCTTTTATGAAGAAAGCCATAAAGGTAAAATAGTGGCAGGGCTTTATTTCCCTATATGGCTGGTTACCTTAAGGGCATACTTTAAAAGGGTCATTGAAAATATGTCGTTCGAAAGCGACTTCATTTGATAAGGTCAATTATTTAATCGTAATAAATCTGTAAAACGAAATATTTTTATAGAGCATAAAACGAAAATGGATATAGGAGACCCTAAAAAGCGCCTTCTAAAACAAGGAAATTTAACAAGGTCGCCTCTCTTAAATACAGTCTATAAGAATTAAAAACATGGCATATTAAGTGTATTATTTATCTAAAAACAATGAAATTATATAACGGTTTTGGAAATGTTGCCTAAAAGTTATAAAATATTGCGATAATAATAACATATTTGTTAAAGTTTTGACAATTTTGGTACAATTTATGTACAACTAACTAAAAGGTGGGGCCCTCTAAAGCCTGGGGCCTAGGCCCGGAACTAACGTGCCTAATGGTATAAACCAGGCCCTGTTATAAATCGGTCTCAGGAAGAAAAGTATAGAAAATATGCACGTGTACTTTATTTTGTAAGACTTAACCAAATATATTTGAAAAATAACTTATCTTAAGCTATAGATATTTTTAAAATGTTGACTGTTAAAAATGTAGATTTGTTAATTATTTTTAGCAGAAATTTTTCGTGAACGGAAAGTGATATATATGAGCCCTGTAGTTCCAAACTCATATAGATTTCGAAAAAAAAATCGTTATTTAATATTTTTTACAAGTTCTCAATGTTCTACATCACGTTGCACAGCGATAATGACCAAACGTGTCTAAATCCAGTCTAAAAATGCATTAAAAGTCATGTGTTTAGATCCAAAAGTACGTGGCTGTCAATCGTTTAGCGTCTCCTGTAAAATTTATGAAAACTGATCTATCTAGTTTTGAAACTGGACGGCTCACATTACGCGCTACGAGATAACGAATATTCGTTGTAACGACTGTTTAGTATGGGCCCATCGTTATATCAAAGATCTACTGTACTGTTCTACCGTAGGTCCTGTGAACGCCAATACGTAGACTATCTTTCGGAATTAGATCGCTAATCTTTCGTAATTGTATATTAAGATAATATTTTGAATGAAATTGTAAACAATGTGTCTTCTTTGATATCTTTCAGATTTGACATGACTGCTCAACTGCAAAGCACCCCTCGCCATCTTGCTTTCATATCTCTTGCTCTTGGCTTCCTGGTGATATGGACTGCAGTTCTTGCTGGTGTCCTCGTATCGCGAACTTTAAAGGTCAGTAAAAAAATAAGTCTTCTACTTTCTTATTATCTTAAACTAATTTACAAGTTTTTTTGTAAATGTTTACCATTTTTAAATAAATGCTAATTAAAAAAATTGCAAAATATTGTGCAAGTATTCTAAGATTATTTAATCAAATTTACCAGAAAATATTTAGTTAAATATATCGCCATCTTGTGAATGAACTGCCAGGAGTTGAATTTTGTCATTATTTATTTAATAACAAATTTCATCTCCCTGGAATTATTGGATAATTGATATGGTGGTGCAAGTTAAATTATAGTTCAATCATAATCCAAATTAAACTATAAGTCATAATCAGGGCCCTATTCAGACTTGAATCAAGGGAAGCCCGCTTTCAACCGGGGGCCGGCCCCATTGCTGTCAAATAGGACATTGGAACATCATTCCTAATTTACGAACAGATTAACCCACACATTGAATTGATAAATATTTTAATAAAGTAGGGTGCATGTACCAATTACCGACCAGTTAAGGCCAATTTCCGACCAGTGCCAAACGTGTAACTACTGAACTCACATTAGACTGTCAAATGAAATTCACCTTAAATTTTAAAAGCCTTTGAGTAACATTGTTTGAAGGGACTGTTTAAAACATAATGAAATGCAGTTAGTTTTAGGTAATTTATTCAAATGGTCGGTAACTGGTGCATTCACCGTATGTTTGTAATATTTTTTCAAAAAATGTATTAAGCAAACTAGTTAGGAATGTAAGGTTTCTTTATGGTAGAAATGATTTGGGGGGTTCCTCAAAAATCTAAAGTGTAAGTACGTTCCTATTCGGCAATCGGGCCTTGGTCATAATGTGGTTAGAAGTAAATGTGTACAAAATGTTTACAGCGTACAACCAACCAACCTGCCTTTTGATATTACATTAAATTATTATATCTAACATTTTAATAAAATGGAAACAGTATATTATTTTTTAATTTCACAATAATACTTACGATTACCCTTTTCAACAGTTACATATTAAAATTTTAAATGCTATACATAAAATTCAATTGTTATAAATGACTAACAAATCATGACAGTACTAATTTCTTTTGCGAAAGACCAATAAAAAATGACATCAGTCAGGGAACTAAATCTTAAGATGAAACTAATATTTATCATTTTCTGGGCATGAGATGGATCAGCTACAATAACTACCAACTGTAAATTTCTTGTAATTAATTTACAAACTGAATTCGAAATTACATCATGCATCTATTAAAGTCTGATTAATAAGCAATAATCATTATTGAAACATTACCTTGATTAATATATCTTCCATCGACATATTTACCGTCTTATTTATAAAAAAAAGAGATTTAATATTATAATATTGTTCTAAATGTGATAGTAATATTTTACATTATTTCTAAATGGAAATTAATTTAGAAATAAGCTTTGCAGTGTTTTAATGTTTGACTAATGGGTTAACTATTTTTTCTAGGATGAAGCAAGCGCAAAAGAAATGACGAAGGTGTTTTATACTCATGAAGATGTGGGAAAAGTGCTGTTTGCTCTTGGGCATGAATTAGGTAATAAATTGTTTTCATACCTGTTAAATTGATATTTATAAAGTTACAATCTTCAGTGGGTAGACTTTCACGTAGACAATGTCCGAGCAGTCAAAATTGCGAGTGTTTAAGTTTTGAATGATAAACCATACAATGGGCATAAATTAGGTAATAATTTTTTTTTCATACTTGTTAAATTGCTATTCATCAAACAATCTTCAATGAGTAGCTTTTCCCGTAGACAATGTCCGAGCAGTCAAATTTGCAATTTTGTCCCCTTTTTTTAGAGTGTTTAAGTTTTGAATGATAGACCATACCATCAGTATGAATTAGGTAATATACTTTTTTTCATACCTGTTAAATTGATATTCCTCAAGTTACAATCTTCAATGAGTAGCTTTTCCCGTAGACAATGTCCGAGTAGTAGTCAAAATTGCTTGCCGAAATTTGCAATTCTGCCCACTTTTTTTTCGGGTGTTTAATTTTCGAATGATAGACCATACTTTAACGTAATGAGTTTTTAATTTTAATTATTATTATAATTAATAATTATTGTATTTGTTAGGAATAATATTGAGAATATTGAAGGCTCAAGGAAAATTAACTTGAGGTCTTAAATAAGATATTTCTTTTAATTAACAGTGGGGCTATTCAAGGTCTTCAAAACTTCTAAGTCTTTAAAACTTTTCAAACTTCTAGTTTATCAAAGAACTCGGAAAATAGTATGAGGTATTACAAAATGATGAGAACAGAAATTTTTAAACGAATACATCAAAGAATATAAAAGAACTCAAAATAACGTTAAAGTTCATTGTGGTGGTTCTGTATAAAATAGATTGTAAAAATACATTTAATGCATAAAAAATTGAGATGTCTATTTTAAAAACTAGATATATCACTTTTAACACATTTTTCAAGAGAAACAAAAAATAATATGGACAGTTTTATCTTCTTTTTCTTTACAAATTGTTATTAAATAGACACAGCTCTTAATCAAATTTTAGCCCTGTACTTTGAGAGATAGAATTTTCTTCCATTGGATTTATCTGGTTTTGCAGCAAAGCTGTAAGATATTGCTCGACTACTCAGCTGCAATCGGCGCAGTAGCGTACGCACATCCCGATCTATCTGTTTTTGAAACTGATTTCTTTACTTACCTGGTTTTGCAACCAACCGCTTTTCACACCGCAAACTGAATATCATTTAGCAGCTGTGGAATGTTATGACTTCGCCTACTGATAGATTTGTAGGCAAACTTAAAAATAAATTACATAATCTGAAAATCAAAAAAAATGGATCTATCTGGTTTTGAAACTAGACGGCTCAATAATAAAAAATAATTTTCTTCGTTTTGTTTTATGTAACATTAAGCTTGCCCCTCTTGAAAACAATTAATTTCTACAATTTTTTGTTTTCCTTTGGATGTATACAGTCAGCCTACAATTGCAATATTTTAACAAAGCAAGATGCGTATAGTGTATTTGATGGTCCTTTACTGTTTTTAAACATTTTTTTAATGTTCACTTACATAATAAAAAATAATAATTATTAGAATCCACCATAATAGTACGCGCAATACAGTTGTGTTTATTAGTAAGTTTTTATGGGGAAATTTTTTAAACTGGATTTTGTTTATTAAGTCATATTAACAACGAAAAATATTACATAACAATGAAATACGTATAAACTTGTTTGCATATTTATCTAATTTTAAAAATCTTTGTTTTCAGTTTCCACAGTTGACTGGATGTTATCTACCTCCGACAAAACAAACGTGGACAACATCGTTGTGACGTGGAAGATAACGAACAGTATGATGGACAAAATAAAAGAAGACACTCCAGAGCGTTGGGTGACAAGCGTAATCTCAATGCTGGACACTCTGCAAGAAAGACTAACTGTCTTCAGAGAGACTGTTTCTGACACAAAGACCAATCCATTATCAACAGTCAAATTCTACTTAGAACTCAGTGACTGGGTATTGCAAAGATGCTTTTTACTGGATTATGCTGGTCAACACTTACCAGTACCCAGTTTGCCTTATACTCTGTTTGTAAGAGGCATGGCTCAAAGATTCGGGGAACTGGCTCTGGGTACGATATACGTCAAATCGGATATGCCCATTAACAAATCAGAATTCTTCAAACTGAGAAGTGGCAGTGAGGAGCTGATGGAATCTTCATTTCACTTCACCCCCAGAGCTCGCACTAAGTGGATGGAATTGCAAGAACAAGAACCAGGTGTGCAAAAAGTGATGGAGGCTGTTGTTGAAGACATGCTTTCCGGCGACTCTTTGCGAGGGCAGAAAGAACTGGCAAACAATTACTTGGATGGCGTCAAAGAACAAATCGCCATGCTGCTGCTTACCAAAGAAGTTTTGAATACTTCACTATCCTCATGGGTAGAAAGACTATCCCAGAGATCTCATAACACACTCGCTTTCCATATGTCCATCGCTATAGTTGCAGTCATAGCTGTCATACTTTGTTTAATAGTCACTAGTTGCTCATGTAGTTATCTAAGTAAAAGGCAACCTGATGTTGAAAAACATAATAGTCAAATGCCTTATAGTGTTTTAGAGAAATCTGTGTTATCGTCCAATATGAAGCCACAGTGTTATATGTAAAAATGTATATATTATATAAATCGCGTGTAGCATAGTATTTATTATCTAAATTTGTACAAATTTGTATGTAGATTTTAATAAACATTTATATTAATTTTTATTATGTTGCATCTGTCTATAACTCATATTTACCATTGCATTACTAACACATCCATCACATTAGATTCTGCTTTTATTGAACTTGATAATCATATTTAAATTATTGAAACAAAAGAGTTTTTACTTTTTAATAGTCTATTAATTAGTTTGATTTCAATTGTTTTTAACATCATAGTATCATAACTATAAAAACCATTATAATTATACTTATTACATAACGGTACTAAGAGTGTATACATAGAACAGTAAATAGTAATATAATTAAAGTTTCAATCAGGGATAAGGAGTTAAGGCTAAAGTCTTAAAGCTTTAGTTGTGATTCTTACACAATGGGTTGTGCTGTGGGTGTAGCTAAAATGATGTAAATTGGCAATTAAAAAAAGTATTCATTTATATTTTTAGTAGAGTTAGTAAAAAGGGAGGATGATTAATTGAGTTCAGCGAATCAAAAGGTCAAGCCATACAGTATCGTCTAGATTTTCAGAAAGGTGTATTTATGAACTCAATTTACAACTTGAATGTTTATACAAGTAGTACTATTTATATAAGTTTTGAATGATAAAATATATGTTTTGTAAAGGAATTGCTATAGAACAAAATGTATTTTTCAATTAATAATGAATCCATGTGTGCCTATTAATATTTAATGGCTCAAAGAAAAAATATATACATTTCTTATAAGAATGAATAACATTTTTAACTCATTGATTCATCTTATATCTATTTAGAGCTTGTGAGTTAATTTCAATAGGGCAAATTCAGTTTTACAAAGTTCCTGATGATTAGTAATACTGATAAAAAAATTCAAAAGCTCAAGCAATAATATTCTATTGGTTATATTATTCACACTAACTAATAAGAGATATATTTAAATTATTTCATATTCATTGTAAATACGGATTGTTGGAAGTTTTGTAGTACAATGTATTAATCGAATTATACATCTATACAAAAAGAAAGTTTGAAAAAAATATTTCAAAAAGTTATTATCATTAAATAGATAATTGAATAGGAAATCAGATTTTTAAATATGAATAGAATCTTTAAACTGGAAAAATAATATTGAATCATTTTATATTTTGCAATTGAATAAACACATAAATATTAAGCTTTTAACTTAACACTTTTATATTTTTGAGGAGCGATAGTAAGGTGAGAGTAAGTCATTTTTATGAGGAAAGTAAATAACACCTTTTAATATGAAATTGACAAAGTTTTAATTGGAATCTATATAAAACATCTAAGAACACAAAGAAAATCAACAATTTAAAGTTTTTATAAATGAAAGAAAAATGTATGGCAATGGGGTTTGTGTGTAGAAAAAGATAGTACACTTGCTATCTTTTTTAATACACAACAAAACTCTTTATTGTGTAGAGAAATAGTTAAAGATAATTGACTATGTGTATAAAGAAGTAGTATCGCTATTCTGAGTAAAAACATTCATTAAAAAAATTGTGTTGAAATTAAATAATAAAAAGTTTTACATTTTAAATTCTTTTAAAGAGCTAAGACCACAGAAAAATACATCCAACGACAATGGAAAAACAGGTCGATTTATTATTTATAATTAAATATTAGAGGGATTACAGTATACTCTAACCATACAGATGCTACGTTAACGATTTTAATAAGTAATAATTAAAATTAAAAATTATCATGGAGTGATCATAGAGGGATTGTAGAACTCTACCCATATAGATGCTACGCTAACGATTTTAATTAGTAATAATTAAAATTAAAAACTATCATGGAATGAAATTTATATATAGATACTACTATTTATTCTCAAGTCATACACTTGAGACACAGAATTTTAAAATTCCGTTTAGTTTTTTAAATTAATTTATAACGGTTTTAGAAGCAATTTTTTAAATGTCCATTTAAAAAGAAATAGTATCAACATTGTTATAAAATACATTATGTTGCCAACAATAAAATACTTTAGATTAAATTAATAATATATGTTTATTAGTTTAAACAACCCTTAACCCCTCAATTGACGAAATAACACTTTAATATAATAAGAATAATGTGTTTTAACAAAAAAATTATAGAACTTATACTAATTTTTAAGTTAAACTTCATTTAAGTTCTACTATACCAAGAATGGTTATGTTTAAATATTAAAATACTGCGGAATTGAAAATCTAAATATATGGCTTTCTAGACTTTGGTTTAAAGAATAATTGTTTTATCAATTCCTATAGGTATATCGTATTATTTAGCCCCTTGGGTATTTCTACTAGTTCTTAAATAAACTATATACGATTTATTTTATGTTTAATTTTTGTTTAAATAAGGTTTTAATGTACCCTATCTTTCGTTATTTAAATTAGGGAAGCACGAATGTGGAGACAGAAAATTAAATATGTGGAAGGATATTTCAGTTGTAAGGTCTCTTAATCCACAAAGTTGATCGATAATTTAACGATTCACGAGAAATGTATAGCATAACCCGCCATCTGTTGACGTATTTTGAAACTAATATTGACCCAACAGATTATTGTGAAATATAAATTAAAAGATATCAAAGAATGTATAATTGCAATATATGTAAAAAATATTTACTATAAAATCGCGTATTTCACATAAATTAATTTATATTATGGTAAATTACATTCAAAAAATTTCTTGAAAGATATTAGTTCGCACGTTGTAGTTTAAAAAACAACAACTTTTTGTTATAAAATTAATGTTTTATGATTAAACAACTATATGAAAATTAAATTAAAAATCTGGTGGCGCCATCTACATTTTAATATTTCAAATGTCATTTAATGATGAGTTAAAATACGATGAATTCAAGACAAAACATGTAGAGTTGGTTGAATGAACGTCGTATTATAGCTGCGTGATAGGCAATTATAGCGACGGTTCGAGATCTACGTCGAAGGTAAGACCCGGGAACATTGCAGCGGAATTTAAAATCAGTGTCAGATGATGAGGAAAACACATGATACGGTACCCAACTTTGCAAATTTCCACAATACAAAGTAAGGAAATGAAAGAATCGCTTGTTTCTTTGTCCTAAACATATAAGGACCTATTTTGTAACTGAGGGGTAGCTATCTCTAACAATACTCGGTTAGAGTAAGAGGAATAAATAAATATTTGTGAAAGTTCAGAACTCATATTATGCTAATGCGACATGAAAAATATCCAAAAGTATTAAATAATATTTTTAATGCACTAAATAAACAGCCTTACAAATTCAAAAGTGAACTATATTACATAAATGTTTAAACATATTCTGCATTGAAATTCTTTATAAAATCTCAACAAAATAACATGGGCTACAAAAGATAACACATTTATAATTTGAGTTCTTCTGAAGTTTAAAATGAAATAATAAAACTTCTTTACAAATGTTAGATTTTATAACTTTAGTTTATATATATACATTGGATTTTTTTACTTATGAAATGAATATTTACATCATTAATTTGAACATACAAACAAAGCAACATTTATTTGATTATTTTCAAAATTACAAACATAAAACAAATGCTTCAGTAAGAGAGACAAAATTGTATTAAACTAAACTAAAATAATTTTTACACCCTTTAACTACTAAAATATTTAATTCGGGAGATTTTACTTTAGAGGTCTTCGTCTAATAGTTTTTTTTTTTACCAGCTCGTGCCACCTTTCAAGTTAACAAATGTAAATTAACTATTTGCCAAGAACTGCGATAGATTTAAAGTGCACCACTCCATATATACGAAGGACATTTTTGAGGACGATGATAAACGAAACTGGCAACCCTCCGATCACGATCTCACTGCACTCTCAAGTCAAGATTCAAATCCACACCCGAGCCCCAGTTGCTCAGTGGATAAGGTGTTCAGCTACTAATCAGAGGATTGGTGGTTTGAATCCGTGCGATGGACTTGACAAAGAAAAGTAAAAAAAGTAGTGATCTTGCGATCGGAGGGTTGCCAGCTTCGCTACAAAAATACTAGAAAGTCGTCCAGAACATCCAACAAATTATACTGGTGTGTATACGGGACTGGTGCACGATAAATCTGATCGGGGTCCAATGTCCTGACGCCTATTGAAGTTGCATCGGGTGCCAGCTCAGGTGTTGTCCTCGTCATCTGACCATGGTTAAAAAATACGTGGCATCGTTCCCGGGTCTTTCCTTTGAGATAGGCCCCGAACCGTCGCCAATAGCCCACTGTGCAGCTCTAGTGCGACGTTAATTTAAACAAACCAAACCACACCCTTGTAGATATGAGACTGTTATCAATATATAACCACACGGCCACCGTAGGCTTAGAATCAATTGCAAAATAGTCAAAGTAGATAAGTGTTTGGTTAAATAACGTCGCACTAGAGCTGCACAATGGGCAATTGGCGACGGTTCGGGGCCTATCTCGAAGGAAAGACCCGGGAACGATGCCTCGTATTTTTGAACCATGGTCAGATGACGAGGACAGCACCTGAGCTGGCACCCTACGCATCCTCAATAGGCGTCAGGACATTGGACCCCGATCAGATTGATCGTGCACCAGTCCCGTATACACGCCGGTATAATTTGTTGGATGTTCTGGACGACTTGTTATTATTTTTGTAGCGAAGCTGGCAACCCTCCGATCGTAAGATCACCACTTTTTTACTTTTATTTGTCAAGTCCATCGCACGGATTCGAACCACCAATCCTCTGATTAGTAGATAAACGCATTTATCCACTGGGCAACTGGAGACCCTCAAATTAGATAGGAGTAATTGAAACTCAGTAGAACTCCAATAATCCTGATCAAACAAAGCGAATCACAAATAATTCGGATCCAGATCACTTTAAGAAAGAAAAAAAAAGAAATCAGTAAAATCTGCATTTTAAAAGTTTCTTATCGGTGAATGATATTGTTTGTAATAGTCAAGAAAATTACATTATTATATATTAAAGCAATATTCGTTTTTTTACAAGGAAATAACTTTTTTTTTCGGGAATTATCCAATTATCCGTTTAATAGATTATCCGGATGAGATTAGAGTTCTACTACAACTTCAGTAAAGAAGTTCGTTCAATATTTGTTTTTTTACAAGGAAATAACTTTCTTTTCGTGAATTATCCAATTATCCGGTTATTCGATTATCCGGATGAGATTGGAGTTCTACTACAACTTCAGTAAAGAAGTTCGTTCAATATTCGTTTTTTTTTTACAAGGAAATAACTTTTTTTTCGTGAATTATCCAATTATCCAGTTATTCGGTTATCCGGATGAGATTGGAGTTCTACTACAACTTCAGTAAAGAAGTTCGTTCAATATTCGTTTTTTTTTACAAGGAAATAACTTTCTTTTCGTGAATTATCCAATTATCCAGTTATTCGGTTATCCGGATGAGATTAGAGTTCTACTACAACTTCAGTAAAGAAGTTCGTTCAATATTTGTTTTTTTACAAGGAAATAACTTTCTTTTCGTGAATTATCCAATTATCCGGTTATTCGATTATCCGGATGAGATTGGAGTTCTACTACAACTTCAGTAAAGAAGTTCGTTCAATATTCGTTTTTTTTTACAAGGAAATAACTTTTTTTTCGTGAATTATCCAATTATCCAGTTATTCGGTTATCCGGATGAGATTGGAGTTCTACTACAACTTCAGTAAAGAAGTTCGTTCAATATTCGTTTTTATACAAGGAAATTACTTTTTCGTGAATTATCCAATTATCCGATTATTCGATTATCCGGATGAGATTGGAGTTCTACTACAACTTCAGTAAAGAAGACTTATTAACTAAAATCTCCCACAAATCTCATCGTCTATTGATGGAAGTCGTAGTTAGAGGGTAGAAAAATATAGTTATACTTTTTATCGATAATATTACATTAATAGCAATAGCACTTATCATACTGAAGTTGAAAGGCAACTTGTGCGATTCAATTGAAAACAAAACCTTTAAACTTTTTAAAATATTTAAAAGTTTAAAATAAATACTTACAAAATTTCTTAAAAGTGTGAAATATATATTTATAAAAATATTTTAAAAAGAAACCCGTAATTATTGAAAAGTTTAGAAATTGTTGAAAATGAATATTGGACGGATTTTTTTGAATTTTAAGCATTCTCATAAATGCTTCATAAATATGAAATATCACAATTAAAATGGTTTCTTAATTTTTTTTAATTGAGTTTTTGGTCAATTTAAGTTTACATAATCTATGATTGTAAATTGAAAGAATCATTAGGTTTATGTGTTTCAATTAATATTTAATTACGTTTAACTTATGTTTACTAAATGTATTTAAAAATATTTTTTTTAGGAATCAAAACGTTTAGCAAAACAAAAGTTCAAGAAAACTATAAGGACTTTTGGGATGTAAGCACTTTTTTGACGGAATAATTCCTATTGTGATGTTCATGTTGTTACTATATTTATACTTTAAAACTGTAAAGATAAATCTTATTTTATTCTTATCTTATCATGAAAGGTCTCATGTTGTAATATCTGAAATATTACAAAATAAGATATTTCATGTTGTAAAATTTCAGTTGTTTAAATAATTATACTTTAAAATTTTTAATTTTTTTTAGTAAAATAGTAGATTCTAAATAAATATGCCCATCAGTTGCACCAGATGAAAACAGTTTGAAATTAAATATAGTTATATCTGATTTTACTTAATGCAAGTTAATAAATTTCATAATAATGTATATATTTTTTTTTCAGTTAATATTTTTAAATAAATTTTATGTAGTTGGAAATCTAAAGCAAAATTGTTTTCCTTATATATTCAAAATACATATGTATTTCCCATAAATAATCGTACTCAATGTTTTCTTTATCATTAGGCATTTATTGTCTTTATTTCCAAAATATTTCAAATTTCTAAAACAGTGGTGGGATTTTTAAAAGCATACTATATCAAAATGTCATGCAGGGAAGTCATTGTTTGGGCATTGTATGAATATATTGTTAAATTCTTAAAATTACAAGTCGGTGACATTGCTGTTTTGGACATTGCGAGTGATCAATTAATTAAAGTTTACATATGCACAATAATAGGCTAAAAGTCAAGTAAATTTATTGTGAAATGCACCACATATGATCCCGAATTCCGCGCAACACGCCGAATCCTGCATATGTGGTGACGCCTTAACATTTGTAACTGTGTACTTAGCACATGTATTTAACTAGCTACACCTACTTTGCTTCTGAATTTAAGAGAAGCTAATTCAACTCAGAAGTAAATAAATATAGTTCGATAGTTACTTTTAATTCGTAAAGTTTTCTCTAGGATTTGTAGAGTTCGATTCAGAAATAGACATATAAATTTAGTTACTCCCTTCTAATATTCATACTTCATTCAGAAGCTGAAGCAAATAGTGCCAAATATTGAATATGAAAGCATTCAAAACTCTAGGGGGAAATAATTGGACCTTTCCACTAATAAAGTGATTTTGAATAATAATGTATTTTCTAAAATTTTATTTTTTCCCTGCGATTTTAAATAGTAATGTATTTTCTAAAATTGCATTTTTTCCCTGCGATTTTGAATAGTAATGTATTTTCAAAAATTGTATTTTTTCCCTGCGATTTTGCATAGTAATGCATTTTCTAAAATTGTATTTTTTTCACTGTCCTTTTGAATAGTAATGTATTTTCTAAAATTGTATTTTTTCCCTGCAATTTTGAATAGTAATGTATTTTCTAAAATTGTATTTTTTCCCTGCGATTTTGAATAGTAATGCATTTTCTAAAATTGTATTTTTTTCACTGTGATTTTGAATAGTAATGCATTTTATAAATTCGTATTTTCAGTGATTTTGAATAATGTACTTTCTAAATTTTTATTTTCAAAAATGCATTTTCTAGATTTTTACTTTCAAAAATGTATTTTCTAAATTTTTAACTTTCAAAAATGTATGTTCGAAAAATGTATTATAAAACAGCCAAAACTGCAGAACCAAAGATATTATTTTTCATATTGATATAGAAAGTAAGACACACGCGACAATTCATCATCAATTACAATTTTCTAAACATTTAATCAAAGTTTTAGTCTTTTCACTTGCCTTATGCTCATGTGGACGGATAACAACCATTTTCAAAGTCAATAACCACTCTATCGATTCCGTTCAAACGGGACCTTAAGTAACAAGAAAATTCGTTTCTTACTTGAAATTGGAAGATCGCAAGAATACAATGATTGATTTATGAAGATTTTATGATACACGACATACCAGAAGTTTTTACTGTGCCAAACATTTGTTTCCATGGGAATAAACGAAGAAATGTTTTAAATATTATATGAGAAGGGTAAGATTAGCACATGCAATTTCAAATGCCAAATGTGAAGATCATCGGGATTCCAAAAATAAGGTTACAGAGAGACAAAATAGATGTTTAAAATTAGAAATGATAGTATATTTGAAGATGAGTAATGCGATTTGTACTGAAAAAGTAATATATTTGGAGATAATTAAAGTAATTTAAATATCACGTTAAAAAATGAAAGAAAGAAAAATGAAATGTCATAATCGTATATATTATTTCTAAAGATCCCTTTTACGCCTTTAGACGCAACGGATTTTAATACATTAATTTTAATTACATTAACACATTAACAACATTTCTTTTTAAATGCGTTAAAAATAATTCCTTTTACTTAAAAAAATAAGTTTTACTTAAAAAAATAATTCTCAATTAGTATAAATAAACTTTGCTACCATGTCCATGCGATAATAATTATCGCATGAACAACCTCCCCCGCCCACACACACTCATTGGAGCGAAATATATTAATGTGTTTCTAATAGCCAAAAAATCATAAAAGTTTAACACTTCTGCTTATTCATAGATGGCAGCATAATCAACGGTTTGCTTAAAAAACACGTTTAAATGAATTATTTTTTTTAAACAAAACTTTAATATTTATAACACAAAAGTACGATTCATTACTGCTCCAGGTAATCCCCCTTTTTTATACCTCACATATTAAGATCCGCTGTGTGTGAGACTCGCAAAAGGAGATCATCAGTACTGAAATAATATATAGGATATTTATAAAAATGTTATTTCTCTTTGCCTTTTATGTGTACATTTGTCGCATTTTATGGGATAAGTACAGATTGGATGTCCAATTTTTGGAGCAGAACCTAAATTTTTCAATTGTCAGTTTTCCAAAAAAAAAAAACTATTTCTTTTCATTAACCATCTTTACGACTATTATAAACTGATAGTATTCCAAAAATTAGAAACACATCGATAGTGAACATTATGTATCAAGTCCCACATTTCATATAGATCATTCGGTGTCATTCTATGAGCAGTGGCTATGGTTAAAAACCTACATGGATTCTTCCGCTGCTTTGCATACGTAAACAACGTACTATCCACCGGTTTTACGCTTTCGTTTTTAGCACATACCCCTGTCACAAACACATCTTCCAAGGATATAAATGGAACTGAAAGTGAAGAATTAAACAACAAAACAGCTGCACTTTGAGTCATAACATATCCCGTCCCAGAGAGGTAATTCGGGTAATATTGATCTAAGTACGTTTCATATGGAACGTACCATTTAGAAGACTTATCACGTATGGGTCTTGCTTTTACTATAAGCTTACCAACTACGACATTCGTAAGGTCGAGCTGAAGGACACTTTTCAGAAGAAGAGGTATATTCACAAACATATCGTCGTCTGTTTTCATCACAAATTTAGCATTAGCACATTTAGTTGTCGCCCACTTCAAAGCCGAAACCGACTTCAAAGTGAGGTTGTAATATGAATCCACTAGATTGTAATGTATGACGTCACCATACTCTAACTTTTCCATGGACACGAACATGTCCGTAACGTTTTGGGAAGTTCTGCCAATGACAAAGAACACTTTGGCGTTCTTTGTCCAGGTAGAGTCTTTGCCCCATGTTGAGCGGATGGCTTGTCTTGAAGCAAAATTTTGTGGGGCTGAGCACACTATTATAACTAGTTTAATATCTGTTTCAGACGTACAGGAAGGTACGGGTGGCAGGAAAAGCGATCCCTGGATTATTTTCTTAGCATTATGCCAGTGGCTTTCGTTGGAGATGTGCCATCGCTTCAGGTATCTGCTGTTGGCGGCAAACAGTTGCATGAAATGGAAAAGAATGGAGCAGGTACTGAAGAGAATGAATAGAATTATGTACAAGGAAGATCTTCTTGTTGTTGTAGGAATCTAGAACATAAAAGTATTTTCTGTTACCAAATGTGTTACTCTAATATGGTGAAAGAACGGTCATTGCCAATTATTAAATAAAATTTTCAGTACTTAATATCATTGTCGATACCCAGTGGTAGAACACTCGACTTGTTGCCTTCGTCCGCTATTTTCGGCTTTCAGTTTGTGACGTAAAAAGCTATGTATGGCTGCTGCACTATGGCTTCAACCGCGTCCATAGAAACAATTGGTTATAAACGTTCAAGAAGTTAAAGTTAGAGTTCAGTTCTCGCAATATTTAAGAATCTGAGAAGTGGCCATCCCAATTTAGAATATATTAGTTTATTATTAGAAATTGGTACTTATATTCAGTCTGATGATTATGATACTCTACTGAAGTTCTCTTACTTGAAAGAGGGCATATTACAATATATAAAACTCTGTACTCAAAATGTTATAAATGAATTCAATAATGGAGTTTTGCCTTTACTTTATAAAGAACTTCTAGCTATGCAAAAACTTCCTTCCATCAAGAGATTAAAAATTGCGAGATTGGTTGGTTGATTGGAGTTTATGGCGCAAGAGCCAAATTTGGCTAAGCTGCGCCAAACGATTGTTAGCTTACGAAAACATTTAAATTAAATCTGATCACTAAAACCAATGTTCTGCAGAAAAAGAAATACATTTTGATGAGGGTCATCTTTTAATAGATTTTTCAATGTTAAAACAGTACTACCAAAAGGGCTTAATATTGAAGTGTTAAAATTTGGACATACCCACAAAATATGTTTAACTGATAAAAGACAATTTCACTGGGTACAAACCGGTGCTGGTTCATTAAGTAAAAGATATGCATATACCGAGTTTTGTTAAAATTATGTCCATTCGTCAATAAGATGAAATTGTTTTAAAAATTGCGAGGAATAGAACAGCATCAGAGATCGAGTTCAGTGTAAAACACGAGATACACTAAGGAGTATTGTATTTATTAAAATTGCATCATTTAACCTTAACAATATTGTCTTTCAACTCCTTTCTTAACTATTGTAATGAATTTTGAAGGGGGTAACACCCTCAAACTTTTTTCACAATTTTGTTTGTGGCAAATTCCTTTTCATTATATATAATAAAAATTGTATAATAACAGCTTTGTTAAGTTGATCACTGTACCCCCTTAATTTTGTAACCCTATAAGCTGCAGGGGAAATATGAAAATTGTACAGTAGTTTTCTCTGTAAGAAAGCTTAATTTAAATTTGTAATATTGGAAATAAAAACATTTTTTATTAATTTAATAGATAGATTTTAACCCTTAACGCTCAGACGGCTCGCTGCGGAAACGTGTATTGATTCTACATAAATCGAAAGGCTCTCGAGCTTTTAAGTGTTAAAATAACTTCAATACTTTAGATTAACAAAAAAATAATTCAAATTGAGCATTTTTATGAATTCTAAACTTTTGTGTATTGTTGGTAAAATTGAAAATACAAGAATACAAAAATACATTTGTAATGCTCAGAAGTTTAGCCCTGTAGAGGTCGTGTTCTCCAATGCAAAATGAATTGGAGGTGAGAGACGAATTGTAAAGGTTCTTACTGGAATGTCATCACTTAGTATTAGGGACCATCACTAATTATGGCTGTCAGGCTCACCAGAACAAATTATCTATTCGACACAAGAATAAATTACCTATTCGACACAAGAACAAATTATCTATTCGACACAAGAACAAATTATCTATTCCACACAAGAACAAATTATCTATTCGACACAAGAACAAATTATCTATTCCACACAAGAACAAATTATCTATTCGACACAAGAACAAATTATCTATTCGACACAAGAACATTATCTATTCGATCAGATGGTTTCGCTTCATAAAGAGAAAAGAGTGACCAGAGGTTCGAGTGGTTGCTTGCTTTCTTTAATGGTATCGTATCGCTCGAGAAAATAAGAAAAAAATTGTTTTACCTTGAGTGAAAAGATTTATTAAAATTAGACAATAGCTGATCTTTGGATGGATCGTTGAATTAGACAATAGATGATCGTTTCTTTGAAAACTTTAGTCGAATGTATGCTGGTTCTTGACAGGGTTTAATGCAAAAAAAAGCGGATCAATTCACAATGCGTGACGTAATAAGTGACGGCTTTTAACTTGAATACGTTATTCTAGTCCTTATCTTTACAATTGTGTCCCCTTCCAATTCGAATCGCCTTGAATTGTGCCTCTCTGCAGTGTTAAAAAAAAGCGTGTTTTTTTTAAAAGTTTTTTTTATATAGATAAAATGCTTTTCCGATATACTTTATATTGGAAATGTAAACTCTAACATTCTTTAATTGTCGTAGCCGTTACGCTAGAAATTTGTAAAGCTATTTTTTCGACTAGAAATGTTGCGCGATTTTTTTGCAACCTTTTAAATTTAATGACAATTTTTAAAAGCTATATTTAATCTTCTCAGAAGAAACATTTGTATATATGGCGTAATAAGTTGGTTGGTTGGTGTCGTGTCCATAAAAAAGTCAAATTGAACCATTTGCTGATATCACTGCCCTAGCCAGATCTACAATCTTTACGTAATACGTACTATTTTTATTGCAGGACGTCGGTCAACTAATGCATGACGTCGCGGAAAAGTTTTATGTCTAAGACCCATTCAAATCAACCAAAAGCTCCCGCGCGTTTTTTTCGTTCGCGTAAAATGGACCAAAGACAGAAAAAATTTCAACGTTCTGTTTGAGGCTGTAAAAATGAATAATAGATGCCAGACACCATTTCTGTTTAAGAGATAAGCATAAGTGGCTTCCTTTACACACCATTTATTAGTTTTCTTTAATAAATCGTTTGACTTTTTTCAGATTAAAAAATATCTGTTAGGATATATTCTGAAATTTATCAAAATGCAGCGAACTATAATACATTAAAAAAAAAGAGTTGAATCATTTAAGTTTTTTTTTTAAAGTAAATCTATTTTTTTTGTTCAATCGTTTGTCGTCAATATCAATATTTTCACAAACATTATTGTTGTAGAGGAATATGTGAGAGATAAAAAACATGTAGTTTATCTGTGCTCTAAGATCCTTCCTTTCAAAACATGATAATTGACGGTGATAATAAAAAAATAATAGATGTGTTTGTGCAGTTATAATTTTCTGAATAGATTGATTGAAGATTTATCAAAATGCAGCTAACTACAAGAAAAAAATATTGTAGAAACATTTAAGTTTTTTTTTTTTAAAGTAATTTTTTTTTTGTTCTGTCTTTATCGTAAATTTCAAAATTTTCACATACATTATTGTTGTAGGGGAATATGTAAAAGATAAAAAAAAATATATATAGTTTATCTGTGCTGTAAGATCCTTTCAAGACATGATATAAATGACGGTGATAATAAAAATAAAATAATAGATGTATTTATGCAGTTATAATTTTCTGAATAGATTGATTGAAGATTTATCAAAATGCAGCTAACTATTAGAAAAAAAGAGTAGAAACATTTAAGACTTTTTAAAAGTAAATCCATTTTTTGTTCTATCGTTATCGTCATTTAAAAAATTTCACAAACATTATTGTTGTAGGGGAATATGTGAAAAACAAAAAATATATAGTTTATCTGTGCTCTAAGATCCTTCTTTTCAAAACCTGATATAATTGACGGTGATAATAAAAATAAAATAATAGATGTATTTGTGCAGTTATAATTTTCTGAATAGATTGATTGAAGATTTATCAAAATGCAGCTAACTATAATAAAATAAAAGAGTAGAATTTTTTTTTGTTCTATCGTTGTATATATATAGCACATATTTATGAATTTATAAATATATTGACGTAACTAGCAAAACACAAACACATATTTTTTTAATTTTACCGACGCATTCTTCAATTGAGGTATTTTATCTGGCTCCAACATATTATTAGCAATTTTTAATATGTAAGTTTTCAAATTGTGTGATATAATCATCTTAGTATGATATTCATGCATCGGTTAAAAAAAAAGAAAATGCCGATGAACAGATTGATTGATTTGAATTATACTCAGAACTTTCTTCAAAATTAATAACAAATTTAACATGGAGCGAGTATTTATTAATTCCCTTTTTCCCTTTGAACTTTATGAATTATACAGTTCTTATTAAAATATTACGAATATAATTTAAATTCGCCAACCTGGAGTTATTTTTACCAATTAGAAGATTTACTATAGGATTAATGCACCAGATACCGACCATTTTGAAAAAAATAATTAATATTAGCAACATATAATTATGTTTCTAAAAGTCCATTCAACCAATGTTGCTCAAAGGCGTTTGAAATTTAGGTAAATTTCATTTTGCATTCTAATGTGAGCTCAATATTCAGACTTTAGCAACTGGTCGGAAATTGGTACATTCACCCGTTAATTCATTCATTTATAAATATATAGTTCAGTTATATATAATTTATTTATTTATAATCCTTAATGTAAAAAGAATCGATGTTACACAAATTAAGTTATGTCAAAAAATGTCTTTAAAAAATGTGTCTTTATAAATTTTTCATGACAACTATTTTCAATAGTGTTGCTATAAACTAATAATTGAAATAGATATTTTGAACAGTGACTCTTTTACATTATGATTCAAATATATTATTTCTAATAAAACAACGCATGTCAACATTATATTTTAAATATTAAAAATTAGACATATTTAAAGACTGCATTGTCTCTTCGACATAACAGTTCAACAAGTTACAAAATGTGACTGAGTAAAAGTACTACCAACAAAAATTAAATACATATTATTTTAACTATTTAACAGTAATAATGCCAATAAATGTTCTTTTAAATATTTAACATTAATAATGTCAATAAAAACAACATAATATTCAAATAAAAGAAAATATCACAGATTAATAATTTCAACACCTTTAAAATTCAGTATATTTATATCCTCATAAAATAAACTATACCAAAATCCTAGGTGAACACACGTACCATGTATTTCATCAATGCTTCATTGTCCAGAATCGCCTTTGTTGGCAGCTTTTCTGTGTGGTTGCTATTGTAACTAACTGTAACTGTATCCTCAGCGGGGGTGAGAAGTTAAAACGTGGTCCGGAACGCGAGTGAAGCAGCCCATAACAAGCGCAGTGGGCAACTGCGCAGACAAATCGATAAGGGGGGAAGATAATGGTTTTGGCTAAAAATTATCGGTCAAAGCGTCAGGGGATGAATCATTTATACAGCTCTTTGATTTCGTAATAAAATAAACACGGCGGAACGGTTTTTCGTGCTAGAATTCGGTGATGTATTAATGGGAGGGGATAATGTGGTGCCTATTGCTGGGTATGGGAGTTTTTTTAATTGATTTGAAAGGTTGTCGATTAATTGTCTTTTGACGTATTGGGTGATTCGGGGATTATATCTGAAGGGGTTGTAAATGGTCTTTGATAGAAAAGGGGCTTAGCTAAAACATTATCGAGATGAGTTAGTATTGTATCGGTAGTACACTGTAAAAAAAGGGTCTTAAAAATGAGTACATGAACATACTCGTTTTTCTTTAGTACAATTGCATGATAAATGAGCGATGACGTACAGAAATTTAAGCAATCGTACTTTCGCAAAAATGAGCAGTGGGATTTAATATTGCTAATCTAATATTCTGTTCAAGCCATCTTAATAAAGCTATATGACACACTTAAAATAGTTGTTCAGAAGATGGTTTTCCACAGTATTTTATGTGATTGCTTAAATGGAAACTGAGTTATTACAACTCAAATATTTTACTTCCCATTCTTTTGACACACCTTTTTAACATTTCTTCTGTTTATAACATGTTCTCGTCGCCCTGGTAGTACAACGGATAAGGCATTGGGCTGCGATCCCTGAGGACAAGAGTTCGATTCCCGGTAAGTCTTAGTTGTAATTGTCGATATTTATTGAAAATAGTAAAATAAAAAAGAAGTCTACAATATATTATCACTAAAATCCTTGCACATACCGTTATGGTACAAATAAGCATATTGTAAGACGACTTTTCATGCAATTATATATTATTAATAAAAAAAGGCCAACAAGCAGGGCATGTTAGGAGTTCTGTAAAACGGTTTTCTCTACTAAAGACTAGTGAAAGTAAAAAAGCCTACAGTCTGCGAACATTGAAGTCGCTATATCTTGATTGTTATGTTTGTCTTAATAATAGACTTTCTGCAAAATTATTTTCCTTCAAAATTTAAACTTAAAAACAGCATTTCCTTACTGAAGTATATTGAAAGTAAAAAAGTCAACAATCTAAGAACATTAAAGTCGTTATGTCTTCAGTCTTTATGTGTTCATCGTTATGTTTGTCTTAATCCTGTAAAATTATTTCTCTCCAATGTTTAAAGTTTTCGTAGTTAACAGAAAATCTCTTTTAATTTAACCAAAAAGTATAAATTTCGATTTTCGTAGAAAACACCATCGGAATAGAGTAAAACGTGTATAATATTTTAGAAAATAAACATTGCCATAGTTCAAAATTTAAAAGGTAGATTATTTTTTATATGTTTAATATATTGTTATATGAGACCAAAGTATTGTTTATTTAATAAAATTATTGTTTATTTTTCAAATGGAATATTTTGGTATGTTTTGTCAAAGGTGGATACATTTTTTTATGTTTGTCTATATTTCCTGTTAATAAATTTTTAACATAGTATTATGCAATATATATATATATATATATATATATATATATATATATATATATATATATATATATATATATATATATATATTCAAAAGCATTTATTTGATACTACATACAAAAAATTTAACCTTCTTCAAAAATTGAAATGGTTGCAAAACCTTAAAATAACACATTTTCAAAAAACGAATTACAACTTATTCATATAATTAAATATGATATGTTAGCTTACTAAAGCATCGAAAAAGTTGTTTGCCCAAAATCTGTTAAATTATAAGTAAGTCCATTATCAAAATATTGACAAAGCTGAATAGTTAATGATATATTTATTTATATTCATTTCTTGCTATTTCTATTTACAAACATAAACTGAGATATACTTAAGCCATTTTACACGAACGAGTAAAACGTGCGTCAGGTACTCAGTGATTGGAGAATTCGTACCCCGTGGTAGGATTTAGAGAACCTGACGCGCGTTTTCTCGTTCATGTAGAATGGGCCTTAGGCATAAAGAAACTAGATTTTGAAATTCTAAAATAATGCAAAGATGATCGTTAATAGAATATTTGGAGTATTAAGATATAGTTTTCAAGATTAGTGTTTCTACAATATTAGTCCTAAATACTTTGCTTCGACAAACTAATTTTAAGTGTTAAGAAAATATATTCAATCATTTTCCACTAGTATTACTAGTTTCTTTATTTGACATTAAGTTTAAATGTTAAGTGATTTTCAGAAAGGTCTTATAAATATTTGCATCAAATGTCACTGTCACACCAAATCGGCCAATCAGCATTCGTTCTCGGAAGGTTTAAATCCATCTGCCAATAGAAATGCAGCTCAGAACAATTGATTGTCGAATTCTGCTTCAGTCGAATTGTCTGGCGATATGCAAAAGGGAACCATTTAAGGTTCGCTTGAAAGTCCATCTGTCAAAATGTAAACAAAGAACAAAAACAGCGTTGCTGGGGAAATTGCGAATATTTTTTTCCAATTCGGTGTGACATGGAGCGTGCAACATGCTACTTGAAAATAAAACTCTCAATGACCACACATGCAAACATTGGAAGAAATCGCCTCTGAAAATACACAAGAAGAATGTAAGTTGTGAACGTTTTCATTTCTGGTTTTTAAGTAAAATAAAATACCTGAGTGAAATTATTAAAAGTTTTAACTGTTAAGTATTTAATTTATATTACGATTATATTTAATAGTCCCAGTAACAAGTTAAATATTCATTTTACAATTTTTTTCTGTTGTGAGCGCAAAATATCTTCCAAACAACTATATCTTCCAACATATAAAATTTTTTTTAAAATAATTTCATACCCAAATTTACCCCAATAAAGGGTTTGGGTATTAGGAGTCGTAGTAAAATTGCGCAAAAAATAAAATAATTTATTTAAACTTTTGTTTTTTTTAATTATATACTAATACATTATTATTATTAATTATATACTAGATTTGCATAGCACTTTCTTATCGACACTGTTCTCGTTATATCTGTCCGTTTGTCACCACCCAATGCCTCGGAGATGAAAAAGATTAAACATTTTTTTAATTTACACAGATATTTCAATCATATAGATTATCAAAATATGTGCCATCTAGAAATCTGAAATTTATAGCTAATATCGTAGACACCTTATAGTTATCTCAATTGATATCTAAAATAGTTTTTGAGATAAAGTGATATAAACAAACAAAAAATTAGTTGATACTTCAATTTATCATAAGCTTATGCAATACATAAAACATTACAATACATTGCAATTTTTTTTTCTGTTGTGAGCGCAAAATATCTTCCAAACAACTATATCTTCCAAAATATCTTCCAACACATAAAAAATGTTTAAAAATCATTTCATAACCAAATTTACCCCAATAAAGGGTTTGGGTATTAGGAGTCGTAGTAAAATTGCGCAAAAAATAAAATAATTTATTTAAACATTAGTTTTTTTTAATTATATACTATTACATAGGCTAAATACAAGATGGACTTCATTTGTTGGGCGATGACTATTGTTTGGCGGTTTAACTACACATAACAAACCACTCTTTGTTCTAATACGTTAAAAGTTTTTACATCCAGGGCGAAGGGCGCTTTATTTTAATCCTGACTTCTATAAGATTACAATGACCGAAATCAACAAAAAAAAAACTACCACCTTAGCAGGGTGGTCACAAATTATTGGACGATGGTCATTGTTTGGCTGTTTATCTACATATAATAAACTATTATTTTTACTGTACTTTAAGTACTTTGTTGTTATTAAAGCTAAGAGACTTATTTAAAATATAATCGAAATAGATAAAAATAATGTTTATTACACCAATACAGCTAAATGTGATATAGCCAAACAATGTTCAAACGCCCAGAAATTTGTGACCACCTATTAGTAATGACTTTGATCATATTATTTTATATGACAAGATAATGAAAATGTATGTACGTGCATTATCTCTCCAATGTGACGTCAAACCATATGTCTCTTTCTTGACATGCACTGGTATTGAACAGCAAACTATAGGTATCGGAAGTATGCTTAGATAATGATAAAATTTTGCCATCGCAATTAATCGCCAGCCAATAATCGATATTATTCGATTAATCGAAATTTCCTATTAACCGATATTTTTAATATTTCCGTTTTTAAACTTTCGTACCTATAAGGAACTTTCTTATCTACAATTTTTGTTCTCGTTATATCTGTCCGTTTGTCACCACCCAATGCCTCGGAAATGAAAAAGATTACATTTTGTTTTAATTTACAGAGATATTTTAATCATACCGATTATCAAAATATGTGCCATCTAAAAATCTGAAATTTATAACTAATAACGTAAACACCTTATAGTTATCTCAATTGATGTCTAAAATAGTTTTTGAGATAAAGTGATACAATCAAACAAAAAATTAATTGATACTTCAGTCTATCATAAGATTATGAAATACATAAAACAGAATACATCGTTCCAATTTATATACAGGGTACACTGTTAAAAATTATTACGACCGTGCACAAACATTTGGTACCCTTTTAGCTGCAACCAACATTTGGTGCTTAGTTTTACCATTTTACCGTGTGACGTTGTACCATTTAATGGTGAAACGTTGCACCAAAACTCATAACGTTGCATAAAACTCAAAAAACAAAAGTTTTTTTGTATAATTTTAGTAGTATTACTTTTGTAGCGAAGATGGCAATCCTCCGATCGCAACTTTTTACTTTTCTTTGAAAATGTCAACGACTGGGCTCGAACTAGGAACTCATAAATGAACGCCTTTAGCCACTGGGCCACCGAGGCCCTTGTTCATCGTTCTCTTTCTTGAAAGGGATTCCTTGGCTTGTTGATGTATTGGCAGCGAAAATTTCGGTTGCAGTTAAAGAGGTTGAACCAATTATTGGTGAAACCTCCGCTATTTTTTCGATAAAGGATTTTTGGTTCAACCCAGATTTCACCATAACCTGGTGTAAATTGCTACAGAGCACCAAGATATGTAGCAACGTTGAACTGACATTTTTAACAGTGTAGCCATAAAATAAGTATCCATGTTCAGAAGCATCTGTAACTAAAAACAATGTACGGAATTACACCAAACTTCATATTAAGGATATTGAAGGCATGGGGAGAAGATTTCCGCAAAAAAAAATCACCGATGAGGGAATTTTGACGCTGTCCGGCCAAAATCGGGTATAATATATGTAAAAATATTGCGATAGACAAACAAATTAATTTAGTGATTAAACTTAAAGGTGATAATATTTTATTCAACAGAATTAGGGTCTCCAGAAAAACATAGACTATTTTCAATATGGATTATTTCCTTTGAGTTTAATAACTAAATTAATTTTGTGTGTGTAACTGTCTATCACAACTATTTTTACTGGTATTATACCCGCTTTCGGCTCAGCCAGCACCGAAATTCCCCATATCAAGGATTTTTTTAACCTTTTTTTGTACGGAAATATCCTCCGTGTATTAGTTTCAGCATGTCTCTAAACAGGGAAACTTATTTTATGGCCATCATGTATATAAGTATATGTCTATGAGTTACAACAGAAAATATTTCAATATTGTATCTGTTTTAGTTAAGTTGCAAGTAGGGTCGCTATTATAAAAATTTTCAATCTCTAATTCGCAGATGATATAAACGTTTTTAACTCAGTAAGTAGAAAGGCCTCCGTGAACGAGTGGATAAAGGCATCAGCTGGGAATCAGAGGGTTCCTGGTTCGATCCTGTGCGACGGACTTGACTAAGAAAAGTAAAAAAGTAGTGATCTTGTGATCGGAGGGTTGCCAGCTTCACTACAAAATACTAGAAATGCCGTCCAGAACATCCACAAAAATTATCGGCGTGTATACAGGACTGGTGCACGATCAATCTGATCGCGGTCCAAAGTCCCGACGCCTACTGAAGGTGTTGGGTGCCAGCTCAGGTGTTTCCTCGTCATCTAACCATGGTTCAAAAATACGAGGGATCGTTCTCGGGTCTTTCGTTCGAGATAGGCCCCAAACCGTCGCCAATAGCCCACTGTGCAGCTCTAGTGCGACGTTAATAAACAAAACCAAAACCAAACTCAATAAGTAGAATACGACTTTTTTTTTATTTTAATTTATTTCAAATCAAAGATCCGAGAGGGCATCCAGGTCGAGAATTTCAGAACTTCTCATTTTTGCATAGAAATTGCTTTGTAAACTAATTCATTATAGATATCTATTATTATAAACAGCAATTTTGATAACATCGTTTAGTAAAAAAACAATATTACGAAACGGCTTTGTTAGAAATGCTTACGTCTTTAGCATTGGTTATAAAAAGAAATTATCGGCAATCTAGGTAATTTCAACTAATTGCATTCCTCATTTTTCACAAAAATTTCAAATAGTATTCAAGTTTCGGAAAATAATACAAGCCGAAATAAAATACAGACTTTAGTCGCCAATTGGCATCCAAGAAAAGGTATCACCAATAGGTGTGTATAGAAAATATATTTCCAATAAGTTTTAATAAATTAAAGTTGAATATTGCAATTACATCTATGCAATTCTTATTCTTTACTATACACATGCAATTCCGTTTTTAGAATATCGAATATCATATCAAGCTTGTTTATATATTGGAAAATAATATACAAACAATATATTTAGAAACTACTGAATTTGTTTCCAAACAAATACACGTAACTTAGGCTATTAAATATTCATTTATTTCTGATTTATGCAAGTAAAGTCGTTTTCATTACAGCAACTGTTTTCCCAAATCAATTTTTTAATTTGTCGCACTTTTCAGATTGATTGCGTTTCATGAAGTAAACAAAATGTTTTCGAAAAAAGTTACGCATGCAAAACAACCGTATAATGTAATTTGCATCGAACAACAATTTAAAAAACCAAATTATATTTTTATGATTAAAATATGAGTGAAGCATTACCAATAGAAAATAATGGTCTATGCCACTCTGATTCTCAATTGCTTAATATGGCATTATGCTAATATATTTCACCAGTATCTGCTCTTTAAAAAACTTGTGCGTCATTCGGCTTTTAAAAGAATAACACAAACTATTTATTATGTATTTGTTTTTATTAATAGTAATAATAATAATTATCAAATTTCTGTATATTTATTGGTTTGATGTTTAATGTATACAGAAAAGTAGGATAATTAGTAAATCGCATTATATATTATTAAAGTACACTACATTTTCTAATCGTTTGATTCGCATTTAATCGGTTAAGATTCCTACAAAGCTGAAGTATAATTCAGTGGCGGCCCGTGGTCGAAAATGTTAATACAGCCGAAATCATGTGAATCCCCCCCCCCCCCCCTCTATTTTCCACAACCCATACATGAACGGAAATTCTATATTATTTACTACTCAAATCAAAGTTTTCTTTCAATTTTTACGAAATGATAACATGCAAAAAAATTAGAAAACACTTACTTATTTTTTTAAAATTAAAGCAATCCTCCTTTCTTTTAAACATGCGAATCGGTCATTTTTAATATTAACTTAAATAACAAAACAACAGCAGGACCATGTCCTTAAACAACAGCACACAGTAAATTTATCACAACAACCATTTCCGTTTGAAGATATTCTCGTAAGTCATTGTTTCACCCACCCATCCCAGCGTTTCACGGACGAGCCAATCAGCATATCGAATCTCAAGTGCAGCTGAAACAAGAAAATTCATTTCCGCTGTACCTTCACACAAATGCAGTGCATTAGCATGGGGAGGAATCTCCATACTACGTAGAGGTTGCCATGACAACGATGCAGCCGATTTCGAATTTCGCTTTTTGGCTGCAGTTTTGATTGAATGGAGTTTTTTCCCCTCCTGAATTGTACATTACGGTAACAGGCTTGCTATTTATCGGAGATTTTGTTTACTACCGTAGAAATTTCATTTTCAATTCTAATCTTCATTTAAGAAAATTAGTAAAATATCTGATTTTAGTTTTAAAATACTGAATTTAGGTGCAGCCCGGCTGTACTTGCTGTAGTGGACGAGCCGCCACTGGTATAACTTATTATGAAATTAGTTACAACAGGATCGAAACTCACATTACTGCCAAATACGCCTTTGAAACAATACACTTGTGACGTAAGCAGTTGCGACACTCATCAGAAACTGTGACGTAGAAATATACGTAATAAAGACACACCCTACAAAACTTTCAACTTTCAATACATATCAGCATTGCAAGAGGCAGAAAGTCTCCAAGAAAGAATGTGAAATTAAGCACACTTTTCCTAAGAAGACGCCTTTCTTTCTGAGTAAGCACTTTTTTGTTAATAAAATTGAGTTAACAATAAAAATAAAAATAATTATAATACTTATTATTTAAATATTTACACTTTTAAATAAGTGTAACTCGTTTTACAGATTCATTTCTTTAGAAATCCAAAAAAGTTATACCATATAATGCAGGAGTTTAAAACAACAATTCAAAAATTAATTATTTATTAATACGTATTTTACCTTATTTATGATTTTTGATAATTAATAAAATTCATAAATACGACTTTTCATGGTACTTTTTAATTTAAATAGTTTTTGTATCATTTAAAAAATATTATAAATGTCTGCTGTTTTCATCGTACTTTTTTTCATTTAAAAAGTTTAACTTCATTTTGTAATTTGGAATTAAACGGAAATATTCAACAGGAATAAAAATAATTTCTGGCATTTATTATTATCATTCAGAAAAATTATCGGTAAAGTGGAAGAAAATTGCGACAGAAATTTAAATAAAAACTATTTAATGATTTTATCGTGATCATACTCCGAAATCCGATCATAAAAAGACACTGCTCATTTTTGAGAAAGTACGGTTAATCAAATTTGAGTACGTCATCGCTCATTTACGATGCAATTGTACTCAAACAAAAACGAGTATGTTCATGTACTCATTTTAAGCACATTTTTTTACTGTGTCACTTCTGTGCATCACAAAAAAATATTATGAAGATTAGGGGGAATTTTAAACAATAAAAACCAAACCTTTTAAACAAGTTTTAAATAAACGCTGATAAGAGCAAATTTTTAAACTTTTACTATTTTTATAATTAAAAATTTATTATTTTGATATTATACAATGATTGTAGTCGAATAAGACCCAGTTTGTCTCACGAATATCATATAAAGAACCAGTCAGTACCGGTTACAGGACTCCAACAGCAGTTACCTGCCTAAGAAACAAAAGAACAAAAATCTTTCCAGTTAAAAACTGATCATGTGAATCGATGAAGCCTTTACCAATAACTCATTTCAAACAAAAGACTCGTGAAACTAGTCCCCTTCTCATCTAGACAATAGCATTGTATTAAAGGCCTTTTCCAAGATACTCTCAAATCCTTCTCGGTTGCAGGTTTCTTCCATATCTGACCTTTTTCTGCATCCGGAAACGATTAGGCCTCATGTATTCAGCAAAAAGAACGGTTTAGTTTAGCTGGACTCGAACTTAAAGCTGGACGAAGAGGCATATATCAGTTACCTTGAGTTCTTGCATAAGCATTGTTCCAGCATGACGGATTTGGAAAATCAAGCGGCTGTTTTCTCTTTTATCGAAGTTAAAGAGGAAACCGAAGAGTTGCCATACAACACACAAAAACAACTTTTGGCCAAAGGTTTCCAAGCTAACAAGATCTTTGAAAATGGAGAACTTCTGGACACACTAGAAAAAAGAGGTAAGAATAATACATTCGAAGCTATTAATTTATAATGGCATAAACTATTTCATTTATAGGCCTTTAGAACCTGTTCTTCTTTGTTATTCACAAGACGTACGTATTTAATATTTATATATTCGAAGTTTTGCAATAGAACCAGGGCATCATTACTTAATAGGCTCGTTAAGCCCAGACTTACACTTTACATTTTTGAGGGGCCCCAAATCACACATTTTATTTAAATATTTAACACACTTAACATAGTTTGCTACTAAATATGCCTTAAAAAATTATATTACATACTTTAGAAGAAAACAATTACCAGTTGTGATATTGTTCGAATATAGGAAAAAAAATCAAAACATACACAATATTAGGAATATTCAATTTCTTAATCGGGTCGGAATATGTATATGGCCTTAAATTTCACATTTGAATATACATCGAGTATCACAATTTACATCTGAATATGTATATGATATAAAATTTTACTCTCGTATAACTGTTGCTTATTAATATTGCTTATTAATATATTTTGTTATATTATTTATAATGTTCCATTTTAATGCCATTCAGGGGTAGGATTTTAGTGCATGCAAAAGTTCGATTTGATGTTCCAGTGTCTATTTGTGAGCAATGGGGCCCACATTTAAAGACGGGCTTCCGTTGCTTAAATGCCTTAATCGGGTCCTGAATAGAACATATTTTAAAACTTCAGTTTTCCGATATAGATTTTTATTTTTCTAGAGCAAATTGGGTGGGGAAAAGGAAAAATGGTATTGGGAGGGTTGTCTGAAAAATGGTGCGAGTCCTAAATATCCAAAAAGGGACTAACACTCTATTACTAGGCAACTAGATCTATCATCATTTTGCCAAGTTTGCCCAATTCCCAATAATGTGTTGAATGTTATTCCACTTAACATTATCGCCAACCCGAGTTGCAAATTGTAAATGCTCTTATATTGAAACTCTGTTTTTTTTATTTACACCACCGCTCATATAAATCGAATATAGCGAAAGACATAAATACGATACTTCGTCACGATATGCCAAGAATATTCAGTAAAATTCAAGATTTCCATTTTGTCAATTGCATCGTGTGAAAACCTTTTTACATTTGAATATGGAGTGTTCACTATTGCATGTCAACTCGACATTTCACATCTAAATATGTATGCAACAACATGTTTCATTCTTTAATATCTTTAGAACAATCAATTTCCCATTTAAATATGTATAGGGCATTAAATTTCATATTTGAATATATATCGAGTATCACAATTTACATCTGAATAGGTATGGGATATTAAATTTTACTCTCGTATAATGGTTGCATTTCACTACTAAATATGTATCCAACAACATGTTTCATTCTTTAATGTCTTTAAAACAATCCATTTCACATTTGAATATGTATGGGGCATTAAATTTCATATTTGAATATGTATCGAGTATCACAATTTACATTTGAATATGTATGGGATATAAAAAATTTCTCTCGTATAAGTGTTGCATTTCACTACTAAATATGTGGGGAACAACATGTTTCATTCTTTAATATCTTTAAAACAATATATTTCCCATTTGAATATGTATGGGGCATTAAATTTCATAATTGAATATATATCGAGTATCACAATTTACATCTGAATATGTATGGGATATTAAATTTTACTTTCGCATAAGTGTTGCATTTCACTACTAGATATGTGGGCAACATTATATCTCACGTGTTAATATCTCAAAGACTTAAACCTTTAAAAGACTTAAACTGACTTAGACCTTTCCTAAGCAATCTAAAATGAACACCATATAAACTAAGAAATAAATTTTAATTAACAGTTACAAACAATACTGATTTTTTCGTCGTCTTCATTGATAACCTGGTACTAATGATAAAGTAATTAAATAACTTCGAAAAAAAACCTTTTTTTTAAAACTTTTGAACGTCTTTTATTTCAACTATTGAAAGTATTTTATTACATCTTTTGAATGTCTTAAATTTTATCTTCTGAATATTTTTTATTTCAATTTTTAAACGTCTTAGTTTCAACTTTTGAACAAATTTTATTTCAACTTTTAAACGACTTAAATTTTGAAATTTTAAGCGTTTTTAATTTTAACATTTTCATTGCAGCACTATATCCAATGATCCATTGCTCCATGAAGTCTTTAAGCCAAATTGAAGACATTAATTTACTAAAACCCGACGACTTAGGTGAAGAGTTCGTCTTGAGGCAAGGTAATATAAATAAAAACCCATATTATTGTTTTTAAAAAAAATAAAGAGTGCAAATAGCAAGAAAAATTACGCAGATTGACAAGATATGTATTCTACTACAAGATATGCAAGAAAATTACACAGATATACAATATATGTATTCTAAAATAATAGTTTTTAATTAAGCATGTTAGATCTTCGGCTAATGGCCCCAAAGTTCAGAGGCTCTAACTTAATGCATATAAATTGCATAATATTTGGATATTTTTTGAAATTATTGAATATAGTTTTCCGATATTATATTCAAACAGCTTACTAAAAGGGAATAAAATCATCTATGGCTGAAAATTGTTCCAATTTTGATCAACAATTTTACCATTTACATATTATTAATAATGATATCTTTGGGGAATTCTTAACCACGATTCCATCACAGCAAAATAAAATAATCCTTAGTTTGTTAATTACCAAGAAAACATCAACAAATCGCTTTAATTTTATTTGAATGTAAGAAAAATGGGGGAAAATAGATTATTTCTTCTACGGATATTCAAAGTTATGATATTCAAATTATATAATCTATACCGCAAACTTTGCATACATATAAAGTTTCTTACTAAACAAATATTTGCATAGGGTGGCGTGGGGTAAGTGCAGCCAAGGGGCAAGTGTGGCCACGGTTAGTTATTTTTAAAAAAAAAACATTTATAATTCTGTAAAAAAAAAAAAGCAATAGGTATACAGTATTAGAATATTCTATTTTTGTTCACCAAAATATGTCGCAATTTTTATCTTTCATACTGTTTTTTTTTTAAAGTGCTTACTTTAAAGCTCTTAATGGAAGTTCAGTTATGAAATTTTCACTTTTTATATCTTTGTCCTACTACCTAGAATATCAAAACTTTGTATTCTTATCGAGTTTAATGTGTAATTTTTATCCAAGAATCTTATTTTGGAATCAAACTAATGGTTTAGCATTAGCAGACGTGGTTACGTCATTTTTGCACGTGGGCAAGTGCAACCATTGTAGTTAGAAAAAGTGCAACTATGGTAGTGAGGACAAGTGCAACTAAGACTCTAACAATACAGGTTAAACTTTTAGTTGGTCTGAAAACAAGAATGTCATTCCAGTTGCTAATGATGACATTATTACAGTAATCCTTGAACCAGTTATTGGCAGTCGAGGAGATTTCCAGTCGCTTTCTCCTTATACAACTTTCAATAAGTAATATATATATAGTAATATATATTACTTATATAATATAAATAGCGCTTTTCATCCAAGGTATAAGTTTGTTAAGTTTTGGTTTAGAAGTGTGTTTAGTTAAATAGTCTTATAAGAGAAAAAAAAACAAGCTTTTTAACAAAAAAATGAATACTTAAATTTCATGTAAATTGCTTCCGAGACTGGAAAATAACAAATTTAAAAAACTTTGAAAAAAACTAACTGAAAAAGTTTTGAAAACATGTGTCAACCGTGTGAAAATCCTCATATACATATAAATACATTAATATTGTAAACTAAAACAAAATTCTGTAAAATGAATAAAAAAAATCTATTTGCTAAATTTTGCTCATTTTTCAAATCGCCCCGTTGTTACTCAAGAAAAAGTTTGAAACAGTTTGAGATAAAAATACAAAACAAAAACTGGCAGAATTAGCAAAATTCAAGTTATAACAAGCTATAAAATAATTATAATTTGTGAACAGTTTATGGGGTTTTGAGATTTAAATTATGGTTGCACTTACCCCGTTTTTCGGGGGATTACAATTTTCGGGGGATTACAATTTTCGGGGGAAGTGCAATTAGCTGACATTGAAAAAGGAAAAAAATGTAGAAAATCATAGTACCTGATAGAAAAAATCTAATTTCACGTTTATATAGCTAAATATTTCCAAAATACTGTGTGCTGAGTTTTGTTTCTACACTGTTAAAAATATTACGATCATGCACCAACATTTGGTGCTTAGTTTTCCTCCTTATACGGTGCTACCACGGATACCATTTAGTGGTGAAACGTTGCACCAAACCTCATAATGTTGCATAAAACTCAAAACTCGAGTTTTCTTAGTATTTTAGTAGCAGTATTTTTGTATCAAAGCTGGCAACCCTAGATCATAACTTTTTTACTTTTCTTCGTCAAGTCCACCGAACGGGTTCGAACCAGGAATCCTCTGATTCATAGCTGAACGCCTTTATTCTCTGGGCCATGGAGGCCATTGTTCGTCGTTGTCCTTCTTGGAGGTGATTCCTCGGCTTGTTGATGTAGCGATAGCGAAAATTTCCCGTTGCAGTTAAAGAGGTTGAACCTATTATCGGTGAAACCTCCGCTTTTTTCCGATAAAGGGTTTTTGGTTCAACCTTTATTACACGCTAATATGGCGTAATTTGCTGCAGACCTCTGTTTTGCACCAAGATATGGTACATCATTGAACTGAAATTTTTAACAGTGTATATCTCTTATAGTTATTTTACAATAACAATTAAAAAATGAAAATAAAATTGAACCCGGTTGCATTTACCCCTTGCACTCTACTAAAAACGCGAAAAAGAAATGTCAATGTTAAAACTCGTATAAACAACACTTCATCGAAAATATTTGAGAAATTGAATTCTTTGCTTATTAAAAAAGTTTCGATTTCTGTCTGGTAGAAATCCTTAACTATTGGCATAAAATAAAGTATTGTTTTTATATATAAAAGTGTACCAATGAAATAAGCAATTAAATTATTAGTACACCAAAATGATTCGTAAAATACTGCTAGATACTGTTAAAAAATATTTTTAATTTTCTACATGTATTAATTTTTAGCAATAAAAAATGCTTATATTTTGGTTCAAGAGAAAATCCGAACAAAATAAAAAGGTTAAACAGCTTAGGCATACAGTCTCAGCTTGACATTTAACTATGCGTACTTTTAAAATATCAATTTTTCTACTAGACATTTTATTCTCTACTCTTGCGTGAGTCTAGTAAATAATATTTATGCAGTGTTTTGTATGGAACTGTGTTGCATCTATTGAGTAAAAATTTTGTTTGTAAAATTTACAAAAAAAAAAAAATATTAAAAAAGAAAAAATCATGCACTAAATTGTTAAAGTTTTTTACTAACATACTTCCTAATAGTTCCATATTTAGTTATATATGCCTATAAAACTTACTGATCATATACACTAGGGTGGAGCGAAAAAATCAAAATTTGATTAATGTAAAGTAATAGTGCGGAAAAGTTGTCTTTCGTATACATTATTTGTCATGTAAAAGGATTTTGATAGTAAATAATATCTAGAGGTTCCCCTCGGGCCTTGAAGTTTACCAATAATAGTGAAAAATTGAATAATGTTGTAGCGTAATATATGATAAGAAAAATGTATTAGAATTTAATACTGTGGACATTTTAGCTTTAATATAGGGTCATTTTTTTAAACATAAGCAAGTTAACAAGTTCTTACAATGTAAAAGATAATCTGAGGCTCCGCCCGGAGTACGAACTTTACAACATATGTTAAGTTTCCATATACTACAGAACAAAGGTAAAGTAAGTATGAAATTGTGAATACAGCTTAGCATTGTTCACACAAGTATCGCTTAAATCTAAAGATGTTAGTAAAACATTCCTCTGTTATTCAGAACTAAAACTGTAACCACAATGCAAACAACTGAACATAGTTTAATGGGGTCACTTGACTTGATTATTGACGATATTCTGCTTTGGTGTTAAATTGTGGCATAAGTTGTCTAGACTGCAATCTGACCCTAATAAATCCATCTCTCTTGCTTGCACCACAAACCGCAGCTGATGCTTCTGTAACTAATTTAACGCATCGTTCCACCAATTGAGTATGACATGGGTAGTTTGCAAAATCAAACATTTCAGGTACGCCACAAAGCACCATTTCTTTTAAAGATTCATCTTAAATTCCCATGGTAAACGGAGGTTCAGTTGTTTCCAAACTCTGTCAATATAAGAGAGTTCATGGTAGTCTTCAGCTTCGAAATTAAAAGTTGGAATTGTAAATTTACGGAGTCCAATGGATTTCTTTGCTCTTACCGCCAAGATCCTATGCAAACCAAGCTCCCTGGTGAATTTTCGATCATCTGTCATCATTGCTAATAGCATATTTTCTGTACTCCCAAAAAAACTCCTCCATTTCTTCCAGTATTTACGTTGGTTCCATCACATCCGACGGCTACAATATTATCAGCAGATTCGTTATCTAATAATTTCGTAAAAATCTGTTAAATAGTCAGTTATGCTCTTGGTGGTGTTTTTCGCTGAGCCACTGGATGGAGTTACATGCCCAAGATACTTAGATTCAGGTTCTTGCATCAGAGTAACGTGCTCTTCAACTAATCTTTTGCAGTACTTTCTTCCATCTAAACTTGCAAGTTTTAATGTCTTGTCATTTCTGCCATCGAAGTACAATCCACGTAGTATTGTCGGTCTTTCTGTATCCTGTATGTTCTTCCTTTTCTCCTTTTTCTCTAACATGATTTTGCTGCGGTCAATCACGCTTGAAGAATCTTGTTCCTTAACTAAACCCACATCTTGAAGCACAGCACTTGATATTGCTGCTGCTGCTGCTCTGTCAGACACACCGTATCTGTTACATTCCCTTGCCAATGTTGGTAAAGAAAGTCGCATTTGTTGTGAACTATGCCGTGGCTTTGCTAGTGAGTATGATGGTTCATTAACTGTTGCTCTAAAAGGTGATGTGTTTGAAGTAGAAGCCATACAAATGTCATCGTTTATCTCCATTTCAGATGAACTCGAACTTGAGAACACTAGTGTTGTACTTTCATTTCTTTTAGCATTTTTAGAAAGTCGAGCATTTTCTTGTGCTTTTCGTTCGGCCTTACGTCGGAAGACTTGTGTTGCGGTTGGGTCAATAACACTGATGACTATTCTTTTGACAGTTCTTTCGTCATGAAGAAATGCCTGTTATTCAACAGGAACCTTACGATACTTTCCACAACAGCAAGAGAAAATTTCACATTTACAAGCCGAAATATCGAACAATTTTTGTTTAGCTTTCTCTCTGAATGCTTTGAACTTTACCTGGTAATGATCACTGATTTGTTTCCCTTTACGTGATTTTTTTAACAGAACTTTGTATTTAGTATGATATGAACGAATCAGTTAAAGAACTCGCATGTGGGTTACTATAGGTATTGAAGCTTTGATCCACAGTTCTTCTACCTCTAACGCTACTACCTGTGAGACTTCAGTTACGGTCGGTTCTTTCGTCGTTTCTTCTGGCTTTAAAACGTGCCTCATGTATAAATAATACTTTATCATGTCTTCATAGGTGGTCAAAACAATCTTAATAAACTTCTTCTGTGACCCAAACACAGGGCACTTTAATCCAGTTCTTGTTTTTGCTTTGCAAGTGGAAGTCATTTTCACAATTTAAACATGGACTCGACAATACACAATTCCGAAGTTAAAATACACGAACGTAGACACACACTCAAGTAATGTATGTTTCTTTGTCTACCATCGCTAAAATGATACAAGATATGGAAATGAATTATAAATTGAATTAAGGTAGAATAAAAACGTATCAACGTCAGATTGTTATAAAAAACCCCAATTTTGTAGAATTCAAGGCCAGGGGGGAACCTCAAGATGAAAAGATAGAATAAAACTATTTTAGGTCTGTCATTATTATACCAAATGGCAACTTTTCCGCACTATTAATAGTTGAAATTCGAAAAAAAATATTTTTGCCTATACTTTCACTCCACCCTAATATACAGGGTGGTGCAAAATGAACGTTATGGTTTAAATGCTTTATAACTTCTTTATTTTTGAAAAAATTAATTGTTAGCATTATTTTGTCAAAATACAGCATATGAATGGAGAATATTGTTAACTTAAACGTGAAAAAGTACGTCTCGCAGGTGTCGCACATTTTCCGCTTCACAAAGTCGTGCTCTTTCCAACACATGTTGCATGACTTTTCGCAAAATTTCAGGGGTTATGGCACGGATTTCATTGCGAATATTGTTTTTCAGTTATTGGTTCCTTACTTAACCTTGTTCCTGAAAATTTGCAACCAGGCCATTTATTGTTGGCACTGAGGGTCCAGTCCGCACATTAAAATATCGACGATATGCACGCTGCGTCAGAATAACTGAGTTTCCGTTTGAAAAACAAAATTCAATGATTTTTGTTCGTTGTTCTATTGTGTACTGTTCCATTTCAAATTCCTTAAGCCTTCTTTACACATTCTGAAGCAAAAGAAAAAAAATGATATATTAAATAAAAAAGTTATAAAACACATAAACCGTAACGTTCATTTTGCACCATCACACTGTATCAATTTTTTTACTAGCTAGAACTTTTAACAGTAGTTATAAGAACATTCATGAATATTTCACATTTTTCATGAGCTTCACAGAGATTACATAATCGATCATTATACAAGTTATAAAATTGCCGATGAAAATGGATTTTATTAAGTTAACTAACGTAGTCAACAGCCATTGTAATAATGGTATATGTATTTAAACCAGAGTCGCATGCTTTTGAAATGTGTAATTTTCTTAAAAGCTTACGTTCCACAATTGCGTGATTTTATAACTTTTCAAAACATTCTTTTCCCGAGAACGAATATTCAGCACCAAATTATGTATGTAGTGAAACTATTGAAGGTTTTAAAGTAACCTAAAATACTTAATGGAACAGCTGAAACATTCTTATGAATATATTTCAGAATGTCACGCTAGGGAATATCCGTATCAGCTAGTGACTATAGAGACTATAAAAGACTTTCCCTCTTGTTCAATATTTCGACTCTCGATTAAGCTACTGGACAATAACAGAGTCAGAACACAATTTTATCGAATACAAAAGTTTGAAAAGAACGAATTCAGATATAAAACTTAAAGTATCTATAGATGTTTATTTAAGGCCATGGAGAAAATCTTTAAACGTTCTCTGGTAGTTTTCCAGACTCAAATAGAGTTATTGAAAATATATCGTTTTTTGCCAATCTTGACAAGGAAACGTGGCTTGCAATTGCATGAACTCAAAAATGTAGCTTACACGCAAAGTTCCGTGACTGTAATAACGCCATCGTCCTACCTCTTTATGGTCGTTAGTAAGTAAGTAGAATCGGTATGAGACAGATAAAGTTATAGGCTTTTCATTTCATTATTGTGTGGTCCAAAATTATAAAGCGATGAATACATGGTGGAGATGGAGAAATTCAGTTTAAAGAGCTCTCAAATAATGAATTAAAGCATTTTTGAGCTAAAAAAGCACCACTTTGAAACTAATTTTTATATGCTCTCTTCATAAAAATTATTTAATCTTTACCCTTATACTAATATTTAATAAGTAGTTTTTCTAATGATTCGTTCTAAACGGTTGTACAAATCTTTACGAACACTGTTAAAAATAGGTACTCAAACATAAGTAAAATGTACTCTTTTTTCAGTATATTCGATGCTTATTACTTTAAAACTTATTTGATGTGCTATCTTCATAAAAATTATTTAATCTTTACCCTTATACTAATTAAGTAGTTTGGTAATGATTCGCCCTAAACGGTTGCACAAATCTTTACGAACACTGTTAAAAATAGGTACTCAAACATACGTAAAATGTACTATTTTTTTAGTACATTCGATGCTTATTATGGCTCTGAATACATAAGTTTCAATTTTGAAAAAACATGTATTCAAAAATAAGTACAATAAATAAAAATAGCAGATGCTAGCCTACATAAGCTGCCTTCATAAATCCCTTACAATAACTATCGACAATTACGACCAAGACTTACCGGAACCTTAAGCACCGCAGTCCAGTGCCTTATCCGTTGTACTACCAAGGAGACTTGAAGAAGTTATAAACAGAAGAAATGTTAAGAAGATGTGCCAAAAGAATGGGAAGTAAGATAATTGAATTGCAATAACTCAGTTTCCGTTTAAGCAATCGACATCAAATATTGTAGAAAACCATCTTCTGAACAACTATTTTAAGTTTGTAAGGTCGTTTTGTTAAGATGGCTTGAACAGAAGCTTAGATTATCAATATTAAACCACACTGCTCATTTTTGAGAAAGTACTGTTACTTAAATTTGAATATGTCATTGCTCATTTACGATGCAATTGTACTCAAAGAAAAATGAGTAGGTTCAAGAACTCATTTTTAAGTACTTTTTTTTTACAGTGAATCTTTGCATGTACATGATACTCAACCCGGAATAAGGTATAGGCTGTATTTTATTACGTTGTGACAAAACGATAGTTATAAAAATATAACACAGATGAAATGTTTGTAACAAGAAAAATTCATTTCGTTAAGTATTTTTGCCAATGGCTTATGTAACAGTGATTTTCTTTCTTATTGCGCCTTTCAGACAAGAATGTAACGACAATCTTGCAAGTAAATATAATGGCATACAGAGGAGAAAAAAAAAATCCTATTTATTTCAAACTTTATTTTACGTTAAAAACTCTTTTATTTGGCAAACCTATTAAAATAAAATAATTAATAACTAATTTCTTAATAAAACAATAACTTTCTTAATTAAACAATAACTTTCTTAATTAAACAATAGGTAACAATTAAACAATAGGTAGGTTTAATATTTAAACAATTATATTCATATTTTTACGACTATTTTATTTCTTTTGCAAGGAAACTACGCAATTTTATAAAAAAAAAAATTAAGAGTTTAATAGTGATTTTAAAAATTATTCAAAAACAAATATTTTTTTTTAATAAATACAACGGCTATTTTCGGGATTGTTAACGAATAGCTATTAATTTGAATTTTTAAATTAAAAAAGTTATCGTAACATTACATATATAGTTATTAATTTTCTACTTGAAACAGAAAGTCTCTTGTATGAGTAAAGGTCAAGTGCAGTTTATTCAATCATACAGCGGTTTCACTTTCATAGTATGTAGTTTGACTTTTTTCAGATCGTTGACCTATTCCTATCTCATATTTACTAGTTAATGAGTCATTTTATATTTAAAGTTTTAAGTGTGCAAGTATTTAGATAATCGCATATTTTAGATAAAAATTCTCGACACTTTAGTTAAAATTACACCGAAAAATCTTTTTTTCAATAGAGTAATGCATTTTAAATTAAAATATTCAACGCATTTTAAATTACCTTTAAAATGAATTTTTTTAATTTTATTTTGTTGAAAAAAATTATAAATTTAAATAGCTTAAAAAGACTAGGAACTCAAAGTCATAGTCTTCTAAAGCTCTTTAATAATAAAATTGATATTTGAAAAAAATATCTATTTTAATATTCTCTTTTGTAGGTATATATGTAGATAGCAAAAAACATCTCGCTCCTATACGTATAAAAGAAAAAAAATTACAAAGACAACATAGCGTACATTTTTATAGGGTTTAAGAATAGCTTAAAAAGACTAAGAACTTAAAGTTCATTGTCTTCTAAAGCTATTTAATAAAAAAATAATATTTGAAAAAAATATCTAATTAAATATTCTCTTTTATAGGTGTATACGTAGAAAGCAAAAAGCATCTTGCTCCTATACGCATAAAAGAACCAAACTACAAAGACAACATAGCGTACATTTTTATGGGGTTTAAGAGTGTTGACATTACTCACAATGAGAACTTAGAGCAATCCTGGAAGGACTGGACAGGAGCCCGTATAGTGAATACCTGCTTGAGGAAAGAATTCTACATCAGCCGCTATTCCTTTTTCCATAGAATCCAGCCCCCAGATCCAGAACTGTTCATGTACATTTTACTAGTAGAGTGCCACAATGTCAAGAACACGAATGTCACATATATATTAGACTTCGTACAGAAACTCAGGGTTGAACGAGTTTTTGGATATTTAACGGTCTATCGTAAAGAGCACTTGGCTTCTACCTCAGCTATTATCCAAGGTATACTCGCAGATCAAGATGAGTTTGGCGGCAAGGTTGATATATGACAGATAATGGAGATGCTTGCCTCCAAAAGACGAGACACTGCTGTTGTGGTTAAGAACTATGGTGCGAGTTCTGCTAACTATTGTTCGGATGATTCTAAACTACTTTCTGGTTTGCTTGAGAAATTCAGCTGACGATTCATTTGTTGTAACTATTTCATTTTGATCAAGTGCTTTAGAAATATAGAATACATGTTTTTGCTTCCAGTTATTTCTAATACTTTTTACATTTAACATTTTTAGTGCTAAGTCCAAGCTTAAATGGAGGATCATTAAGAAATACATTAAATTTATATGTAAAAACGGGAATCGTATGTATTTATGGCTTCTATGAGTCATTGAAAAAAAAATTCACTTAGGGAACTAAAATTTTGTACAAAGCATATGAAGACTTTTCTTCTGCACCGAGTCTGCAGCCACGTAGTACAGCTAAAAAGTATTTTTCATATCCACTATCTCTTCAAAACTATCATGTTCAAAAATTCAGAACCTTAAGCATAAAACTGTGAATTATTATATATTCTAAACTTACATATAACTGTTCTTAAATTATACACAATTTTTTTTGTTCTGATTTTCTCCATTGAGCGGGAAGAAAAGGTTACACAAAATATATAATTATTATAATCGCAGAAAATGTTTCTTAATTAAGGATCATAAACTGTATTGAAGGGTTTCAAACCCGATACTTTGATCGATAAGTCCGATCAAAAGAATCACTGTGTAGTAATTTTAGTGTACCATATGGTACACTAAAATTATATTTCTGGTATATATATATATATACCAGAAATTATGGAAGAATTTGATACTTTGCGTGTCTCAAATGAATAAATTATTAAAATGTTTAAAAAAAAATTAATTTCTGCTTATGAATGAGTGAAATATAGAAAATATATTAACGGCAATTAAATTTTAACAGAATGTGTTTACTTTAATAAGATTTGCATTAACGGAAGTACTCAATATATATCTTGCCGACAAAGATTTTTACCTTTCAATTGGATTACGCGATTATTTATTTACAAAAGAATTATTAAAGTTAACAGCAATACGAGATTTTCACGTGACGTATGAAGAGGGAACTGACTATTAGATTTTGTTCGTTTAGTCACCATGCTTGCTATGATGGGAAAGTTTGTTTGCCAAATAAGTATATTTTTATTTTATATATGAATAAATTTAAATACAAAAAAAACTTATTTATAAGTTCCTTATAATCAAAATTACAACCAAATATGGAAGAATATTTTTATTTTAACACAAAAAAATCCTTCATATACGATGTGTACAATCTATAGCAGTGTATTAATTAGAAATTTCTATATTTCGGCATTATTGTAAATTGTGACAAAAACTTTAAAATTATATTAAAGAAGCTGATAAGTTCCATGCTAATCCTACGGAACTTTTTCTGCGTCTCGTATTGTTCTCCGTATTTAGTGTCAACAGCGGTCTTCTTCTTCTCGGCATGATGGAAAGTGCTAAATGAAAGCTACAGTGATGGCCTTCATTTAGAACTAATAGATAATTGATTGTCCCACTAATTTTCTATACGATTTAAATAAGGAAAATATGCAGGTTAATCTACCTGCTGAGCTCCTTGGCTCTCAAAAATAGTGATACACCATAGATAAACGATGGGGACGAACATTATGTTTCATTAGAATGAAGTTTTATCCTATTGCACCTCTAAATAACTTGGCATAAAGATCAAAAACTTCGTAAATGTATTATTCTGCATTCATGGAACAGCAGGTAGAGAAGAAGTACAGGCCAACGCAGTCATTTAACCCTCCCAGTGGCCGATCTAAAATTTTCCTTTACCTAGCAAACGGCACCCATCTTAAAAAGCTGTGGCCTTCTTAGCGGCAGGTAGTTTTAAGAGGCAAGTTCCTTCCCCCCTTTGCGGTTTTTCCAAGTGACAGTGATGTATTGCTCAATTAGCGGACTGAGGGACCGAACCCAGAAGGGAGGGGTTCGTCTTCTTTCGCGACAACGCGTTCCCTTGCGCCCGTGGCAAAAGATCATTAGTATACAAAGGCCGGTGTTGAAATGACCCTCGGTTTAGTTCGCAGATGTGGTTGTGCTCAGTAAAGGGAGATTTAGTTTAAAGTGTGCATTATCGCACTGCACAGTGTTTTGTACAGATAGCATTTTTTTCTTTTCAAGGAAGTAGTTTTTCTTTACAACTTTTGCCTCTGCGCAACAAATGAAGATTTAACATTTAGAAGATGTGGTTGATAACTGAGAGCATACACGTTACTATTTTCCTAATACAAAAAAAATATTAATAACTAAATATATGTTTTATTTTTGATTGTTATGTGGATTATATAATTTTTTGATTACCCGCTTCGTAAATCTAAGTATTTCAAAATAAAGTTGCAGATTTATAGTATAGACAATATTTTACCAAAGCCGCGAAATGTAAAAATATCAAACAATATTAATTATATTTAAAAGTCTTACTCTTATTAAAAATAATTAATAGTGTTCCGTCCTAAAATGTTTAAATGTATAGCCGGAACGCTCCGGAACGGCGTTCCGGTACCTCTCTTTAGTAAAAAATTATTATGATTCCAGATTTGGGTTTGATGGATGCTGCATTGCACTCCCACACTCCACGGAAGGTTACTGTTCTGGTACCTCTATTTTTAGAAATCGAGCACTGACTATAAGTATATGCGAAGAAATAGCAAAATGTTAGGGGGTGGGTGCATTTTTTTTTTGTTTTACAGACAATGATACAAGTCTATTGTAATAAAATTCCCAGCCTTTCTAAAGGGATGTTGAATAAAGTAAATAGAGTGTAAGTTTAAGGCTGTTTTTTCACACACCGGGAAAACCAGTACCGGTGATGGCGCCGGATGCAATGCTACGGTATACATTGCCGCATCGGGCTACGTGAAAAGTTCTAATTTAATAACATTGCCACCTGCTGCCGGTGCCGTACCCGACTCCGGTTTTCCCGGTGTGAGAAAAAGCGGCCCTAATGACTGTCTTTTAACTGCAAAAATGTATTGTGGAGACAAGGGGGAGGGAGGAAAGTATGGGGAGGATTAAAACTAATGTATCAGTGCGTGACATGGAGAAGAGGGATAGACAAATAAAATGAAAAATAGCGTGGCGTAATAAATGACCGCTCTTTGTACGAATTTTTAAATCGTTTTATTACTTCCTTTCTTAAATTTCCAATTTTAAACCTTACATTTACTTATTTTAGACTTTTATAGATTACGTTATATTCAAAACAATTTTAATTGCATGGTCAAAACTTTTCCTCATTAAAATTTCCATTTTATAAGAGTTTCATTCTTTCCACGTCATCTGAGTAGAGATGGGCACATTTTTCTTATATAGTTATTGAATACAATTTGGTTAAGATATTATGTTAATGGATTTTAGTGTAGTTGTGTTGTTTATGATTTAATGATTATTATTGCTTATTTTTGAAATAGTGATTATGTATAATCATTGTCAACAGGACGTAGAAGCAGTAGAGTGGCAGTGTTTCCATGCTGGTTTCGTACAATTACTACCATTCAATTATTTTAATTTTTATTCGTCAGACAAGGACAGTGTATCACAGCGTTCTCTTCTCATTTATTAAGATGACACCCTTAATTATCGTGCGACGTAATAATATATTCATTTAAAAAATTAAATATAACAAACTAGAAAGTTAATTCGAAATCAGTTTAGAATACCTCATGCGTTTATAATAGCTTCGAATCTTATGTTGCAATTTTGAAAAATACGCATATTTTTTAAGTATATATGAGCACGCGTAAGTTGAATAAATTTTAGTTAGTTAAATAAAAGTTGTGGCCTCTAGGCACGGGCCTAATGCGTCTATTGGTAACTCCTACCTTGATTCCACCAGCACCTGAAGATATATCTTCCGTAATAAATTCATTCACGTCCTGAGACTCTACTGAGGAACCATCCGAATTTATTATTCATGTTAAGCTTGCACCTTTCTCCACTGTGGGAGGTATTCCTCTGTGTATTTGGCTGAACCGTTCACAGTATTCCATCGTACAGCACAGTTTTTATTTCACAGTCCCTCAACTAGCCTCTAATGAGATTGGCAGAAACAACAATTTTTTCCTTTGTCTTCGACCGTATAACTAACGCAAACAGTGTAATTGGAATACTATTCGAAAAACCGTTGGCCACATCGTCTCACAAAAACACTCCAACAAGTCAAGTCTATAGAGTAAAATAAGATCGTAGGAATAAAAAAGCCGAGTCAGTGTGCATTTGTAATTCTCCTCAAACAACCCATAAATAATGAAGTGGAACTGAAGAAGTTGTAAACATCCAATTAATGTTGCTATAAATTGGATCGAAATCGGAAGCATATGCCGTTCGCATACTCTTGGCATACAGCCTCCGCGATCATCAGTTCGATAGCATGTTTGGCATATTTCTCGCATACTATAAATCAGTCGGGCATACGAAGGGCATACACGTGTCATATTAATATTTTGCCTCGGGATATATTCAGTTTAAATATATTTCGTAATCAGCTATTGGAAGTTGTATTGATTAAAAAGAACCTGAAAAATTGCTTTTCGGGACATCGTGCTTCGTTTATACAAGATGTTTTATTTCTCTTTGTAGCTCAACTGTGTTTTGTTTTTTTGGTAACGTTTAAATAACAGATTTAAAAAACTTTCGAATTTTCTATATAGCAGAGCTCGTAACACTTTTTACATGTGTCCCTAGGGGAAAAGGGACTAAAAATCTTTAAAAAAAGGACCTATAAAACTTAAATACTCATTAAATTTTAGGTCATCAATGTTAGATACAAAATTATAGGAAAAACTCAATAGAGCAAAAAGAGTTTTAAATAAAAAAAAGCTATATTTTCTATGTAACAATACATGCTAGTCGCGCACTGGCAACTATTGGACATCTAAATGAAAAATTAGTTGCTTGTAACAGAAAAATTCAAATTGTATCTGCTCATTTAGAAATTATTGGGCATGTAACTATTGTGCGAAAATACTTTTTTAATATGTTTTCAATAATCTCACGTTTGTTTGTTTTTAATTTTAAAATTATGGTCCGAATTGAAATTTAGCAGTTATACTTATGCCACTTATGTCTATTTTACAAATAAAATGTAAATCGAACAGTATTTTTCTAATTACAATATGAGGTAATGGGAATATATATAATTACAATTTACACTTGAACCTGCTATTTATCATTCTTCTCCTAAACAAGGTCTTCATTTACATTTTGTTTTTGATACAATGCATAAACGAGATCCGGTGGTTCTGGAAGGACAGAAATTTTTTACACATGGCCCTATATTCTACACCAATGTGATTAATTACATTTGTAAAGACAAAAACAGTAAGCCTGCTCCTGATTTAACGATATTTCGAGAGTTGCAACACCCTATTAGCAGACCCAACATAAATATTAATATTTGGTTAAATAGGAGAGGGGAAAGGGCCAGAAATGTGTTATCATAGGCATAAAGGGGAAAAAATATTTTTGCTAAAATAAGGGACCGTATTTTAAAAAAAAAAAAGGACTTTTAGGGAAAAAAAGGGACCTGCTGCGAAGCCTGATACAGTTCTCGAACGTCTTTTGTTTCATTGTTCCAGAATTGGATTTCCTTACATTTTAACCTGTATAGTCAGACCTAATTAATGGCTATTCCCCAAATTCCACTAATTTGATTTTTAAAATTAAACGACACACATATACCTTCTTAATAAAAATGAATATATAATCAGATTATTTTTTCTTCAAAAAAATAGCTTACAATGAAAAACTAGCGTAATTTAGGGGTTACTTGAACAACACAAACCACAGCTCTCAAAAGAACTCCTTTATTCCTAACAAGCTTACCCCCCCCCCCCCTTCCTGAACACATAGCAGGATAAGATGTGATCCACCAGCTGCTATTCGCACCTTTCTAAGAAAACCTAACTTTGGATTGCACGTGGCTTCCGTATGGAGGAACTAGTTTTCGCAAACAATGCGCCTCTTTGGTCAACAGGCAGCAGCAGGGCGGGTCCGCAATTGTCATGTCGTAGTATTTTTACACAGAATGCTCTCTATACATCATAATGAATAGGGGTTGGGTGACATAGCACGGGCTTTGGTTCAGGATCTCTCCATAAAGGAAAACCCGGGAGTCGTAATTTTGACAATGATCAGCTGACTAGGACAAGACCTGAGCAAACACCCTATGCACCTGACACAGTCGTGGGGACTTCGAGCCACGACAGATTAAACGTGCACAAATCCGCTATTTATTTAGGATGGACATTTTTTTTGCGTATGAAAATGTACGAAGCTGCAACCCCCTGATCACGACCTCGCTGCGCAGTTGTCGATATTTGAACTCACAGCTCGCCAATTACGAAATTTACAACTTTACTATGGAGACCCAGTGTCTTATAAAGCTAGGAAAAGAGTATTTTAAATTAATCCGACAATAATTGTGTAAGATTTTCGAATTTATTTAAAGAATAAATCGGACAGTTGCCAGTTCCGTTCCTCCGCAATAAACATCAACCGTGTATAGGGGAATTGTGCACGTTAAACCTGCCATGATCCAAAGTTTTCACGCCTATGTTAAATGAAGTTGGTGCCAGCTCAGGTCTGTGCTCGTCATCTGAATATGTTAAAATTAAATCCTTTATTTCATAAACTAAGTGTACTTTTTTTCAAATTATCTGAAAATAAAGAAAAATATTATATCTTTTATAACATTGATTTTTAAAATTGATATAGAAAATTTAAAATATTTGATAACATCTTCCCGATGTGGATGTAGCGTATAATTCAATTATAATATTTATTCCTTACTTTAAAAATAAAAATCAAATTTTGCAGTTAGTTAGTTACTGCAATAAATTACGTTTTTACTATAAAGCACGCATTTTTATAGTTAATTTGGCAGTTGATGGAATGACATGGACAATGTTGATGGAATTGTGTACAAAAATATGCCTTTTTTACATAAGTTTCTGATTCCGTAAAAAAAAATTGTACAAATAAGAAACTTTAATTATTCCACACGGCGCAAACAAAAAGAGTTTATCTGAATTCCGTACCGTACAATCTGATAAGATTAATTATTCAATTACAGAAATCACATATTCACCTAATGTTTACCTTATAACAACCTCTTTCTTTTCCCGCTCGTATTAAACCTATCAACCATGGATTTCTATTTTCCACCATTATGTTTTCTCGTCCCCCCCCCCCCCCCATACCATTTTGCAGATTTTGTCCGGGGCCATCGTTGAACCGCTTTGTTCATTCCACTCGCAAGCGGTTTTCAATTGCCCCTGAAAACACACCTGGTGAAGAGCCGCAGTCGTACAAAAGAATGGTGCTTGTTTGTGCTTTTCTTTTCGACTGGAAACCGGGTCTGTTAGCCATTGGTATTTACTAACAAAATAAAAAACACAACCACTTCACCGACACATTTTATTTCCCCGGAATCCAGTCTAGAGTCGGGCATTATGAAAATTTAAATTGTCATTAGAGCCTTCTCAGAAACACTCACATTGCCTAACACGTGGGCTCACTGTACAATCCTACACAACTGCAAATAGTTTCCACCAACAATAAGAGTTATAGGATTTTGGAATCAACCGACCCGATTTGACTTTAGGGCACACTCTACAGCTTAGCGAATAGCAAAGGAAAGAATGTATAACATATGGAGAATTTGTATATGGGAAAGTTAATACTAACAGGATTACGAAAGACTCCCAATCTTATTTTATAATAAATTAAAACATTTAAAAAATATTTCCACAATTTTTTTTGTAAGTTAATAATCTTAATAATATAATTAATCTTACGATTTAACCCACATTTTGTATTTATAATCTGGGGCCTCCAGTTGTTCAATGCAAAAAGGCCTTTAGCTGGAAATCAGAGGATTACTAGTTCGAGCCCAGGCGTTGGACTTGACAAAGACAATTAAAAAAAAGTAGGGACTTGCGATTGGAGGGTTGCCAGTTTCGCTACAAAAATGCTAGAAAGTCGTCCTGAATATCCAACAAATTATACTGGCGTGTATATGGGACTGGTGCAAGATAAATCTGATCTCGAAACAATGTCATGACGCCTATTGAGGTCGCATGGGGTGCCATCTCAGGTTGTGTTCTCGTCATCTGACCATTCAAAAATACGAGGCATCGTTCCTGGGTCTTTCCTTCGAGATAGACCCCGAACCGTAGCCAATAGCCCAATGTGCAGCTCTAATGCGACGTGGTCGCCAATAGCCCACTGTGCAGCTCTAGTGCGACGTTATTTAACCAAACCAAAACCAAAATCTAATGCGACGTAAATTAATCGAACCAAATCGTATATATAATCTCCCGGTTGTAAACTGACAAATTGGAAGCATACAAAAAAAGTTTTTTATATTTTACTCTCTCACATTTGATGCACATATTCGCTGACGAATCGATTTAGGGGATACAGCCTCTTTCCTAGAGGTATTGATCCATGAAAGATATAACGTGCAATATCCCCTCATCACATGATAAGTTTCTAATAGTATTTGTCTGGGATAGAACAAGATTAACTTGGGCATTTCAGCATGCCCAATATAAATATTACAGTTGTAAATAATTTCTGTAAGTAATTTCTGTAATAACTCAATGAATTTGAAAAAACTTATACAAATCAAATATTTCTTATAATCAAATGATAGATTAAAATTAAAATTTTGTAATCGAGGATTTTTAAAACTTTAAAAAAAAAACTGCTCCTGTAAATAACGCTTTGATATATTAAAAAATATTTCGAAAAATTAATGAATTAATTTCAAAATATAAGTTTATTCTATAAGATTTGTCATAATTTAATTTTAATAAATTTATAAATTGTTTGTAACCAATTATTAATCAATCAATAACATTTATTATTTCCAGCAAAAAAAAATCAGTAAAAACTTTTCTAAAATAATAAATTTAATAAGTAATGAAATAATTTAAGTAAAATACTATAATATTTTAATTGGATGTAATACTTTTAATTAGTACATATATAATTTAAATTTAATGTAAAAATTAAAACAGATGAAATTATTTAAATTACTTGACATATTTTAATTAGATCAAATAATTTTAATTAGTTGAAATAATTTTAATTAGATGAAATAGTTTGAATTAGATCAAATAATTTTATTTAAATGAAATAACTTGTTATTTGAAATGTATTTTTTAATGCATATTAATAAACTGAAAAACTATTAGAATTTTGTATTAAAACTTTCAATGGTCACCATCCCAATTTAAATCCGAATAAAAGGATATAATTAAACCTTAATATTTTAATTCCTTAATTTTTCCGATAAATCAGAACCAAAAATATTTTCTTTCATAACTTTTCTCTTAAGTTTTTTAAAATAGCAATTATTATATTCAGTACATTAACAGTTTCGTTCCTATTAATAATATCAACATTCCAGCTAAATATAAATTCGAATACTTAATGGAAGACAACATCTAAAATTAATTTAAAAAATCAATATTAAGTTTTTAAATCATCACTTTACGCTTCTCAAGTAGACAACTAAAAGATTGCCGTCTTCTACAAAAGTGAATAGTGTCTTTCCCCCAACAGGGGAAAGAACTTCCATATGTCTTTCAGCCCAGCCCCCAATTAGTAAGCTATGGGAGGTCTGGGGGGAAGGAAAAAAGATAAGAGACGAGAATACTCGTCGGTGCCGCTCAGGGTGTAGAAAAGCTAGACGAGTATACTCGTCCTGTGCCGCTTTCCGTACAGAAAAGTTTCCGAGATATCTCGTCGTTGCCGCCAGGAGGGTTAAAATGATTCTGGTCAAGACCATGATTTCACAGCCTTCGATGTTTTTACATATTCTTTTAGGCTTTATTGCATGTGATTCGTTTCCCTTACTAGCTGGACGTTACTAGTGATTCGTTTTCATTACTAGCTGAACGCCTTTATCCACTGGGTAACTGTGAAGGCTCTCAATATGGATGAAACATGGCCATGGCTGAAATAAGAGACTTGACAAAAATGTTAAAATCCATTCAACTTATGATCATCAGAGGGTTGCCTTCATCGCTTCAAACATACTAGAAAGTCGTCCAGAACATCCAACAAATTATACTGGCGTGTATGCGGGACTTGTGTATGATAAATATGATCGGGTCCAATGTCCTGACACCTGTTGAGGTTGCGTCGGGTGGCAGCTCAGGTGTTATCCTCTTCATCTGCCTATGGTTGAAATATACGATGCATTGTTCATGGGTCTTTCCTTGGTTTGGTTTGGTTAATTAACGTCGCAATTAGAGCTGCACAGTGGGCTATTCTCGACGGTTCGGGGTCTATCTCGAAGGAAAGACCCGGGAACACATACCCATTCACATTCATACATGCACATCGTTATTTTAGAACCATGGTCAGATGACGAGGAAACACCTGAACTGGCACCCAAAGCCTTCAATAGACGGTCGGGACTTTGGACCCCGATCAGATTTATCTTGCACCAGTCCCGTATACACGCCGTTAATTTTTGCGGATGTTCTGGACGACTTTTCTAGTATTTTGTAGCGAAGCTGGCAACCCTCCGATCACACTGTCACTACTTTTTTTTACTTTTCTTTGTCAACCCATGGTCTAGGATCAAACCAGGTATCCTCGGATTCCCAGCTGACGCTTTTAACGCTCGGTCTTTCTTTGGAGATATGCCCAAACCGTCGCCAATAGCAAAATGTGCAGCTCTAGTGCGACGTTAATTAACCAAACCAATCAATGCGAGAGTTTCACGCGACATATCATAATGGAAACTTACTAGAAGTTTCGATTTCTTCCCTGCAGTAGACAACTTTGATTTTGTTTATTTAGTCGCTACGCTTGTAATTATGGGAAAGTTTGTTCATAAAATTTGTTTTTTCCAAATAAGTCATATTTTTATTCTAGATATGAATAAATTTAAATACAGAAATACTTATTTTATATATGTATATAATTAGAATTACAACGAAATACGGAAAAATACAAATACAAATATTGACGACCAACAACAGGCTCAAGGCTCAACAAGGTTGGTCCATCTAGTACCTCTTAACTATCCCCCAATGCATATCTAACTTCTTCTTAAAATTCGTTACTCCTTTACAATTAACAATATTCACTGGCAAGTTGTTCCATTTGTCTATTACCCTATTATAGAAATAGTGTTTTCTCCCTTCCCGATTAAAATGGGATTTGTTTAACTTAAACCCATGACCTCTCGTTATATCACTCATATTAAAATTTAAACCCTCCACATCTCCTTGTTTGATAAATTTGAATAGTTAAATCAAATTTCCCCTAACCCTTCTCTTTTCCAGAGTATACATATTCAAATTCCTTAATCTGTCTTTATAATTCATGCCTGAAAACCCTTGAACCATTTTAGTAGCCCTGTGCTGAATTTTCTCTAACAATTCAATGCCTTTTTTAAGATATGGTGACCAGAACTGTACAGCATACTCAAGATATGGCCTTACTAAACCTCTGTACAATGGCCAGATAATATCCTTAGATTTTGATGAAACACTTTTTCTGATGTACCTCAACATTCTATTAGCTTTTTTGTTATCCACTGTACATTGATGACTCATTTTAAAATCCTCATTTACCAACACTCCCAGATCACTTACAATCTCACTATTTTTGATTTCTGCACCCTGTAAGACATATGCAGCCTTACTATTTTTGATACTCATGTGCAACACTTGACATTTACTGATATTAAAAGGCATACCCCATTTAACAGCCCATTCTGATATTTTTGTTAAATCACCTTGTAATTGCTCTATTTGTTCCCGAGAATTCACAGTCCCCATAATTTTTAAATCATCTGCAAAGATGCTGCTCCCAATCTCCCAACTAATATCATCAATAAAAATAATAAATAAAAGTGGACCTAACACAGAATCCTGTGGCACTCCACTTTTAACTTCTGCCCACTGAGAGTAATTACCTTTAATTTGCACCCGCTGACTCCTACCAATTAACCAGTTCCTTATCCATTGTAAAATTTCACCCCCAATCCCTAACCTTTCTAACTTGAACAGCAACCAAGCAGTTCCCTCGTGGGGAACTTTATCAAATGCCTTCTGGAAATCAATGTATACTACATCTACACTATTCATTTTATCTAATTCTTCAGTAACCTTATCGTAGAATTTTAAAAGATTTGTTGTACAAGATCTTTCTTTCCTAAATCCATACTGATTATCTGACAGCAAGCTCTCTGATTCCAAAAATGATATGATGCTGTTTTTTATTAATGCACACAGAACATGCAACACAGAAAATGCTTCATAAACGATGAGTATAATACATCTCAGTGTATGAAGTAAATATTTCTAAATTGAAATATTATTTAATGACAAAACTTCAAATTATAGTACAGGAACTGAAGTTCCACACTAATCCTACGGAACTTCTTCGGCGTAAAGATTTTCTCCATGTTCGGTTGGAACAGCGGTCTTCTTCTTTTTTGCGTGAAATTCCCCCATAGCCTAGAAAATATTTATACATTATCCTATCACACGAAAGTGAATAACCACGAGGAATTTTCTTTTTAATATATCCTGAACCATCCTCAAAAACTCACTTATTTTTGTCACTGTGCAGTTCTAGTGAAGGATTTTCAACCAATTCACTATTACTGATATTTAAAAGTTGGCAGTACTTTTCATAATGTTTACTTTTAAAAGGTAAACAAACAAAGCGTGTTTTTTATTTTTGAGAGACCAATGTTTTGAGCTCATGATTCGTACTTATAATTTGTCTGCATTTGTTTCAGCCTTTAAAAAAGTAACCGCGAAATTGTCTTTCATTAAAAAATCGCGGTATTTTTACTACGCTAATTGTGTCTCTTCATTGGGTAAGAAAAAACCTCTTCGCTGTTGTTGTTATGGTTGCATGTGAAATATAATTCGTTTAACTGAACTCTTTTTCATTAATTATAGAATTTATAAGTAAGAAAAGAACAAATTCAGATTGTAAGCATCCTAAAATCATCAAGATGGATGAACAGGTACGTTTGTTAAACAATTATAATTCAAAAATATATATTATGCACCACAAATTGACTTTTCTTAATACTAGATAACCATATATTGGGCTTGGTTAAACACATGGACCTCGTTTGAACCGCAGATGGTACAGCAGTAACAGGGCTCGTCTATTATATCTGCAGAACTATATCACTGTTTCCAATTTATTAAAAAAAGTGAAAGTTTAAATGATTAATCTGTCTTTTACGGTCATCCTGATTTTTCACCAAATCTGGCAATCAGGTGCCAAACGCCGACGCAGGGGGAAAATGGAATTATTTTATTGGAAACTAAACCAGTTTTTGTCGCCAAGCAACGTTTTACTGTTGCGAATATAAGAATTTTCAGAAAAGTTGCCAAGTTCGACCGCATATGATAGATTAACCGTTTAAATTGCATGCCAAATCCGGTTGTTTGTTATTGTAATTAGATTATTATTGTTTTAAATGTTGATTTTTCTGTTGCAAATCTTTAAATACAATGTGTAGAAAGTATCTCTCTGAGCCAATGTCATTTAGTGTCCTAACGGCAGAATTTTAAGCTCCATGATCAGTTGTGCTGGAAACAGTATGGCAACTACCTACTTTAAACTCCAAAAAATGCTTAATGTAAAAATGTCATTTCCCCCCCCTGCCATACCTTTATTTAATTTTTTCAGCCATATCTATATAATTTTTTCAATGCCGTACATATATATAAGTTTTTCCATGCCGTACCTGACACTGTCTATTAATAATAAAGATCAGTATGCATGCTCATCAGGACGAAGAGGGGGGGGGGAGGGTAATTAGCAACAGGATTTTATTTGTTTTGGTGTTGCAATTACCACAATTTAGCTTTTGCTGTCAAGTACTAGATTATACCTCTGCACATTTTAATTCTCAATCATTTGATTGCATTTTTTGTTACTTTTAATTTTCAAATACTTACAGTGGGAGTACAGTAGAACTTCATTATAATGAAACCTATTATAATGGACACTTAAAAAAATTGTAATTATAATAAAGGATGCTTTATTTTATCTGACGAATTTTACATTTCCAATCAAGATATTGAATATCAAACAGTTTCAGTGCAGATTTTGAAGCTGTTGAACCACTTAGAAAAAAACTTACTTGTTTCAGAGAAATCTACCTGACAAGCTTCAAAAGTCGAGAAAATTATGCCTGGCAGAAAAATAAGCAAGCAGCATGTATTAGCTTTACAAATGCAGATGGTAGCTGGATGTATTAGCTTTACAAATGCAGATGGTAGCTGGATGTATTAGCTTTACAAATGCAGAAAATTAATTATATTTTCAAACTACTGAATGTACAATCAACATGAACCAATACCTTTTTGTTCTAAAGATTAATGCAGTGTATGTACACATCTTTTCCAATTTGACCTTTGTTAAAGGCTGTTTTCTATTTTATATATAATAAACACTGTTTATAGCTTACTACTGTACTTCATTGATGTGCTACCCCCCTGTTGCATTAACCCATTTTAGAATACTTTTTTATAAACCAGACTTCTTTAAAAAGGACAACCTTTAGCCCCTATTAGTCCGTTATAAAGTGGTTTTACTGGATATTTAGAAAACTTTAGAGTATTGCATTTAAATTGTAGATAAATTTACAGAATTGCAGAGTATTTCACAGTTTAAAAGTTATAATTTTCATCAACTCATTCTGTACATGGATCAGGAGGTCAAGAGTTTTGTTTTTCAAATACCTCCCTTCATATTCTAGGATATATTACTATTTTACTTACATTCAGAATTTTTTTGATAATTTATTTCAAATAGTAAAATTTATAGACATTTTTAAAATTGTAACAATGTACATTTATTTTTTAGGAAACCATTTTGAGTTCTACTATTACATTTGTAAGTGGAAATTCGGGCAAAATAGCTGAGACAGAATCATTGTTGAAAGATATTACAACAAAGGTTAAAAAAAATATTTAAATATTTTCTCTAATCATCATTTTAATGTTAGAGTAACAGTTGTAAAATTAGCAGTTTGAAAGTTTATTTTTAAAAGACCTTGTTTGGAGTTCAACAAATAAACTATCTTGAATTTATAGCTTTTTAAAACTTTTTTCACTTATATACTTCTACAAGGCATGGTTACAGATAGCCAAAGAGTGGAGCCACCCAATAAGAGTGGGAACAAATGTACATGAATGTACTAAGTAAAAGTATATTTTTATAGAAAATTTAAGATAGAGCTATAACCAAGAAAGGCTATCCAATAAATGTACATTTTTGTAAAAAGTATGGCCTTAATGCATAGAAAATAATCAAAGAATTTTTTTTCGATACAAAGGACTCCCCATTTTTATTTATTTTAGAGTAATTTGTTATGCATTTTTATTACATTTTTCTTAATTTTACAGTTTTGCTTGGAAAAACTTTAATCTTTGCTTCTCACATACACATTTTAATTAGTATATATTAATAAAGTTATTGTTTTCTTGTAATTTGGATTTCAAATGTTATTACAGTTTATTTTATAATCACTTCTCACAATACAAATGTAACTTCATAATGTAATTGCTTAACACATAAAGTTTAGTTATTAAAACTAACATAAAATAAGCAAAATGACACAGGATTTAAAATGTCAATTTTCTTAATAATAAAGCATTATTAAATCATATTAGCTAAGTATTTTCAATGGCTGTAACTCACCCTATAAAAAAACTTTAGGGAAAAAATACTTAAATTATAACTTTTTTAAATTTTACTTAATTAATTTTTATTTGTATGATTCCATATAAATTGTAAATTCATTTATTAGATAAATAGTATGCATTAATTTTACAGGTGAAATTCTTAAAAGTTGATTTGCCAGAGTATCAAGGAGAAGCAGATTTCATCTCGGAATCCAAGTGCAAAAGTGCAGCTTCAATTATCAATGGACCAGTAATAATTGAAGATTCATCTCTTAGGTTTAATGCTTTGCATGGATTGCCTGGACCATACATAAAATGGTTCTATGATAAGCTTGGATCTGCTGGTCTGTTTAAACTTCTAGCTGTAAGTTCCCATATAAGTGTTACTACTTTTATTTTAAAAATTTTGTTAGTTATATATACTATTAAAAATTGTGACAAACAGAAATATTTATAAAAAATATGTCAGGTGGTTAATAGGTAAGTCCAAATTAATTGTTGACAAACAAAAATATTAATTTAGACTTACCTATTAACCACACCTGGCAGATACACACATGTATATCTGTTTGGATATCACCAGTTTTCCTGAGCATACATATATAAAACAATCTATATTTAGAACATTTTTCAAATTTAAAGCATTGGTGGGACTTTTGAAAGACTTTCCTATTAGAAGTTTTTTTTTTATTTATTAAAAAAAATATGTCCAAAATATTGTTTAAATTCTCTTGTACTGAAAACAAATCTATAATTTTGATTTTTGGCTTATCCATCAGTGGGTTAAATGTTATATTTGCGTGTAGTCAAACACTAATAATTTTACAAACTCTGTTGACTATTTTTTTAATGTGTGTATTATTTTAAATAAAATAATGCATTAATTAAAAAATATTGTTTCCCTTGAAAGATGGATCCCCTCCTTTAATAAATACAATATTTCATTTATATTTTCAGGAATCACACATTTTATGTAAATATTTAACATTCATTCCATAAGGCTCCCAAATCACAGATTTTATGTCTATATAGGAAAACCCTTAAAAAAAATTTATCTTAAAAATTGACCCTTCATAAAAGTATTGCTCTTAAAAACAGAGCTTTCACAAATCTTCTTTAGCTTCAAAAGAAACCCTTTACAAATTAAATGTACAAATGAATTCTCTTTAAAATAAAATCTAACCCTTCTCACAAAACGGCTAAGTTGCCATACACACTGTTGACATATACGTCAAGAATAGTGACCACTGACAAATTGAGCGAGCGCCGATCATAGCTTGTTGTTTATTTCGGAGAGCCAATCGTGATTGCATATGCACATTTAATTTTCGTTCTTCCTCAGATTTTGTTATTGTTTTCTGTCTGATGCTTTGATCATCCAATTAAAAATTATGAAAACCTAAAAGAAGTATTTGGAAAACTGAATTTAGCATTAAATTAAGGTTTCTTTATAGACATTATAAAAAAAGTTCTGTTTTACTTAACTTGTAGTACATATATTTATTATTGTGTATGTAGTTCACTAAATCAGGATCTTCATCTTAAAATTTGTTTAAAGGAACCTTAATTTAATACTAATTTTAGTTTCACAAAATTATGTGATTAGTGCACACACATGGTGTTTGAATGTACCATTCACAAAGGCTTCTGAAAAATGCAATGTACGCTTATCACTTTCGTGTAGAATGGGTCTTACAAGTTTATTATAATTTAAACATATATTTCTTTACAATTATTATTTGACTATATGTGCTAAGCAAAATATTTTAACATGGTGTTTGTTCTTTTAAAATTTATCTCAAATTACACTAAGTTTTTTAATCCGTACTCCAAAATTAAGATATTTTATGTTTATTATACATTTAAAAAAAAAATGTGAAACGATTGCCATTTGACATAAAAAAGTACAATTTTTATAATTGTTTTGGAAAATAGAGAAATATTAAACATGGAGGACTTTTTTTGTACACTATTATCACCCCTCCAAAGAGTTTGGAAGTCTATAGTTGTCTAAGATCCTCCAGTTTTGCCAGAAGTGCACGTTTTAAATTCATAAATAAAACTTTATATTACTTTGGTGTATTTTTGAAAGAGCTATATCTATAAAAATACAATTTTTCCAAATATATAAACTAAACTCTTTTGCTGTGAAAACAACTTTACAATTTTTATATTTTTCTTGCTGCTTAGAGGGTTAAAATATTATAGAATAAGCGTGTTATAAATTTATTGAGGATTGTGGGGTTAATTGTGCCTGGGCTTTAACCATTAAAGACTAGGGTTCTATAATGAATAGTTTTATACATATATATATTGTAGATTTCTCATTTTTATAGAAATGTGTAGTATTTCAATAAAAGAAGGTATTGCATTAAAATATTCAACACAATAAGGGAATAAAAATTTTCTTGTCAAAAAATTATGTACACTTGCCAAATAAAATGTTGGCTATGGCTTTATCTTTACAGAAATGCACAAAAATATTGAAATTTTTTAAAGGAAAACATTAAAACGATGCTTTGTGAAAGTTTTGTTAAAATGTATTTAAATTATTGAACTTTTATAGGGATATGACGACAAATCTGCATCAGCAGTCTGTATTTTGGCTTTTTGCGAAGGTCCAGGACAAGATGTAAAACTGTTTCATGGTGAAACAAAAGGATCAATAGTTCCTCCCACAGGAAATTGCGGATTTGGTTGGGATACCTGTTTCTTACCAGAAGGTAAAGATAAAACTTATGCTGAAATAAGTTTTGAAGAAAAGAATTGCATTTCACATCGAAGAAAGGCTTTAACACTCCTAAAAGATTACTTGTCAAAAAGGGAAGCAAGTTTTCACATTTAGTTATTTAAAGATTAAACTAAATTGTTTACTTTTAATACATGGAAAAACATGAAAGTGAACAACTTATGACATTTGTCACAGGTATTTTCAGTCCTGCTAAAACTGAAAGTTTATTAGTTAGTCTTCCAAAGAATGACAATTCTTCCAAATAATGGCAACAATTTATCCAAATAATGGCAACTAGCAAGTTATCCAAAGAATAACTATTTTATAAACACTATTTGCAGACAAATTACACCTTTCCATGTCCATGATATTCAGATACTTGTATTGTCTGATTCTATGGTTGCGTATAAAAAATAAAACTTATTTTTAAAAATATGTACATTTTTCATAAATAACTTCATTTTAAATAATAAATTATATCGTTTATTTCCATTTTTATTAAAATAATCTGTCTTGATTTTAAATTTCTTATTGTAAAACTGGACATTTAGCAAAGTTCTTTCTTAATTTGGAATTCACAGATGTCTTTCGGATTGAAAAATTTACCAACAAGGGAAGTTAGGTAGTTTCCGAATTGGAGTTGCTTTCTACTAAAGGACATGACAATGGGACCGAAATCCACATTGATCTCATACAGAGGCCAAGGGAAAATTCAGCCAAATTCATGAGTGTATTAAGTGACATTAAATATGTGTAATGTTATGTCTTTGTATTGATTTATTAGAGATCCTCAATAGTGGCCTATGCACCACTAAACTTTAACTGACCACCTAAAATATGCGTGTTCAAAATTTTAAGCTTTGGGGAAAAACATTAACATCCACTAATAATAAACAGATTTAATTAAAAAAAGAGTATGTGGTGGAATTTGCAATTGTAAGACAATGGGGAAATAGTGTTTAAGCTCTCTCTCTATATAGTTACGCTTATGTTTAACAGGTATCAGATAAGAAAAAGAAGATGGTACTATACAAACTTAATACAATGGCTATATATTTGTTCTTTAAATTCTGGTCTTGCTAATGAATATTTTTGGTGCTTATTTTAAACTCATTTAAAATTCTCATCCAATTGTATCGGACTGGGTCATAGCAACAGTGGCTGATCCAGATATAATGCAAGACTAGAATTCCAAACTGTTGTTATCTAGAATACATATTTTGGTTTTACAAAATTTTATTGTTAATTCAGTTTAATTTTTCGGATTGCTTTGAGAAAAAATGGAAATCAGCAAAGTCTACATTTTGTAAGTTTCTTATTGATGAATGGTAAAAAAGTTCACTATTGTAGATATGTTCAAGCAACAAAACATTTTAATACAGTGTGCAAGTACAAAATGTAAAAAAAAAAATTCAGTCATTAAATTACATTCTAAAGCAATTTTTTTTAAACTAAGAAATAACCTTTTTTCGCTAGTTATCCGGATGGGGTCTGGTCCTAATTGAACTATATAATTGGAGTTCTATTGAATAACTAATTTTATTTTATCAACTGTTTAGAAAACTACTCCATACATATATTCTACCTGTGTATAAGCATTTCATTTAGTAGAATTTTAAACTTTTCTTATATATGTGAACTAATTGGTTTAATTTTTTATAATCTAATGTGTATTAGTCTAACTTAAATAAATCTAGTTTATAGTGAACTAAATGCCTGCGTAAATTCAAGTTTACTAATAGATATTTTCTTTATTATACCTTCAAATAACTAGCACATATTCAAAGCAAGTTATATCAGTGGCTTGGAACAATGACCAATGTCATAATTGGTAATTTTGAGAAAATAAATTTCAAGTTTGACACTCCAGCTTGTTGTAATGTTACAGAATTCACGGAATTGTTTGATTTGAAGGGTTAGAGAAGTCTAAGGACATTCGTTTCTATTTCATTTTGAAGTTTAAAATTTATACATTTAAAATAGTTTTATAAAATCGACACAGGTTCTTCTTTCAAGCCACAAATATTCTTTTAACTATTTTGAGAAAATAACAAAAACCGTAAGATAATATAACTGGTTTTAATGCTATAGGTATTCCTGGAGATTTTGGAAGTGTTTATTTCCCTTTCTTTGTAATAATTAAAAATTTAAAGCTAAAACAATAAAGTAGGTAATGGTATTAAAATCTCCCATTTTGAATATAAATCGTTTTGCATCCAGGTTACTCAAATTTATGACTAGTCTCGTATATACAAGTGTATGCATACTTACAACTTAGGTATGAGGGTTATTACGATTAGTTTTTCATAGTCTTTTATCAAACTTTAATTTATAAATCCCCAATTATATTTTACTTCCAAAAATTCTCGAAATTTTTTTTTATTTATTGATAAACAGCATAAGTGAAGTTAACTTGGTATCTTTTAAACCATAACTACAATGATTCGTAATAAAAAAATATAACAACTTATCTTTTTCATTACCACCAACAAAATATTTTGAGGATTTGATTACTCTCCAGTCCTACAGTGATGTTAAAAAAAATTCTAGTTTTAGTTAGGACCAAACTACTTAAAACACAAATAAAATAGTAGTGACTGCTATAATGAACATTTAATTTCATTTCTGATTGGGTGAAGAAATTTCAACAACACATTCAGTTTAAGTTGCTTTTATTGATGACTTAAAAGTAAAAACTCTTACAAATTGTCAAAAAGTTTTTAATATTCGGACACACCAGTTTCTCTCAAATCAACACCTTATCTAAGGGAGGTACATTTAAAGATATACATTAGTAAGCAAATATATTAACATAACATCAATAGCAGTAACCAAAAAGGAACTTTCATATGCTTAAAAGTTAAGTTTGATTAAAACTTAGAAGTACTGAATTCTATTTTAAAGCTGTTTTCATGTTACAAGCATCCTTATTTCATACTGTAAATTATCACATTACACATCCATGGAAAATGATTACAAACTTTACTATCTAGAACTATGTGAGTTTTGTGCAAAATGATTTGACTTTCAAGCTGAATACAGCACACAGAAAAAAAAATATAAAAGTAAAACAAAACTTACCAAACCCAGAATACAGTAACATTTTTTAAATACTTTTCAAAATACAACAAATTTGTTTACCCTAATATGTAACTATAAAAATGCAGTTCAACATAACTTGAAAATAAGTCACATAGAAAATTCATGTTTTTTTGCACTTATGCAAACAATACATCCAATTTTAATTACTTTTGAACATATATACAGTAAAAATATATCTAACTCATATGTATTTACATATTTTCTAAATATATTTCAAGGATAACAATATTTTCACATCAGTTTTTAATCACATCCAAAATATTTTTTTATATATATAAAAACGTTTTAATTGCTATTCAAAATGTTTTAATCTTCATTAAAATAGATATGAAGCAGATATACTCCTCAAAAATACATTATAAATTTGTTTTTATAGTAAAACAGTAGAAATAAAATCTGAGAAAACGTAAATAAATCAGAGGTTCCCAACTTTGATGAGTCAACTTCTATATAGCTTTAATTTTACAATGCTTCGTTAAGCTATCTTACTAAACAATTACTGTCATGACTTCAAAAAAAATGTGAATAATCTTTTTAAGGGAATAAATTTATATTTTTTTGAAGGTAAAGTACATTTTTTGACAATAGACCACTAAATAAAGTGATCTATTGAATAGTAAAATAAATTTAGAATTTAAATAGTCGAAACCTTTATAAAAAGAAATGTCCAATGTCATTTGTGAAATCTAATGTTTAAAAAACTGTAGTTATTTTTTTAGTTTGCTTTTAGAGCCACATACCAGACAAAATTTAAACGGCTCAAATATCTAAGCATTATCTGGCTATCCAAGTATTTTTTTTAAAATAAAAGTACAATACTCAAGATGTGGAGTTATTTTGCTTAAAAAGAAATATTAGCAAATAAAAAGACTAAAAGAATTTTTGTTGAATTGAGAATTATATACAAATAAAACCCACTCTTCAGTAGAAGGATACAAACTTTCATAAGTTTGACAGAAGGTAAGTACAATAGAATACATCAAAACAAATATAATTAAATGGCTTCTGCAGTTTTCAAAAAATACTCGAAAATTCATTGCAGCACTTTAAAAAAATATATTAATGCTTTATAATAAAAAAGGTACTTTTAAATAGCTATGATTATATTTTTAGATTAATTCTTAAAAATCTAAATAATATAAAATTAACAAAGCTCTATAATTAAAATTAGTATTTTTCAATAGCCAGGTGTATATTTTTAGACTGAGCCTTAAAAATTGATGTTTGGAAAAAGTTAATGTGCAAAATTTTTAGCTTTGGTATAAGCTATAAAGTAAAGTTTGGTGTCATGCAATTAGTTTTTCAAAACCATCTTTTTTTTTTTTAATTTAAAGCTAAAATGTGACCCATTTCACTGAGAAACTCTGATAAAACTAAATCCATGATCATACTTTTTTTGGAATTTGCTTAAAGAGTAATTGTACCATTAATAAAAAACATGAGCTCACTTAAAAAAATTATAATTAAGGACACAGCAACATAACCTTTTAAACAAGTAACTTAACATACATCTTACGTATCATAGAAATTTATATCATGCAACAAAAGCAATGTTTAAAATAAACAATAACTCTAAAAACTTTATATGAATTTTTAAAAAAGTTTGTATGCAGTTAAAATAATCACATTTCTTTAAAAATAGATATCCCAAAGTGACAATTTCTACTAATTTTAAATAAAGAAATCCAAGAACATCAATTTCATACGATATGGAAGTAATTTTGGCACTCTTCATTTTTCTACCTCTTGCATACAGGGTGATACAAAGAGTACAATTTCCCTTTATGGCATTACAGAAATCTTGTTTTACACTCATTTTTGACAATATACACCACTGCAATAACTTTAAATGATTACATGAAATACACTGCTTCAATGCAATGGTTATTTAAACAAAACATAACCACTCAAATGTCTTAAGTTAGCCCATAAACCCTACACATGCAATACTTATACATTCACATAGAAACATTCTTAATATTTTAGTTGGATGTACAGTATTTTATTTCACCCTGTATTTTACAAATACAAAATGAATTATTCTTCACCTCAACAGTTACTTTAGATATACAATCACTGAATAATTTAAAGATCGTTCTTTTTCATATACAAGTATAGCAAACACCATCCAGAAAGGACTGCCAACTTATACATAGAACAATCCAAATGATCATTTTGATATACCCTTTAGTGTTATTTCCCAGGGGAAACAATAACAAGTTCCAAAAGTGGCAGGACGAATTCAGGGTTTCAATTGAGAGTGAAAGACCATCTTTTATAAATCATCTCCAAAATGAAAAATTTTAATGATCACGGCGGACTTTCTTCTTTTTCTTCGGCTCTTTAGTTTCAGGGTACAGACCTATTATAGATACAAACACCATAAGAATTCGGATTCAACAAGTAATTTAAAGTCAAAGATATCTAGCTTCAGAGGATATGGGGCACAAAATCAAAGATCATTTATTGTTTTAAAAACGGTTCATTTTATGTTTAATCTAAAGAATCGATGTTTTTAAAAAATCAATATTAAGCCATGATACAAGATTGCCTTAATTTGTAACTTCAAACTCATTTTTCTCAGTGATGACTTATCATGTTTGATCAAGTTTATAGAGTTGTAAGTTCAAATCTATTTGAAGAAGCTGCACCAAATTTGCTATAGTATATTTTCAAATGTATTACTTTATAATTTGTCTTCAAAATTAGTAATATATAAATTATATTTTTATAAAAAACTATTTTGAAAATGATGCTTGCAAAATTGTAAGTTATATTCTTTTTTTTGTTAATTATTTAAATATTTGGAGTTCTACTGTATGAGAAGAATGTTTAAAATCACCAAATAAGGTAATGGGGGAGTTCCACGCCAAGAAGAAGACCGCTGTTCCAACGGAACATGGAGAAAATTTCGCGCCGCCGAAGAAGTTCTGTAGGGTTAGCATGGAGCTTTAACTCCTGTACTATAATTTTAAGTTTTAGTCTTTAAATAATACCTCAATATAAAAATATTTACTACATACACTGAGATAGATTGTACTCATAGTTTATGAAGTATTTTTGTGTTGAAAAAAAAAGTATTTTTCCGTATTTTGTCGGAATTCTAATTATATACAAATATAATATTAGTATTTCTGTATTTAAATGTTTTCATATAAAGAATAACGATATTACTTATTTGGAAAAAAACAAATATTATAAACAAACTTTCCCATAATTGCAAGCGTAGCGACTAAACCAACAAAAGCAAAGTTGTCTGCTGTAGGGAAGAAATCGAAACTACTAGTAAGTTACCATGTTGATACGTCACATGAAACTCTCCCATTGTGTTCAATAGTAGGCATAGTTATAACAATATAAGGTTTAGCCATTTCAGATACAAGAGTACTCACTTACAAAGTACTTAAAATTTTGTAAAAAAGTTACATCTGCACAGGGTTCGAAATTAAGAGATAAAAGTTAGGCTTCATTGGCACCTACCAATATTTTTTTAGTTGCGCGCAATTTTAAAATAATTCAAAATACTTAAGCGGAGCTGCTACATATTACGATATTTTTGTAGTTGTTAAAATATCTTTTGCAAAATTAGAAGCATGTTTCCATTTGTACTCTAAAATATTATCGTTTTACTGACAAGTAGGATTTTTTTTTTAAATCACTTTTTATTATTAAAAACTTTTGAGAGGTGACAGCTTTAAGTGTTATAGACATTGTAAAGGTTTATAAGGATAATAAGAAAATCGAATGCATTGTATAACTTGTAGGAGAATTTTTTTATTGATGAAGCATTATTTTTATACGCTTTTATTTAAAGCCTGGCCACTTTCTACATCCTTTAGAATTATGTAAAAAATGACGACTGTGTGCAAAAACACAGTCGTCAAAACAAAATTTTTATAAATAGTTAGGCATAAAAAATGATGACTAGGTGTAAAATTACAGTTGTCAAACAGAAATTTTATATGCAAAATACGATAAACAACTACTAATTTCGAACCCTACACCTGCAACCTTATACTGAGTTACAATTGGTAGCAATTCAATCTACTGAGAAACTATGTAACGTAAAACTGGTTATTTGGACTACTTAAACCTAAGTGGATAAATAGATTGCAAATATTTCTTACTTAATACTTTAATTTACATCATAATTTTTAATTAAAAAAAAATATCCTTTCAACTCTAAATTTATTTTGTAAAATAATACATTTAAAAATAAAATTCATTTTTATATTGCTGACTTTTGAACAGCAAGCACTGAAATCACATATTTGGTTAAGCATCGTCAAGTATCTTATCTACCTTCCCAAACAAGAGCCTTATTTAAATAATAAATAAATTTAACAAAATTTATGTCTACTTTCATACACAATTATAATATTTTCTATACAAAAACTTATCTTTGATGAAATGTAAAAAAAAAAATACATACCTGCTAGCTCATCAAATGCCACATTTGAAGTTTTAACTTCAGATGTCTGATCCATTTCAACAGCTTTGTCTTAAAAAGAAAGATTGTAAATAAAATGTGTCCTTTGAAAAGAAAATATAGGTTAAATAAACTTCAATTATTGCTAAAGGTAAATAACATACAAAATACACTGATAAAAGAAATAGATGAATTATATGTTCTATTTTAATTTGATTTGAAGTTTGTTCAATTTTTATCGCATATCTAAACGGGATAACTTTCAAGCTGTTACATTTTTATCTAAGAAATATTTAAGGGTAATTATTTTAAACTATATTAATCAATGATAAAAATAAAATATTACTTACTGACAGGGGGCAAATCCTCAATAATAATAGGTTTAGCAATTTCTTGAGGAGCAGGAATTTCAGAAATGACCTGCACAGCAGACGAATCAGAAATGCTTTTAGGCTTGCTTATGGAATCTTTTTCAGCAGGGATCACCTCAGCATTTTTTTTCTTTTTCTTCTTGGGCTTATTGCTCTCTTCCAACACTGTAGGATTGTTAGCTGCGGTTTCTTTAGGATGTTGTTTTTCCAAGTTGCCAACATCAGTCTTTGGATCTTCAGCAATCACACTCTGAATCTTTACCTTTTCAGCATTAGCAGCAGGGGTGGTTTTAGTTGCAACATTTTCCTTTTTTGTGACTGAAGATTGCTATAAGTAAAAATACTGCTTGTACAATACAAATTAAATATTGTAGCATAATTAAAAAAAAAATCGTATAGAATGAATGCACAAGTTACCAATAACCTTCCAGTTACAGACCATTTGGAAAAATATTTAAGACAAGCAGCATATTACGTCTTAAGTCCAATCAATATTACTGAACCCTGTTTTAATATGAAATACTTGTATGTCACTTCAGATTATTTTAAGTCTCACTACAATGTAGACATGCAACTGTAGCAGAAAATTTCAAAGCAATCTGCGACAACATTTTAGAGATTAAGATTTGTCTGCAACTTTATTTACTATATAACTATCGGTATACCTTTCATGTGCAATATAACAGCATCGATTAAAGGAAGAAGGCAATATTACTACTTTGTTATTCAATTTTTTTTAATTCTTGCACAATGTTTAATCATTGCTAGATTATATGTATTCAGCACTCAAATAATGAAATACTAATTTTTTTACATATTTAAAACATCTTATGAGCAGATACTCCACCATTTACTAAATAGTTAGTATGTAAATAACAATTTTAAGGAATCTATAAAAACACTAATTGTATGGGACCTCTTTTATTAATAAATGGTGTACAATATTTGCTGTGGAAAGGAGTACAAATTTAATTTTAAATTTCCTTGGTAAAATAAAATTATAACTTTAAAGTACGGTAAAGGTGCAAAAAGAAAGCATATTATTTTTCAGCTAGTACTTCAATGCAAGTCACAAAATTTCCATATTAACTCTTAAAGCAATTTAAATTATTATTTATTGGCTTTCAGACAGTTATATTTTAAAGATTCATAACAGGCATTGATTCATAATAGCTTTGCGAGTGAAATTCTAATGCTAGAATGCAAACTGTCATTTTAAATGAAAAAGGAAGAAAATAATGACACAAAAAAAAATCAAATATTTTGCAGTACAAATCATTTTAAAATATAAGAATTCACATAATATCCTCAGGAATGTTCAAATATTCCAATTTATAAAAAAATGGAGAAAGTCCCGATTTTTAACAAACTTGGCTTTTCAAAACGAGAAATCTGGCTTTGAATATGTAGTAAAAAACTTATTTTTGTCTTTTAAAATTGGAAGTGTGACAAAAAAAAATGTTAAACCAGAAAAATAGTAATAAATCTGCACAATTTTTTCCTCTAAAATCGGAAAAAGCGTGAATAGATGAGAATAAAGAGTGAGAAGAAAAATAGTCATTAAAACTAAAAATTGAGCTCTAAATCAAAGAACAGGCACTGAAATGTATCTTTTAGTTGGTAAAAGAGGATTGACTACAAACAAACATCTGTGAACATTTGTTCGAACACGAAAAATTGTGGGTTGAGATGGAGACTTTCTGTTTTGGGGACCTCCTCGCCTAACTTTTTTAATTTCGGGGAAAGTAATTAGCTAATCTAGAAAGAATCTACAGAATATGTTCTAAAGTAGTGCAGCTGAAGAAAAGTAGTACTCTAAAAATTTGTCTGCAAACATTTGAAAAATCGGCGAAGGATGATGCATGTTGCTGCTTTTCTGCTACTAGGATATGCAATGAAGCTGAAATCTCTGCAGCCACATATAAGCTTAAAATATAAATCCAAATCTATTGTTCTCAAAATGTATATTTTAAATAAATATTAAAAAAAAATTCAAATACTTGTTTTTGATCAATTGGAGTATTATCCTTGGGAAGCTCCTCCATTTTCTTTGAGGATTTTTCAACTTGAGAGCTATCATCTAACAGAAAATTAAAATGAAACCAAAAGTTATTAAAGGATAATTTAGATAAAATTTTTAACATATTTTTGTACTTAACGTCTCATTCAATAAATGAAAAACAAGCAACAAATGTATAAATTATTTCTTAATACATAATTAATAAATCAATGAAATTTTTCTAATTTGAATGAAAAATTAGATTACAATTAGTAATTAATTGTTTACTTAACTTTTTTTACAGGCAGTTTTAGAAATTGGCTTACAATAATTTAAAGAGAACTTTAAATAGCAATAGTGAGTAATACCAACCAGACTTGCTGCTTGGATCCTTGCTCAAGACAGAAGGAACAGATTGAGGTTCAGTTGCAGCAGCATCATTTTTCTTTTGATTTTTTCTTCCTTTTTTGGAAACAAGTTGTACCCAACCTTTTTGAAAAAATAAATAAATCAGTGTTTTGAAAAAATGTGAAAAGAGCAATTTTGTACGTCCCTAGAGCTCATTTTTTAAAAAAGTGAATGCTGTACTTTGATTAACGTCTACGATTTTTAAATCGGAAATTGAAAGCTGTTTATTTGAAAAAGCTCATTAGAGCATTAAAAAAAATATTTAAACATAAAACACAAAATTGTTTTGTACAATATACATTGGCACTACAATAATTTTTATACTTGTGATTATGGATCCAGTAATAAAACAAAACTAAAAAATTCAATGTCGTATACAATTTCATTAATTGTGTAACAAGTTATAAAATTACTTAATCCAAAAACAACAACAAGCTTGAAATATTCTAAATGAGAAAAATCATTCCTATATCACAAAAATTAAGTAAGTTCAAAGTTTAAAATACAACATGTATATAGCAATTTACCTTGCAGAAGATAAAATCATTCCTTCGCTTACTTTATTCTAATTAATTATATTGTGATACTGCATTTTTTTATATTCTGAATTATATATGTAAGTATTCATATTGGGTAATCATGGTAGATAAATTCAAACACCTATTCAGCATTACTAATTTGTGCCATCAGAAAATTTGAAGCCTTTGCAGCTCAGCTTCATATCTAATTAAAAAAAAATCAGTAAACATTCTAAAGAAAGCAGACAGAATAATAAGCAGGCCATCCACAAGCTTTCTTGTAACAGTGATTGTAATATTGTTTTGTGAAAGCTAAAAATACATTAACAATAAACAGAGCAATTTAGTTAAGTTGTGCTACTAATAACAGTAAGATTAAGCAAATTGGCTACATATAGCTATGTAATGTAACGATAATAACATTAAATAAAGAAATTACAAACCATCATTGAAATCATCATGGGAAATGCTTTCTTTTTTCTTTTCCTGTGCTGATTTCTTTTCAGTTTGCAATTTAGCTTTCTTGTTAGCCTAAGGGAAGAATAATATTTCACCCTATCAAAATGCAGATATGCAAATTGACGTAGCGTATTTTAATCATATTATACAAAAGTATAATGGTCAGATAAAGAGCAAAAATGGCTAGCGTTAAAAAAAACCTTACCAAATATTTTAATGAGATGTGGTAAAATATACATTCTCATTGCAGTTTATATTTATCCTATATTTGTCTATAAAATCCCAATAAACTTTGAAACTTCAAGGATATATTTTTGGGACATCAAAACAAGTTTACAATTTATAAATTTGCTAAACTTTAATTTTAATAAATTGTTTATTAAAAGGAAAAATGGGGAGATATTCTTTTCCAAACAAAAAGGAATTGTTCTAATCTAGAAAAAAAGACTAAAAAGGGAAATACAAATTTTAGAACCAAAACTTCTTTCTACATAAAAGTTGGAACTTTCCATATCTAGCAAAACAAAACTGATTTTTTAAAAAAATTATCCTGAAAATCTTTACTCTATGGGAAAGGAATTTGAAGTGTTAAATTAATTCAATAAAATCTGCTCAAAATTTTATACACTTGATGAAAGCATGTGCAGCCACTTTTAAATAATGCTTCAAAATCCGAACATGATCCAATATTTTACAGTACCTTCTTTTCAGCAACTGGTGATTTTTTTTCTGCAACATTAGTTTTCTCTCCTACTGCCCGCTTTTCAGCAGCTTCTTTTTTCTTAGAAGGAGCACTACCTTTAGCAGCTGCACTACCATTAGCTTTTCCATTTTGCTGCAATTTTTCTTTCTGGAATAAAAATATGCCTTAAAATACTTAAACAAAAGCAAACTATAACAGAAAAAAAATCAAGAGTTTATTTACAAAACCATTTGCTGAAACTTGCAAAAAAATTCTGCTCAAAAGCTAATTTGCGATTCAAGAGTCACAAATTATTAAACAGGGGTGTGACCAGAAGAATTTTGGGCCTGTTCATGGACACTCTCTTTTACAAAACCGTAAACTTCTCCCCTCGAAATGAGAAAAGTGTGTGATGTTGTTTTAGGAATTCGAATAACACTTTGCCAGCAATTGAGCATTTATACAACAATCAATGATGGCATGTTTGCCTTGCACCTCCAACTTCCTAAAAAATTTACTATTAAAATACACATCCATCGAAATCAACATGACACGTCAACATCCCGATTCTTTTCTTACAGGGCTCCCACTCAAAACCTAAAACAAAATTCCCTGACTTTTCCCTGGTTTCCAGTAGATTAAAAAAAAAAATCCAGTATACGACCAACATCATTGTTAAGCATTAAAAATCAAATACTGTCTTATGCAACAGCGTGTGCAGAGTTAAATTTTTGTATTAAGCACTTTTTAACTACTCAACAAAATTTCTTAAGCACATGCGTGAACGTCAGTTAGCTTACACTGCAGCAAATACCCAATTTATGTCAAATTAGCTACTGCTTAAAATAATGGTACAGATGTAGTATAGGAAATTTGGCACACAAGTTTTTTTTTTGGCGTGATTTATAGATGCGATAAATTTATAGTATGGCAACCCCACCTGAGATTGTTGGTATTTTTCGATTCTTGTGGCGACTTTCAACCTGGCAACCCTATGACGTTATAGCGCTGTTTAACGGCAATTTTTCGTTGCCAAAAAAAATAAACGCCCCAAATGTCCTATACTACATCTGTTCTAAAAAAATCATTTCAAAAGGCGCACCTGAAAATATGTAAAATTTATTTTTTCATCTATCAAATCAATTTGAATTAAGGTGCAAGGTTCGCTTTTCAATCCCTTTAAATATATAGTTGTATAAAAAAATTTCAAAAAGTTAAATAAAATAAATTTTTTAATAATAAACACATAAAAGTTTCAACCCAATATTATTGCCGAAAATAATTTATATCCAAACATAAAAAGACAAGCTACTTTCAAAAGACAAATCGTTTTAACATAAAAAGACAAGTCTCAAACTTCAACTTAGTAAAATAAATTTCATTTGTGAAAAATTTAAAGCAATTTCGTTAACTAGTGCAATGCAAATCCTAATAAACTAAAGTACTGAAAAATAAGCATTTATTTATGAGATGCCAAAGGATTGAAAGCATTTCAAGGGACCTCGCAGCAAATCGGATTTTGTGAATTTCTATAAATTGATGCTTTTCATTAATGGAAAAAAATCTAAATAAAAAAAAACGATCTTTACTGAGATCACGCATTTGCCAGACAGAACGAAATTTAGCATAGCCTTATAGGTATAACAATCTCAACTTTAGAATAATGCCTCCAAATTAAAAAAAAAAAATGGAATTCCGGGTTAGACTAAGAAAAGTAGGACCTCTGAAGAGATTGCCACTAAAATAATGCATCCACAAAATTATTCAATAGGGGAACGATCCATTCAAGGAAACGAGTGGATGTAAAGAAATTTATTTACATGATATGTCCAAATAATGCATCATAAAATTCTGCAATAAAATTTTTTTTATCTACTTCGCAGTATATGGAATTAAAAATTAAAGAAAACCTTTATTGTAGGAAATAAAAATCTGCAAAGGATAGCATTCAGAAATTTGGCAATAAAGGCAGCTGAAATATTCTTGTTGTATGGTATTAGAAATCAAAAATGTTTGCAGAAAACTAATGTTTGGAAGAGATGACCCCTAAAATGATTCCTTAAAAAATTCGGCAACAAGAAAGTGATCCCTTCCAGAAACAAACAAGGCGTGCACGTTACCTACAAATATGCGCAGAAAACGAATATTTATATCTACAGCGCTTCCAAAATAATACATCACAAAATTCGGCAATACGAGCATATATTTTTTTACAGTATAGAGTTTAAGACAAAAGAGTGAAAATAAAATAAAAATCTGCCACAGGATCGTCTAGAAACGAGTTAAACAGGGGAAAAAATATACGGGTGTGGCGTTACGTAACGGAAATTGACAATCATTATAGAAAGCGCACAGCTAAGCTAGACGTTTGCATCTTAACCCCCCCCCCCCCCCGATCTATTTTAGAACATACCTTTGTAGCTTAGTAGGTAGTGCACAGGACTTAGCAATAGTTCCAAGTCTTGATAGGGGCCACACGTTTTTTATAAAAAGGATTTAAGTGCAAACCTTAATGGGTTCACCAACAACAAGAGGCCAAACAGCTAGTTTAAATATATAGTGTTCACTCTAGGTATTTTTTTAACGGTGGCCCACCCATTTTTCATCTCGATAACATCTTTGCTTCCCTAGCCGTCTTTAAAAAAGGCATTAATTTTTTTTTGTAAATTGGAATTAATTAAATAATGAAAGAAGAAAAACAAACTTATTTTTATACGTGATTTGCACAATCTCGATGATTCTGCAGTAATTTCGAGGAAAGGGCAATCCATGAACCCTATTTATTGCCTGTGCTTGCATATGAAATAATAAGTTTTTTTTCTGTGGTTTTTTTAAAAGAGAAGATGGTTTGCGGCAAGGTTACCAGATTAGGCATTTTATTACCAAATTTTGAATTTAAGTAGCATTTTCATCAGTTTTGTAAAGCAACTTATGGATTCGATTATGGTTATTATTAGGGCAACTTACGGATTCGGGTTATAGCAAAAACATTCATTTTTGGATGTCAAATTTTGGATTTTAAGTAGTATTTTCATAAAGAGACATTGGTTTTGTATGGATCTTTCTTTCGAGATAAGCTGTGAACTGTCGCCAATAGCCCAATAGATCATCAAATAACGCGATGTCAACTAACAAATCGGAATTGGTTAGTGAATATCGCAGTAGAGCTGCACAGTGGGCTATTGGCGACAGTTCTATATCTATCCCAGAAAAAAAAAGACCCAAGAACATTGCCTTGTAATTTTGAAACATAGTAATATGATGAGGACAACACCTGAGCTGCTACCTCACACAACCCGAATAGATGAGGATCACAACGGATTTTCGATATACACGGCAGATTATTTGTAGCACGCAATGTTTCCCCCCCCCCCCCCCCCCCCCAAGATCAGATCGCTACAATCACGCCAAGACTTGAGTACCCATTCCTCCGGACACGTGGCCGATGTGTCAACGGGTGGCCACGCCCACCCCAAACTTAAAAAAAAAAAAAGTGCCTTTTCAAAAATGGAGTACCCTTTTACTGCCAATAGCGCCCTGCCCCTTTTATTTCTAGAGTAAACACTGCATATAAAAATAGAATTTTTAATTTGTATACTAGTGATGTGATGGATACCAATTTGGACGGATAATTTAAAATACGTAAAGTTATACTAGCTTCTTGGCACACAAAATAAACAAACCTCTGTGGAATATTAAGAAATGTCAATTCACGCTACAATAATGTTATCTAGCAAAACATGACTGATTTAGCAAATTTCTCTGTATTCTGGCTCCAATAAAATAACGGCTATCAACTTTTTATCTTCTTCTATAATTTACCGATTTCTTTAAACAGTTTTGACATCCATGTTAAAGGAAAATTGTATGAAAAGAGAGTATGGAATGCTAATGGATATCGTGATGATCTAAAAGTTGGAATTTTCCCAAATACGGAATCAGCGAAATCCTGAAATTGACACTTTCTACTGTAATTAATTGCATCATTAGTTATGTCATATTACCATGCAATTAGTTTAATGATTGTAAATCCATATTTTGTTAATTAAATTTTTTTTAAACTGGTCTGTTAAAAATGTAGTACCATTTTAACTGACTATTACCTTCCCCCTTTTTCTTGTAATAGAATGCTCCTAAGCTTGTGTGCAACAAGAATCAAAGACAAAAACTTATCTATGCTCTTAACTCTCCCCTTTTGTTTCTAATGGAATAACCCTCTGCTCTTCTATTCTCAACCCCTGCCACTTAAAAACAAGTTTTGTCTTGTGTGCGGCAAGGAGCAAGAACACAATACTCACCTTGCTACTAACAACAACTACAAAAACTGGTTTTTCTTCTTTTTGATGATTCTTTCCTCATTCTCTACCATGTTTTTTTAACCATTTCTTTACGCATGAGTGAATAAATGTCTGGAGATTTGATAAATCCATTGTGAATTTGAGATAGGGTTGCTAACTTTGAGGTTCTTAATTCTCCAAACTCTACAAATCTCCCAAAATAGTCTCAAAAATTAAAAAATGCTGCAATTTTTTTTAAACCTAATATTAATATATTTTGCAAAATTAATTATTGAAACAATTTGGATGTTTCAAGTTATTAGTTAGGATTGCATTCAGTCCCCCTGATATTTTGCCAAATTTGTTATTATCAACCTATCTCTGCAAACTCTATACTAAACAATAATAGAATGTATTTTCCATATAAATGCAAGCTGTATAAAAATGAATGGGTATTGACACTGGAGACTATTTAAAAAAAGTCACTAAGAGGTTCTCCTTGGTGTGAATCTGAAAATTGGCGGTATTCTCAATGATAACATATTTTGGCAACAAACAACGGTTTTGTTACCAATTATAGAAAATCATTCTTCCCTACAACATTGCCAAAATATAAATTATCGCTCACCAATTGTCGCCAAATATCACATTTGGTGAGGGCACCGTGTTCTAGGAATTACCTACTTTATCAAACTTGGCATTGAAATTTTTATATGCTCTTATACGTTAAAAGTATTTGGACTCATAAACTTTATTTTTAACCAGAAAGTAACTCAGTGTGAATCCCTTTTCAAGAATTTGATTAAAGCTTACTATATTTTTTATATTAGTATAAACTAACATATCCCTAAAACATAATGGATGTTAGCAGATTTTGTAGCTTGACATAAATAGGTTAATACCATCAAAAGAAAACAAATTGGATAACTTATATTCAGATTTCTAACTGTTAAACTAGATCAATAAAAACAACGATAAACATACTGGTTAAATTATTAACGTAACGATACACGTGGCAGAAGTTAGATAAAGTAGAACTTATCATAATACATTCACAGATCAGTACTTAACAACTTATCACAGACAATCCAAAATCAAAATATCACTATTTCTCTTTCCTTACTTAATTAGATCTAAAGATACTACCTTCTGGTTGTCTTTCGCTTTGCGCTTTTTCGTGTACTTTTTTTCTTCCTCGATCCCTTCGAAGCTTGGTGGGGGGACTGGAGATTTAAAACCGAAAGCGTACACAATGAATGCGCAGAAGATCACAGCTACTATCGGAACAGCGTACAACGGATTAAAAGCTTGAATAAATTCCATGTTTATGTCATTAAGCATGTTCAGAGGATACATCCGGAACAGAAAATATAACTAGATGCATCTCCGCTCATCTGTAAGCTTCAGCTGATGTAAACGCGTCGATAATGGTGTTGCCATTTCGTAGAATTATTCTCCATAGTAAATAAGAGAATTTAAGGTTTCCGTGACGAATCAGAGGAATTTTTTATTAATTAAACCAAATATATAAATTATTATTCCCTTGATATATTAATATACTTTTAACAATTATGAAATACATTTTATTAAAATTTAACAACCAAAATGTGAAGTATTGATTGAATAAATGCCGCAACTAAACTGAACAAATGGCCATCTGGCGCCCTTTTGAAATCTGTACTGAAAAAAAAGAGCATTGCCTCGTAAATTAAAACCATGACCAATGACGATAACATTTTCATCCAATTTATCAAAATTGCTCACCACAATCAACGTATGACCATTTGGACTACGGTAGATTTAGCGTACAGCAGTCCCCACTATATGAGGAAACATCTAAATCTGGTATCCCACTCTTTAAAATTTGATGCCCTATAATCTACAACGTAAGGATATATGATTCAAGACATATTTAAGGTGCACCTTTTTCATGGCAAATCTACATGGAAAGTCTTGAAATTTCTGTCTTACCATCACATATTCTTTGTCTATTGGAAAAATTGGTAGGGCAAGACTTCGGTGCTTTCATAGAGCCCGTTGGTGGTTGGAAAAATGTATCACTGAAGCTAAACAATGGGCTATTGGCGACGTGCAGGATCTATCCCGAAGGGAAAAACCGGGAATACTGCCTCGTAATTTTGATCCCTGACTAGATGACGATAGATAACACCAGAGGTAGCTCCTCACGCACCTGACATAGAAGTGAGGACTTTATATGACGAAAGATTTAACTTGCACCAGTCCCGGTGGATGTTTCTAGTGCCGACGAGGAGCAAAAACTCAAATAAACGATAAAGGGTAAGAATTTTAAAATGTACGTAAAATTTCGATTTGATGTTCCAAGCCGTATTTGCTTGGTTTGATTAATTAACGTCGCAATAGAGCTGCACGCTAGGCTATTGGCGACGGTTCAGGTCTATTTCGAAGAAATTACCCGGGAACAATGCAGGCCTCCGTGGCCGAGTGGATTAAGACGTCAGCTGGGAATCCGAGGGTTCCCGGTTCGAATCTGTGCGATGGACTAGACTAAAAATAGTAAAAAAGTAGTGATTTTGCGATCAGAGGGTTGCCAACTTCGCTTCCAAAATACTAGAATGTCGTCCAAAACATCCACAAAAAATTAACGGCGTGTATACGGGACTGGTGCACGATAAATCTGATCGGGGTCCAAAGCCCCGACGTCGATTGAAAGCTTTGGGTGCCAGTTCAGGTGTTGTCCTCGTCATCTGACCATGGTTCAAAAATACGAGGCATCGTTCTCGGGTCTTAATAGGGTCTCGGGAGATAAGCCTCGGACCGTCGCCAATAGCCAACTGCGCAGCTCTAGTGTGACATTAATTAACCAAAACCCCTCCCCAAAAAACACGGAAACAATGGTTCGTATTTTTAAACCATGGTTAGATGCCGAGGAAAACACCTGAGTTGGCATCCGACGTAACCTCAATTAGCATCATGACATTTTGGACCTTGATCAGATTTAAAGTGTACCAGTTCCGTATACACGCCGTAGAAATTGAAGATAAGTTCGGACGACGTATTGTTACTCCGCAGTGAATCTGGAAACCCGTCGATCACAAGTTCCCTGCATTTTTTTAACATTTTTGTCAAGTCAGTTTCTTGTATCAACCGTATTCAAACTCGCAACCCTCTGTTTGCTGGCCAACGACGGTACCTCGGGGTTACGGACCCCTGTATTTCATTGAGTGACAAGGAGCGTTTCCCTAATGAAAGCGGTGTATAAATAAATCAAATTTCATAAGAAAAATTAATAAAATTGTTTAATTTTATTTAGTACCTTACTTTTTGTAAAAATAAAACAGACAAACCACTCTCACTTCAAAAATAATTTTTCATAATTCAACAGAAAAAATTGAATATGTTTTCGAATTTTTAATTGATATTCTTTTGAATATTAATATTCTATAACCCATTGATCCATCCTGTAAATATTTCACTGAATTAGAGTTATGTATCTGCTTCAAGATTCAGTCGGTCCAGAGCCCAAGAGGTACAACATTCAGCTCGTAATCCAGAGGATTGCGAGTTAGACTCGGCGAGAACTTGACAAATGGGCATTCTAGTGTAATTCTCCAGAAAGTGCTAAAACATTGTCCCATCACATAATTTTCATTATTTCATATATTAAGAATTGTTTTAAAAAAATAATTAACAAATACGTATTTTTATCTTGATACTACTGTGCTTCAATCCTAATTTTTAAAAAAATTAATATCACAATTCGAGTTTACAGACTAGGATAAATCATGTCCGTGGCCTGTCCCACCTCGACTTTTAGTTGGTTGGTTAGGTTTTAGTGGCGCAAGGGCCAGTTTTGGCCATGCTGCGCCAAACACACGACTTATTAGTTCTTTGTTGCGATGCTTCTAATTTGACCATTTTAAAAAGTAAAAACGTTGTAAAGGGTAAAAATATATCTAGTACAACTGTAAAAGTTGACGGTTTTGGTACCTCGACTTTTAACATGGTCTTTTGTTTCTAATTCTACAAAAGATCACACTTGCTTAATAAAATGCATTTTTTTTCATTAAAAATTTTATTAACGTATTTTGTAAAAATACAAACTTGTCATTTTCATGGATATAGTTCAATTAATCAATTAAAGTACTTGTGTCCCACAAATGTCATCATGTCCATGGACCAAATATTTATAAGTGTTTCAAATGTCAACAGATGGCAGCAATAATACACTTTGACACTAATAGAATTTAGCCAACCATCTTAAGTATTTTGGTAAATGATTAGTTCATTATCTCTTATAGTTGCAAAGTAGTTTGCAGATAAAAGGGGAAAGTGGGGGTTGGAAAGATCATGCCATCATATCTGTGGTCAAGAAATTAAATAGGTATGTTACTATATTTATATATTTTCTTTTTTATACAGATAGTAACAGATTACCTAGTCTCAGTTACACTGTATCATGTTCTTAAGCCTAAATCTTCATTTGGTATCAGTAATAATTAGAAGTTTCATCATGTCCGTGGACCATCATGTCTGTGGATCCGCAGGTCTACGGACATTATGAAGGTTCACGGACACGATCTGTGAGAATATTAAAATACACACATTTGTTCACATCGGTATCCTACAGATATCCCAATATACAAAATGTATAATTCTTTCATTTCATAAATAGGTTTTTATTAAAATTAAATAAAACATTCATCATGTCCGTGGACTAATGATTTTTAAAATTTTAAATTAAAAAAAGCTGTACGATCTGGGCGAATGTTATGTCCGTTATGGTTACAATGTAATATGTAAAGATAATTAAAAACCCAAATTTGAAAATTATAGCTAAACATTTTTTTTCTTCTTTTTCCGTCTAAAAATTTTACGCTTTCTGGAGAATGACCCTCTACTGTACTTTTTCGTTTCGTGTCCCCTCCGCAACGTTTTGTTTTTATTTTATTATATGTTAATTAACGTAAAATAAACTCATTTTTTTAAAAACTAACTAACCCAATAAGAAAATTGGGTTTATTTTACGTTAACATAATATAAAATAAAAAAGCTTTGCGGAGTGAAGAAACGAAGAAATACCGTGGAAAGATGTAGCGATTTCGTGAATGGAGGGTTGCCAGATTCGCTAACAAAAAGTAAAAGTCTTCTTAAATTATCCGGGCCTTCAGTGGCCGAGTGGATAAAAGCGTTCAGCATTGTAATAGGAGGATTGCTGGTTCGAATTCGTGAGATGGACTTGCCCACTGTCCAGCTCTAGTCCGACGTTAATTAATCAAAATCAAAACCTGAAATTACCCTCAATTTCTACCAGCGTTTATACAGGTTGGTTTAGTTTGGTTAATAAACGCGTCACAATAGAGCTGCATATTAGGGTGATGATGACTTTTTGGGGCATATCTCAAAGGAAAGACCCGGGAACAATGCTTCGTATTTTTTAACTATTGTCAGATGATGAGGACAACACCTGAGCTGACACCAGACGCAACCTTAATAGGTGTCAGGATTTTGGACCTGGATTTGATTTAATGTGTCCCAGTCTTGTATACACGCCTTAAAAATTGGTGGATAAGTTCGGACGACGCATTGTTACTTCGCACCGAATCTGGAAATCCTCCGATCACAAGGTCACTGCATGTTTTATGTTTTTTGTCCCTTTCATGCGTATGCGAACTCGTAACACTGTGGTTGCTAGCCAATGACGGATCCTCAGGTCTACGGACCCCCTGCAACTCCATCTCCATAGGAATCTATAACTTTTATCGTATCGATCATATACCTCAAAGTGAACGTGACTGGGATTCAGCGGCCGTACCTGACAATGCTTGGCGACGAAATGCAGGGGATTCTAATGACTTTGAATCTTTCGGCACGGCCTGTGCCGTCATAATTTTTTTTTGGAAGGGGGGGGGGGGGGGCTGGTTGAAAGAAGAATTTTCCCGACTTAGCGATTTGGACTTAACGAAAACAACATGAACGATTCGAAATTCCCAATTTAATGGTTACAGTTCAGGTGTTTGTCCTCCTTATCTGACCACAGATAAAAAATACGGGGCATTGTTCCCGGGAGTTTCCTTCGAGCTAGGTCCCGAACTCTCGCCAATGTGTAGCTCTAGTGCGACGTCAATTAACCAAACCAAAATTAACGATTCGAAATTCACAATTCAACAGTGCTAAAAATTCACAGTTCCAACTTATCGCCATTTTTCAACTTTTTTATTGATTAGGTAATATTAAACAGTTCTCCCGAAAGTATTGATTTTTTGCACGCATGATCCAATGCGTGCAACAAATCAATACGTGTCCGTTCTGAGGTCTAATTTAATTTTAATCTTACAAGTTGGGAAATTTCCAAATTTCCCTTGCTTTCATTTGCTAATAATAATAAATTTCTTCTTGGGAGGGGCAGTCACTGAATTCCAGCCAGGAAAATGTTAACTTTTGAAAATAAGCTTTTGAATTAATAACTGTACTGTAGGACTCACCTTTACGATCGCATAGAGTTTATTTAATTCAATTAAAATGTTAGTTTAAAAAATTCCAACTAACACTATAACGAGTTTGGTTTGGTTTTGGTTAATTAACGTTGCACTAAAGCTGCACAGTGGGCTATTGGCGACGGTTCGGGGACTATCTCGAAGGAAAGGCCCGGGAACGATGCCTCGTATTTTTTGAACCATGGTCAGATGACGAGGAAACACCTGAACTGGCACTCAACGCCTTCAATAGACGTCGGGACTTTGGACCCCGATCAGATTTATCGTGCACCAGTCCCGCCACGGAGCACTATAACGAGAATTTGGAAATTCGGATGTTTGCTATCTAACAAAAGTAAATTGAGCTTGTGCAAAGCCCAATTCGTGTGATCCTATCACTTACTACTGGATGGACAGACGTCCTTTCGGCAGGACCAACGAATACAAAACGGACGTCCTGCTAACAGGACGTAGTGATTGGTAAGTGCTTCAGTAAGGGCCTTACGGTAGGACTTCGGCCTGTACGTTCTATCAGTAGTAGTTTTGGAAACAGTGGACCTCGCAAATAAAATAATAATAAAAAAACCATATACGTCGATTCTAATGTCTTAAATGATCATTCCTGCCAAATGTGAAGAAAATCGAACAACGCGTTTGGTAATGACTGCTCAACAAACAAATTTACAGACAAACAGACGAAGTGCCTGTAGGTCGAATACTAGGAATGTCGTCCAGAACATCCACAAAAATTATCGGCGTATATACGGGACTGGTGCATGATAAATCAGATCGGAGTCCAAAGTCCCGACGTCTATTGAAGGCATTGGATGCCAGTTTAGGTGTTTCCTCGTCATCTAACCAGGGTTCAAAAATACGAGGCATCGTTCCCGGGTCTTTCCTTCGAGATAGGCCCGAACCGTCGCCAATAGCCCACTGTGCAGCTCTAGTAAGACGTTAATTAACAAAACCAAACCGGCAGTTCGAGCTAAAACAGGACCTCACTAATGCTTGCTCAATTAAAGTAAGAATTATTATCTTTGTTTGTTTTCGTCGCCAATAGTCCACCGTACACCTCTAGTACGACGTTAATTAACCAAACCAAACTTTGCCTGTTTTATTTTTATATTCGCGATTTATTTTCAGCTTCCATTTTATTATCGAATCTTAGTAGCACTAAAGATCCGAAACCTTTTTACACGGATCTTACTCTCATTTGATGATTTTTTTTATATATAACACTGTATTATTGAAAGCAAAAAATTCTCAATGGGGAGGGGACAATGGCTAATTCATTTCTGCCTAAGTTACAAGCACTGAACTCTAACTGTAACTGCTGGAAAGGTTAAAACCTTGTTTCTTCTATGGGCGCGTTGAAACCAATTGAAAGCTGCCATGCTGTGCCCCAACATTTTTTTAAAGTAATTTAGTGGTGTTTTTTATTACCATAGCATTGTAGAAATATTAAATGTAATTAAATATTATATTTTCTTCTTTTAGAATTAATTTTTATATTGCCAAAAAAATAGTTTTTGCTCTTGCTTTTTAACTACTTCTACTTTGACTTGCAAATGACTTCCTATTTTAATTGCGGATTGCACTTAAAATGGGTTTAAAATAAAAAAAACTTAGTCAAAAGCAATATATATCGGCGTATTTCAACGAGAAAAATATACGAAATATTGCGGTATCAAGAAAAGTGGGGCACATCATGGCGGCCTCCATATCGACTTCAAGTCAACAAAATGTCTTTCCCGATCCAGAAGTTACAGTTAGAGATCAGTGGTTACAAACCCGGGTTCTACCTTTTGTCCCCTAAACAAGAGAAACAAGAAGAGGAAGTTTGAAAGACTGATTTAGATGCCCATTAACCTCAAATACTTTCACTTGCCGGGAGTTAATAATGACACAAAAGAGTGCTCTTATTTTAGATATCATCAGTCGTTGAAGAAGACAATAGACATGACGTTAGTGCCACTTCTTTTCTTTAAGAGATGAACACGAACAGCGCGACACCTTTGGGCTTCGAGGTAGCAAATAAAAATATTTCAACAAAATAAATCAAATTAACGAGCTTTGTATTTTATTTTAATTGATGTAGCTTAGTTTATTTTTGTAATTTAAAATTTTTTCTTTAAAAAAAATCAGTGCATGTTGTTTGGCAGAATTGACGTTGCACTAAACCTGCACAGTTGGCTAGTCTGCCGTTCTAATCTTAAAAGTCGTATCTTGTAGGTACGACTTTTAAGCCCCTTCTACAAGGACGAGAAAAACGCGCTGCAAAAGCTTGCGCGCGTTTTTCTCGTGGTTTATATCATAGCATTGTAAAAATATTAAATGTATATAAATATTATATGGTTTTCTTAATTTTTATTTTGCCACACAAAAACTTTTGCTCTTGCACTTCGATTTTGACTTTTATATGTTTTTCTATTTTAATAGCAGATTGCATTTAAAAGGGGTTTCAAAAGAAAATAGAAAAAAAACTTAACCAAAAGCAATACATGTCGGCTTATTTTAACATGAAAAATATACAAAATATTGAGATAACGATGAAAGTGGGGTACAATTGTTACCCCTTCAATTGGCTTCAAGTCATCAAAATGTATTGCCCAATCCAGATGTTACAGTTAGAGATCAGTGAGTGTGAAAGACAAACTTGTCCGTTTTCAGTCATTGCTTTAAAGGAATAATAATGACTGAAATTAGCTATTTGAATATTATATAATTTCTTTCAAAGTGTATAGATGTATTGCTAGCTCCAGAAGTATAAGTTGTAGAAGTTTGATGAGACGGTCAAGTTTTAAATCGGCAGCTGCTTGAGCCTGGATCACAGAACTCTAACTGTAACTACTTTAAGGCTCATACCTTGTTTCCTCTATGGGCGCGTTGAAGCCAATTGAATGCAGCCATGCTGTGGCCCAATACTTTTTTTAAGTGATTTAGTGGTGTTTTTTATTACCATAGCATTGGATAAATATTAAATGTTTATATATATAATATTTTCTTCTTATAGAATTAATTGTTATATTGCCAAACAAATAGTTTTTGTTATTGCTTTTCATCTACTTCAACTTTGACTTACAAATGACTTTCTATTTTAATAGCAGATTGCATTTAAAATGGGTTAAAAAAGAAAATAGAAAAAACTCAGCCAAAAGCAATACACGTCGGCTTGTTTTAACATGAAAAATATACGAAATATTGTGGTAGCAAAGAAAGTAGGGCACATCATGGCTGCCTCTCACTGATCTCTAACTGTAACTTCTGGATAGGGCAAGACATTTTGTTGACTTGAAGCCGATATGGAGGCCGCCATGATGGGGCACACTTTTTTTGATACCGCAATATTTCGTATATTTTTCATGTTAAAATACGCCGACATATATTATTTTTGGGTAAGTATTTTTTATTTTCTTTTTAAACCCATTTTAAATGTAATCTGCTATTAAAATAGGAAGTCATTTGCAAGTCAAAGTAGAAGTAGTTAAAAAGCAAGAGCAAAAACTATCTGTTTGGCAATATAAAAATTAATTCTACAAGAAGAAAATATAATATTTATATATATTTAATACTTCTACAATGCTATGGTAATAAAAAACACCACTAAATCATTTTTTTAAAAATGTTGGGGCACCGTATGGCAGCTTTCAATTGGTTTCAACGCGCCCGTAGAGGAAACAAAGTTTGAGCCTTCCAGCAGTTACAGTTAGAGTTCAGTGCTGCCTCTACATCGGCTTCAAGTCAACAAAATGTCTTGCCCTATCCAGAAGTTACAGTTAGAGATCAGTGGCCTGGATGCTGGAGGTTTTACCACTGATCTCGAACTGTAACTTCTGGATTGGGAAAGGCAGTTTGTCGACTTGAAGCCAATTGAAGGTTAAAAAACTGAATCCCACTTTTATTTCTACCTCTATATTTCGTATGTTCAGGTTAAAATATTCCGAATTATAGTCATTTTTTTTTAATTTTCTTTTTTTAATTTTAATACAAATTATTAAAACAAAAATTATATTTTTGGCGATATACAAATTAATTCAATAAGTAGAAAATACAATATCTAAACACATTTAACATTTCTATAACAAAAATTAGTTGGGGTACAGTATGGTTTCAACCGCGCTCATAGAGGGAAATGGTTATGAGCGTTCCAGAAGTTACAGTTAGAGTTCATTGGGTTTTACTGAATAATTCCTAATTTCTACAAATAGGAAATCAAAGTGGATTTAGCTGTTCAGCTGGTGAAACTGTGCATTCCGATGTGTATTTGCGCAACGTACCGAACAATGTCACATGCATAAGATCTAGTACGAACTAGGTCAAGAAGCGTTTTAAGATAAGCATTTGTAAAATAGTGGGCTTGTTGAATTAACGTTGTATTAGAGTTGTACGATATGCTATTGGCAACTGTTCGGAAACTATCCCGAAGAAAAGACCCGGTAACACTGCCTCGTAATTTTTAACCAATGTCGGTTTGGTTAATTTACGTCGCACTAGAGCTGCATATTGGGATTACGGAGACGGTCCGGGGCCTATTTCAAAGGTATGACCCGGGAACAATGCCTCATATTTTTGGACGAGGACATTATCTAAGCTGGCACCCAAAGCAACCTCAATAGGCGTCAGGACATTGGACCCCGATCAGATTTATCGTGCACCAGTCCCGTATACACGCCGTAGAAATTGGAGGTAAGTTCGTACGACGTATTGTTACTTCGCAGCGAATCTGGCAACTCTCCGATTACAAGTACACTGCATTTTAACATTTTTGTCAAGTCTCTTGTATCAGCCATATTCGAATTCGTAACCCTCTGGTTGCTTGCCGACGACGGTACCTCCGGGGATACGGACCCCTGAACCATGGTCCGATTAGAACAACTGTACTAGTATCTTACTCAACCTGAATAGACGTGAGCACATTGTTCCACGACGAATTTAACGTGTACCAGTCCTCTCAACAAAGCGGATTATTTTTGGTGGGTAAAAGGAATGAAACCGATAACTTTCTGATCAGATCGCTCCACACAAGGCGGGTATAGAATGACACTGATCTCTAACTGTAACTTCTGGATATGGCTTTGTTGACTGGAAGCCGATGTAGAGGCAGCCATGATGTGCCCCACTTTCTTTGCTACCGCAATATTTCGTATATTTTTCATGTTAAAATAAGCCGATGGTTTGGTTTGGTTTTGTTAATTAACGTCGCACTAGAGCTGCACAGTGGGCTATTGGCGACGGTTCGGGGTCAATCTCGAAGGAAAGACCCGGGAACACATACACATTCACACACACATTCATACACACATGCACCCCGTTATTTTAGAACCATGGTCAGATGACGAGGAAACACCTGAACTGGCACCCAACGACTTCAATAGACGTCGGGACTTTGGACCCCGATCAGATTTATCGTGCACCAGTCCCGTATACACGCCAGTATAATTTGTTTTATATTCTGGACGACTTTCTAGTATTTTTGTAGTGAAGCTGGCAATCCTTAAAATAAGCCGACGTGTATTGCTTTTGGCTGAGTTTTTTTCTATTTTCTTTTTAAACCCGTTTTAAATGCAGTCTGCTATTAAAATAGAAAGTCATTTGCAAGTCAAAGTCGAAATAGATAAAAAGCAAGAGCAAAAACTATTTGTTTGGCAATATAAAAATTAATTCTATAAGAAGAAATTATAATATTTATATACATTTAGTATTTTTATAATGCTATGGTAATAAAAAACACCACTAAATCACTTTTTCGAGAGCGTTATATCAAGTTAAAATTATATTCATAAAAATGCAATTAACGAGTTATTTGTGAAATACGCTTCAAATTTTTGTACACTTAATCATGTTAGTTTACATAACATACACAACAAATTTTATTTGCGAGAATAATAATGTAGTTTCTGAAGAACAGATAAAAACTTACTGACCTTACTTAATTTGTGATGACTTCTGTCCAAATATTAAAGGATCTCCAGTTGCCCAGTGGATAAAGACGTTCAGCTGGTACTCAGACGATTGTTAGTTGGTTGGTTTGTTAATTAACGTCGCACTAGAGCTGCACTGTGGGGTATTGGCGACGGTTCGGGGTCAATCTCGAAGGAAAGACCCGGGAACATATACACATTCACACACACATTCATACATGCACCTCGTTATTTTAAAACCATGGTCAGAAGACGAGGAAACACCTGAACTGGCACCCAACGCCTTCAATAGACGTCGGGACTTTGGACCCCGATCAGATTTATCGTGCACCAGTCCCGTATACACGCCATTATAATTTTGTTGGATATTCTGGACGATTTTCTAGTATTTTTGTAGCGAAGCTGGTAACCCTCCGATCGCAAGATCACTACTTTTTTACTTTTTTACGTCAAGTCCATTTCACGGATTCGAACCACCAATCCTCTGATTAGTAGCTGAACGGCTTACCAACTGAGCAACTGGGGCTCCGATTGTTAGTTGGAGCCCGTGCGGTGGACTATATAAAGAAAAGTAAAAAAGTAGTGATCTTGCGATCGAAGGGTTGCTAGTGTCGATACAAAAATTCTAGAAAGTCGTCCAGAACATCTAACACATTATACTGGCGTGTATACGGGACTGGTGAACGATAAATCTGATCAAGGTGCAATGTCCTGACGCCTATTGAGGTTGTGTCGAGAGCCAGCTCAGGTGTTGTCCTCGTAATTTGACCATGCTTCAAAAATACGAGGCATCGTTCCCGGGCCTTTCCTTCGAAATAGACCACGAACCGTCACCAATAGCCCACTGTGCAGCTCTAGTGCGACATTAATTAATCAAACTAAACCAGATATAAATGCCCAATTACATATTACTTGTATAGGATAATGGCCTCTATTTCTATTATAACTCATTATTTTCACGGGGGTCCGTGGCCCCGAGGATCCGTCATCGGATAGCAACCAGAAGGTAGCTAGTTCGAATACATCTGAGAGAATCTTGACAAAAAGAAAGTTAAAATGCAGTGAGCTTGTGATCAGTAGGTTGTCATATTTTCTGCGAAATAACAAACAATATGTCGTCTGAACTTATCCCTCAATTTCCATGCCGTGTATGCGGGACTGGTGCACGTTAAATGTGATTGGGGTCTAATGTCCTGACGCCTATTGATGTAAAGTCGGGTGTCATATCACATGTTGTCATATGACATTGGCACACAAATACGAGGCATCTCTCTTTCGAGATAGTCCCCGAACCGTAGCCATTAGCCCAATGTGCAGCTCTAGTGCGACGTTAGATAACCAAGGCAAACCATTAATTTCTGGGCATAGTTCAAAATCTGTGATTTCAAACGTTGGATCTTTTTTTTTTACCAAATATAGAGTTCCCAGAATAGAGCTCACAAAGATACCCAATTCTAATTTCGTGTAAAACATATCCAAACAATAAAAAATCGATGTTGAAACTAAAATTAGACGACGCTGACGTTTCTGCTTTCCTTGTGAAAGACATCATATCTACACAAAAATTAGGATATTTCGAAGAGATGATTTCAACTTTTTTTCGTTTTTGTTCGGGCAATACCACTTTCATCACTTCAATTCTCCCTGCCTTAACATCTAAAGACGAAATCATAAAAACTTTCTTTCATTATCATGATGCAATTACTTCCTGTACTTCGAATTTTCGAGAAGGAAAATCTCTCATTATCTCGCATATATCAAAGGAAGGGTTATTTTAGTTAATCATCATCGCGTCTCAAATGAGAATTTGCTTGTTTAGTCTGGTTTCAGTAAAAAAAACCTTACGCATCGAAAATCTGATAGCAAATTAGGCATTTTTGCAATTATATCTGGATATTTTATCAGTACACATGTTCATGTTTCGTAAGATCTTATTTCAGGGTTCTAAGCACTGAGCTGTAACTGCAACTTCTGGAAGGCTCAAAACTTGTTTCCTCTATGGGCGATTTGAAGCCAATGTAGAAGCAGACATTCTTATAGAATTAATTTTTATATTGCCAAATAAATAGTTTTTGCTCTTGCTTTTTAACCACTTTGACTTGCAAATATTTACTATTTTACTAGCAGATTGCATTCGAAATGGGGTTTTCAAAAGAATATATAAAAAAACTCAGCCAAAAGCACTACATGTCGGCTTATTTTAATATAAAAAATATACCGAAATATCTTCGGTAGCGATGAAAGTGGGGTACAGTTGTTACTCCAGTGATTTGCGGGGCTCGGTAGCCAAGTGGATAAAGATTGGTTTGGTTTGGTTAGTTAACGTCCCACTAGAGTTGCACAGTGAGCTATTGGCGACGGTTCGGGGCCTATCTCGAAGGAAAGACCCGGGAACAATGCCTCGTATTTTTGATCCATGGTCGGATGACGAGGACAACACCTGAGCTGGCACCCAACGCCTTCAACAGACGTCGGGACTTTGGACCCCGATCAGATTTATCATGCACCAATCCCGTATACACGCCGTTATTATTATTTATTTTTCTGGATGTTCTGGAAGACATTCTAGTATTTTGGTAACCAATTTGGCAACCCTCTGATCGTAATATCACTACTTTTTTACTATTCTTAGTCTAGTCCGTCGCACAGGTTCGAACCGTTAACTTTCGGATTCCCAGCTGACACTTTAATCCACTCGGCCATGGAGGCCTCAAAAGTGGATAAAGGCATTCAGCTGGTAATCAGAGGATTCCTTGTTCGAGCCCGTGCGGTGGATTTGACAAAGGAACAGTGACAAAGGAAGTAGTGACCTTTTGATTGGAGGGTTGCCAGCTTCGCTACAAAAATATTCGAAAGTCGTCCAGAACATCCACAACAAAATTAACGGCGTGTAGACGGGACTGTGCACGATAAATCTAATCGGGGTCGATAAAGGCGTCAGCTGGGAATAAGAGGATTCCTGGTTCGATCCTGCGCGACGGACTTGACAAGGAAAAATAAAAATTAGTGATCTTGTGATCGGAGGGTTGCCAGCTTCGCTACAAAATACTAGAAAAGTCATCCAGAACATCCGCAAAAATTAAAGACGTGTATACGGGACAGGTGCACGATAAATCTGATCGGGGTCCAAAGTCCGGACGTCTATTGAATGCGTCGGGTGCCAGTTCAGGTGTTTCCTCGTCACCTGACCATGGTTCTAAAATAACGAGATAAATGTGTGTGTGAATGTGTGTGTGTTCCCGGGTCTTTCCTGCGAGATAGACCCCGAACCGTCGCCAATAGTCCACTGTGCAGCTCTACTGCGACTTAATTAACCAAACGAAACGAAAATCCAGAACATCCACAAAAATTATCGGCGTGAATACGGGACTGGTGAACGATAAATCAGATCGGGGTCTAAAGTCCCAACGTCTATTGAAGGCGTTGGGTGCCAACTCAGGTGTTGTCCTCGTCATCTGACCAAGGTTCAAAAATACGAGGCATCGTTCCAGTGTCTATCCTTCGAGATAGGCCCCGAAACGTCGCCAATAGCCCATTTTGCATCTCTAGTGCTGCGACGTTAATTAACCAAACCAACCTTTAATTTGCTTAAAGTCAACAAAATGTCTTGCTCAATCCAAAGTTACAGTTAGAGATCAGTGGTTCTAAGTCACTTCGCAGCATCTCACAATCAAAATATGAAATAAAAATATAAATTTACGAAAATTAAAATTTATGTAATATTATGTATATTTTAAAAACACCATAAATCAAGACATTTTTGAATTTTATCAGATCAAATTTTAAGTGGTACAAAATATATCAGATTGGTTGGTTAATTAACGTCCCACTAGAGATGCAGAATGGACTATTGGCAAAGGTTCGGGATACATCTCGAAAGATGGTTGGTTAATCACCGTCGCACAATTTTTTTGGTTCTGGTTAATTTAACGTCGCACTAGAGCTGTACAGTGGGCTATTGATGCCGGTTCGAGACCTATCTCGAAGAAAAGACCCAGGAACGATGTCTCGTATTTTTGAACCATGGTCAGATGACGAGGAAACACCTGAACTGGCACCCAACGCCTTCAATAGACGTCGGGACTTTGGACCCCGATCAGATTTATCGTGCACCAGTCCCGTACACACACCGATAATATTTTGTGGATGTTCTGTACATTTTAGTATTTTTAGTTGGCAACCCTCCGATCGCAATATCACAACTTTTTTACTATTCTTAGTCTAGTCCGTCGCCCAGGTTCGAACCAGGAACCCACGGATTCCCAGCTGACGCCTTAATCCACTCGGTCACGGAGGCCCACAACAATACTAGAAAGTCGTCCAGAACATACAGCAAATTATACTGGCGTGTATACTAGGGTGGAGCGAAAAAAATCAAAATTTGATTAATGTTAAGTAATAGTGCGGAAAAGTTGCCTTTCGTATACATTATTCAAATTGTAAAAGGATTTTGATAGCAAAAAATATCTAGAGGTTCCCCTCAGGCCTTGAAATTTACCAATAATAGGTAAAAATTGAATAATGTTGTAACGCACTATTAGTCCAGTCAGCAAAGGGTTCAATTCGGAAAAAAAAATAGGGGAAAGCTGGAAACAATTTTAATCGCTTCCAAAAAGTGTTTTGTATGATATATTAATTTTGCACCCCTGCACCACGCCGGCGTTGGCCGCCATCTTGGAAAAATGGCGGCCAAAATCAGTTTTTTGTAATTATCTCCTTATTTTGTAAATTTAGAGAAAATATTTCAATTACCAAATTATTCCCTAAGTAATTTTACACAGAAATGCAATTTACATTATATTTCTGCGACTCACCATTTAGACGGTAGAGGCGAATAAAGTGGATACTAAATCACCAAGTACCATGAAAACTCAAGAAACCGCTTTGACAGGACGTCTTTTGTTCCTTACTTTGTTTAAAACCCTCTCAATACTTCATTCTCGCATAATATTTTTTAATTAACTTTTTAGTAATGTATTTCGTATACATAAAACTAAAAAAAAAATTCAGCTTCAACACAAGTCATATTTTCTATATTATCATTGTATGCAGATAGTTCTAAGTTTCTTTATGTACATTCCCAAAATTATTTACTTCAAGTCAGTTCCCGTATATATAAAAATTACAACTACGATTTTTTCTGATATTTCTTTACCTTCATATTATAGTTCGGTACAAAAGTACTCATGTATTTGACTCCAGCACAGCTGGAGTGCTTTTTCTACATGGTAAGTAAGTATGTGTTGTATGGTGATCTTGCGATCTCACCAGCTTTCAAAAGCCATGCGTTAGTCTAAGATCATTAACAGGGTACAATAATAATAAGAGTAGTAAGTTAAATGTAACAATTGAGGTCTATTAGGGAAACAAGCCTTGCAAACTATTCCGTGACTGAGTATTTGCACTATATTTTTCCAATGGCATCAATAGTTATTTGCATTACAACATTAGAAAGCCTTCAAAGAATTTATTTTTATTGGAAAAAGATTATTTATTGTCCTTCCACACTGTGGGTTTGGTTTGATTAATTAACGTCGCACTAGTTACACACTATGAGAGTAAACACTGGGTGTAAGCAAACGTTTTTTAAAAAAATTATGTCATCATTTAAAAGCCAGGTGAAAGAAAATACTCTAGTATTTTTATAAAATTCGAAGACATAATGCTAAATTTAAATGTTTCCTGAGTTTATAATAGGTTTTTTTTTAATGTATGATTCATATCCATTGGTTAAGTAGGACTTGATCAAGAACACTATTAGAATTTTTTTTAACAGAAGCAAGCCATTTTGGCGCTCTTCCTCTTTATGAACAAAGTAATACTTTTCAAGCAATCAGACAACTAAAAGTAATATAGTACTTATATTCATACTTTGAATGATAAAATTTAGCTCTATGGAAATATTTTAAGTTTTGAATAATAATTCAATATCAATATTGGAATTTAAAATGTTATTTGGATTGTAGAAGGGTGTTCCAAGTCGGAATAGTTACTTGGAAATAAATAGGGAAGATTTATTCTTCAACTCTATGGGAGCCCAATGTGAAACCTCTTTCAGAAATAGAAATATAACACTTATTTGCAAAATCCCCTCAGTAAAATTAACTTTATCTTAACGTCAAACAACCATTTTTGTTAAATTATACGTTCATAAGGTATATAGATGTTTTTAATCAAAGTAACGAACAAAAGACGTCCTGTCAAAGCGGTTTCTTGAGTTTTCATGCCACTTGGTGATTTAGTATCCACTTTATTCGCCTCTAGCGTCTAAATGGTGAGTCGCAGAAACATAATGTAAATTGCATTTTTGTGTAAAATTACTTAGGGAATAATTTTGTAATTGAAATATTTTCTCTAAATTTACAAAATAAGGAGATAATCACAAAAAACTGATTTTGGCCGCCATTTTTCCAAGATGGCGGCCAACGCCGGCGTGGTGCAGGGGTGCAAAATTAATATATCATACAGAACACTTTTTGGAAGCGATTAATATTGTTTCCAGCTTTCACCTAATTTTTTTCCGAATTGAACCCTTTGCTGACTGGACTAATAGTGCGTTACAACATTATTCAATTTTTACCTATTATTGGTAAATTTCAAGGCCTGAGGGGAACCTCTAGATATTATTTGCTATCAAAATCCTTTTACATGGTGAATAATGTATACGAAAGGCAACTTTTCCGCACTATTACTTTACATTAATCAAATTTTGATTTTTTTCGCTCCACCCTAGTGTATACGAGACTGGTGCACGATAAATGTGATCGGGGTCCAATGTCCTAACGCCTATAGAGCTTGCGCCACTGGAGGTCCCCGATTTACCTCAGATTGTTCTTTTCAGGCACACCCTGACCTCTGGAAGGTTAATAATTTCATGTCAAACATGTTTTATAAAGAAATAATAAATCAATAATAACATTCTGTTAGTTTGCATAGTATACACAAAAGTTTTAATTTGCGAGAACATTCATATTATTCCTACAAAAAATCTTGCAAACTAAACACATAAAATTTTTCTGACAATTTCTTTATGGTCACTTCTATCAAGATACAAAAAACCCAATTGTGATATTTTTTTCTACTTAAAATTGACACTTAATTCTTTAATAGACTTCTAAAATTTGCTATAACACAATAAGCAATGCAAAACAATACAAACAAAAGTGTACAATACAGAAATCAGCCCACATTATTTATCAATTTTTGAAACTGTTTTCAGAAATAATATATATTTTTTTTTTTAATTTTAAGTTACAAATATGATAACTTAATATTTAATACCAATATATAACTTCAAACCACACTTTCCATTGGAAAAAAACAACACTTACACTTTTTTAAATGCAAAAATAGACTTTTTGTAAAGTACTGCTCATTTTATTGATTCTATTACTTCTTTTGCTAATTGTGGTTTAGCGGAAATTAGTTCTGCCCACGGGGTCGTCCCAACTACCTGAAACACGTGTGCTTTGAGGAATTTTATTCCGGCTTCTTTCAGTTCCTTATCATCATGCATGTCGGCGACAAACAAAACACTACAAACGGAATCAATAGTCAGATTGTTACCCAATATTTTAGAAAATCCCTTGCGAAGGCTTCTTATTTCGTCCTTGTTCACCATAGAATGTAAGTGAATCAACGTATTCCATTTTTCGTCTTCAAGTATCGAGGTGTAAAGATACTGCAGAAGTCCACTTTCATACATGAATCTGAAATCATCGAAAAATCCTTCACGGCCAGCTGAAGATATTTCGGCAAACTTGGAGCGAATATTAGCATGGAAATTATATCCCGAAAATGAAAGCGTTCCTTTCACGATTAATTTGTCACCCAACAGTTTCAATGATACATCACATTTAAATAACAATGAAAAGTGAGAACTAAAGTCCATATTATCGGTAGGTTCAGCAAAAAATTTCCTCCGATGTATAGAGACTTTGCCAGCAGTATTGCGTATCGTTGTACAGCTGGATATATTAATTTTATTGTTATTTCGATTCGAACATAACACATTCACATCCGGAATTGAATCATTATCAATGTCACTATATTCTTTAAAATCAATTTCCAAACACACTCGCAGATCGCATCCAGGAATTGGGTAAAATGAAGAACACTGTAACAGCAATGGCGACCTGCTGGGATTATCTATTGTCCATGAGAGTTCGTGAACATAACTTAAATTAGATGTATGCATATCAGGGGGAACTGCCATTATCTTGACGATAAAATTTGAAATAAAACTGCAGCGAGCTTTTTATTCGAGAAAATAATCAAGTTCTGATAGTCATACGAATTGCAAGCAATATTTAGACATTTATAGCGAAACTTAAAGAAGTTTTGAGCTTCCAATTGTTCAGTGGATAAAGGAGTTCAGCTAGCTTGTATGCAGGTTTGGTTAAATATGCCGCACTAGCGCTAAACAGTGGGCTATTGGCGACGGTTCGGAACCTATCTCTAAGGTTTAGTTTGGTTTTGATAATTAACGTCGCACTATAGCTGCGCAGTGGGCTATTGGCGACGGTTCGGGGCCTATCTCGAAGGAAATACCCGGGAACGATGCCTCGTATTTTATACCATGGTCAGCTGACGGGGACAACACCTGAACACGGTCAATAAAGGCGTCAGCTGGGACAAAGAGGGTTTCTGGTTCGATCCCGTGTGACGGACTTGACTAAGAAATGTAAAAAACTTGTGATCTGGTGATCGGAGGGTTGCCAGCTGCCCTACAAAATACTAGGAATGTCGTCCAATAACGGTTCAAAAATACCAGTCTTCGAGATGGGCCCGGTGAGCCCCAGTTCCTCAGTGGATAAAGGCGTTCAGATACTAATCAGAGGATTGGTGGTTCGAAACCGTGCGACGGACTTGACAAAGAAAGTTAAAAAAGTAGTGATCTTGCAATCGGAGGGTTGCCAACTTCGCTACAAAAATACTAGAAAGTCGTCCAGAATATCCAACAAATTATACTGGTGTGTATACAGAATTGGTGCACGATAAATCTGATTGGGGTCCAATGTCCTGACGCCTATTGAGGTTGCGTCGGGTGCCAGCTCAAGTGTTGTCCTCGTCATCTGACCATGGTTCAAAAATGCGAGGCATCGTTCCCGGGTCTTTCCTTCGAGATACGCCCCGAACCGCCGCCAATAGCCCACTGTTCAGCTCTAGTGCGGCGTTAATTAATCAAAACCAAAAAAAAAAAAAAAAAAAAAAAAAAAAACGAGAGAGGCTTGACAAAAAAAAAAAAGTTAAAATGCAGTGAGCTTGTGATCGGAGAGTTGTCATATTTTCTGCGAAATAACAAACAATATGTCGTCCGAACTTATCCTCCAATTTCCATGTCGTGTAAACGGGACTGGTGCACGTTAAATCTGATTGGGGTCTAATGTACCGACGCTTATTCAGGTTGCATCGGGTTGGGATTTGGTTTGGTTAATTAACGTCGCACTACAGCTGCACAGTGGGCTATTCAGGTTGCATCGGGTGTCATCTCAAGTGTTGTCCTTGTCATATGACTATGGTACAAAAATACGAGGCATCTTTTCTTCGAGATAGGCCCCGAACCGTAGCCAATACCGTCCAGTGAAATGTTAGATAACCAAGCCAAAACATTATTTTCGCGTAATTTCTGGGCATAGTTCAAAATCGGTGATTGATTTCGAACGTTGGCCCTTTTTTCTACCAATTACAGAATTCGCAGTATAGAGCTCACAAAGACACCCAATTCTAATTTCGTGTAAAACATATCCAAACAAAAAAAAATCGATGTTGAAGCTATAAATAGACGACGCTGACGTTTCTGCTTTTCTTGTGAAAGACATCATATCTACTATACAAAAATTATGATATTTCGAAGTGATGATGGAAACTTTTTTTCGTTTTTGTTCGGGCAGTACCACTTTCATCACTTCAATTCTCCCTGCCTTAACATCTAAAGACGAAATCATAAAAACTTTCTTTCATTATCATGATGCAATTACTTCCTGTACTTCGAATTTTCGAGAGGGAAAATTCTCATTATCTCGCATATATCAAAGGAAGCGTTATTTTAGTTAATCATCATCGCGTCTCAAATGAGAATTTGCTTGTTTAGTCTGGTTCCAGTAAAAAAAACCTTACGCATCGAAAATCTGATAGCAAATTAGGCATTTTTGCAATTATATCTGGATATTTTATCAGTACACATGTTCATGTTTCGTAAGATCTTATTTCAGGGTTCTAAGCACTGAGCTGTAACTGCAACTTCTGGAAGGCTCAAAACTTGTTTCCTCTATGGGCGATTTGAAGCCAATGTAGAAGCAGACATTCTTATAGAATTAATTTTTATATTGCCAAATAAATAGTTTTTGCTCTTGCTTTTTAACCACTTCGACTTGCAAATGATTTACTATTTTACTAGCAGATGGCATTTGAAATGGGGTTTTCAAAAGAATATATAAAAAAACTCAGCCAAAAGCAATACATGTCGGCTTATTTTAATATAAAAAATATACCGAAATATCTTCGGTAGCGATGAAAGTGGGGTACATAAATTAGATGTATGCATATCAGGGGGAACTTCCATTATCTTAACGATAAAATTTGAAATGAAATTGCAGAGAGCTTTTTATTCGAGAAAAGAATCAAGTTCTGATAAGTCCTACGAATTTCAAGCAATATTCACACTTTTATAGCGAAACTTAAAGAAGTTTTGGGCCTTCAATTGTTCAGTGGATAAAGGAGTTCTGCTAGTAATAAAAGGATTGCCAGTTCGATATGTGTGATGCCAACCATAACATCCAACAGATTATACTGGCTTGTATACAGGTTTGGTTTGGTTAAATATGTCACACTAGCACTAAACAGTGGGCTATTGGCGACGGTTCGGAACCTATCTCGAAGGTTTGGTTGGGTTGGGTTTTGATAATTAAAGTCGCACTATAGTTGAACAGTGGCCTATTGGCGACGATTCGGGGACTATAACGAAGGTTTGGTTTTGTTAATTAACGTCGCACTAGAGCTGCACAGTGGGCTATTGGCGTCGGTTCGGGGTCAATCTCTAAGGAAAGACCCGGGAACACACAGGGGTGCCCATAGGGGGGGATCATGGCGCAAGTTGCGCCATCAGAATTTTTGGGGGGGATTTTTTTTCATTGCTTTATTATTTAATTTTTAGGGGGAAATGTCTTGGGCAAAAAATAATTTTGCATATATAATATGTCCCCAGTCACCGGAATTTCCAGAAACGCCTCTTCGACACAAAAGCTGACGAAATTGTAAAAAAAAATTCTTGGTTGAAAATGCAAGTCTTTATTTTATTAAAACTAAATGTCATTTTAGAAAGATCTACAAAATAAATTACAAAAATTATGTGATTAATGGCTATGGAAGAATCTTAGGGTTGTGTGGCGCATGTCACCGCCCAGGGTCCCTCGCTTTTTTTTTAGTGGGGAAGGGGGGGGGGGGGGTAGGGGTTGGGGTGGAAGGTCACTAAAAAAACCGAGAAAAGTATTTTAGAAAAATTAAAAAAAAGAGAGATTTAAAAAATATATAATAAATTGTGTTGCTGAATTGACGAACAATCGAAAAATTTTCGTTCCCCAAACCCCTCCTAATTTTTTCTTATATTACATTTACAATCAATTTTATTTTCTCAGTATCTTCTGCCAGCAAACAGACAGCAAACAGACATTTAGGAGTCACTTCTGTCATTACATAATAATCATCGTTCAAATAAAAGAAAAACAAAAGGAAATAGGCACGATCATAGGTCTCGAATTTTTAGCGGAAAAATATTGGCGTCGATATTTGTATACGTTGAATATTCTGAAAGCCAAACTGAACTATTAGAACCCAATCGCCGCTACTGAGCGTAGGTGGTTTTATTATATTTGGGTTTCGTCTTGACGTCGAATCAGTTTAAATAATTTCGATGGTGTTACAATAAAAGAACGGATAATATATTTTAGTCAGCAAGGACGAACGGTTTTTGTGAACATGCAGTTTAAATGTGGAGGAAATCTGCAAATATTTAAATTCTAAAAAAAAAAAAAAAAAAAAAAAAGTATTTTCTGAGTGATAAACGGTACTGGTAAGTGAATAAATATCATACGGCATATTTTTTAATTAAATTTTTATTTTAAAAGGTTTCTTAAAATTCGATAAAATAAAGTTTTTGCAGTGGACAGTCATATTTAAAACATAGCTAAACATAAGAGTAGAAAGTCACGAGTGATTTTAAACAAAACCAATAACGTTCAGTATTGTGCATGAATTTCGTCGATAATTTTTTTTTTCGGCTTTGTGTTTACCTGTCTATTTTGTTGGGGTTTAATAGATGTTTTGTTTAATAAAACTTTCAAAAGCTATTCATTACTTATAATCTGTACTTTAGTTCATGTTGACATCTCTAACCGTTAAGACATAGATTTTCCCACTTTTTCATAAATTTTTCTGTTTGGTTATATATGTAGCTGTGTTTTATATATAACAGTTTTGTTTATACCATTAGGTAAGAGAAAGTATACTTAACCAGTAAAAAACAGATATTCTAAGGCAAAAAACTTTTGTGTGTTTAGTTTGCAAGATTTTTTTCAGGAATAAAATTAATGTACTCGCAAATTAAAACTTTTGTGTATAATATGCAAACTAACAGACTTATTATTTCTTTATAAAATATGTTCGACATAAAAGTAATGACATTCCAGAGGTTTGGTTGGGTTAAAAAACGTCGCACTAGAGCTGCACAGTGGGCTATTGGCGACGGTTCGTGGTCTATCTCAAAGGAAAGACCCGGGTTCCAGCTCAGTTGTTATCCTTGTCATCTGACCATTGTTCAAAAATAGGAGGCGTCGTTCCCGCGTCTTTCCTTCGTTATAGTCTCGTCATCTGACCATGGTTCTAAAATAACGAGGTGCATGTATGAATGTGTGTGTGAATGTGTATGTGTTCCCAGGGGTGCCCGTCCCCCCCAAACTCAATGGCGCAAATCCCCCCCGAAAAAAAAAATCTCTACCCCCTCAAATTTAAAGCATATAACTTTATTAGAATCTAAAATTTTCAACCACAGGAATCCACACAAGGCTCCACATTTCGTATTTTATAAATCAGTTAGAGATAAAATCCAGATATAAATTTGGGTTATACTTTAACTTATATACTTTAACTTTATATGTATGAAACTTATATATTGCATTAAACTTCCTCACCGCATCTCTTTATAACGTTTCATTGATACAAGCAAATGATGCTTAAAGTCAGGTTCGTCGGTAAAATATATGGTCGGAGGTTCGCATAACATAATTTTGTCGAATAAAATTTTAATTTCAGAAATTTATTAATTGTCAAAAGAGGCGTTAAAATTCATAATAAAATTCCATAGAACTTGTTATTGTCTGTCCGCTGAGAATCGATCAATTTCGGTTCAAGAACCGGTTTGTTATGGTCTAAAAATCTGGTGTTTTCTACAAAATGTCATCGATTTGTCTAAGGTGTTGACTTCAATTTCACCAGAAAATATAATTTACAAATGGATATTTTAAAAATTTTAAATCCGGATTTGGAATTCAATTTTGTAAACACCTAAAAATAGTTACTGTAGAAATGCTGACGGCAATCTCTGATTGTTCAAATTAAAAAAAAACCTTGCAATCGCTCCATTTAGACTAAAATAACTATCTACAATATTTTATTTTATTACATTTGTCAGTGATATATGCAAAATCACACTAATTAGCAGAAACACATGATGTAAATAGGTTTTACCCTAAATGCTCAGAAACAATTGCCTTTTACATGTGAGCCAAATGCCACTGAAAATGCTTAAATACTTTATATATAAGAAAGAAAAGCTTTCCGACTGAAATATAAAAAACAGCTTTTTTTTAAACACATCATTGCATCAAAGAAATAAAATTGATGTTATTTACGCGCGTTAGATACATATGGTTCTACGAGTGTATATGTAAACCACATAGTTTGTATTCCCCAATCACAGGTTCATCTACAAAAGCTAATGCGCTTTAATAATGTCCCCATTCTATACGGAGACGTTATTTGCGCACGTTAACTTTTGCATATAACTCTCCGATTGGTCCACCACGTAGTTTGAATGCACTAATTAGAGGCTTCTGCAAAATGCAACGCGGCGTAAATAGCGTCCGTGTAGAATGGGACAATTTCTTTATGGTCACTTCTATCAAGATACAAAAAACCCAATTGTGATATTTTTTTCTACTTAAAATTGACACTTAATTCTTTAATAGACTTCTAAAATTTGCTATAACACAATAAGCAATGCAAAACAATACAAACAAAAGTGTACAATACAGAAATCAGCCCACATTATTTATCAATTTTTGAAACCGTTTTCAGAACTAATATTTTATTAAAAAAAAATTTTAAATATTAAATTACAAATAGGATAACATTACATTTAACACCAATATTGAACTTCAAACCACACTTTCCGCTGGAAAAAAAAACTAAACACTTTCTTAAATGCAAAAATAGACTTTTTGTAAAGTGTTGCTCATTTTATTGATTCTATTACTTCTTTTGCTAATTGTGGTTTAGCGGAAATTAGTTCTGCCCACGGGGTCGTCCCAACTACCTGAAACACGTGTGCTTTAAGGAATTTTATTCCGGCTTCTTTCAGTTCCTTATCATCATGCATGTCGGCGAGAAACAAAACGCAACAAACGGAATCAATAGTCAGATTGTTACCCAATATTTTAGAAAATTCCTTGCGAAGGATTCTCATTTCGTCCTTATTCACCATAGAATGCAAGTGAATCAACGTATTCCATTTTTCGTCTTTAAGTATCGAGGTGTAAAGATACTGCAGAAGTCCACTTTCGTACATTTTTCTGAAATCGTCGATAAATCCTTCACGGCCAGCTGAAAATATTTCGGCAAACTTGGAGCGAATATTCGAATGGAAATTATAACCCGAAAATGAAAGCGTTCCTTTCACGATTAATTTGTCACCCAACAGTTTCAATGATACATCACATTTAAATAACAATGAAAAGTGGGAACTAGAGTCCATGTTATCGTTAGGTTCAGCAAAAAATTTCCTCCGATGTACACAGACTTTGCCAGCAGTATCGCGTATCGTTACACAGCTGGATGTATTAAGCTGATTGGTATTTCGATTCGAGCATAACACCTTCGCATCCGGAATTGAATAATTATTAATGTCACTATATTCTTTAAAATCAATTTCCAAACACACTCGCAGATCGCATCCAGGAATTGGATAAAATGAAGAACAATATAACACCAATGGCGACCTTCTGGAATTATCTATTGTCCATGAGAGTTCGTGAACATAACTTAAATTAGATGTATGCATATCAGGGGGAACTTCCATTATCTTAACAATAAAATTTGAAATAAAATTGCAGAGAGCTTTTTATTCGAGAAAAGAATCAAGTTCTGATAAGTCCTACGAATTGCAAGCAATATTCACACTTTTATATCGAAACTTAAAGAAGTTTTGGGCGTTCAATTGTTCAGTGGATAAAGGAGTTCTGCTAGTAATAAAAGGATTGCCAGTTCGATATGTGTGATGCCAACCATAACATCCAACAGATTATACCGGCTTGTATACAGGTTTGGTTTGGTTAAATATGTCACACTAGCACTAAACAGTGTGCTATTGGCGACGGTTCGGAACCTATCTCGAAGGTTTGGTTGGGTTGGGTTTTGATAATTAACGTCGCACTATAGTTGAACAGTGGCCTATTGGCGACGATTCGGGGACTATAACGAAGGTTTGGTTTTGTTAATTAACGTCGCACTAGCGCTATACAGTGGGCTATTGGTGACAGTTCGGAACCTATCTCGAAGGTTTGGTTTTGTTTTGTTAAATAACGTCGCACTATAGCTGCACAGTAGGCTATTGGCGACGGTTAGGGGCCCATCTCGAAGGAAAAACCCGGGAACGATGCCTTGTATTTTAAACCATGGTCAGATGACGGGGACAACACCTGAACACGGTCGATAAAGGCGTCAGCTGGGACAAAGAGGGTTTCTGTTTCGATCCTGTGCGACGGACTTGACTAAGAAAAGTAAAAAAAACCTTGTGATCTTTTGATCGGAGGGTTGCCAGCTGTCCAACAAAATACTAGGAATGTCGTCCAGAACATCCACAAAAATTATCGGTGTGTATACGGGACTGGTGTACGATAAATCTGATCGGGGTCCAAAGTCCCGATGTCTATTAAAGGCGTTGAGTGCCAGTTCAGGTGTTTCCTCTTCATCTGACCATGGTTCAAAAATACGAGTCTTCGAGATGGGCCCGAACCGTCGCCAATAGCCCACTGTGCAGCTGTAGTGCGACGTTAATTAACAGAAACCAAACCAAACCATGTCCTGACTGACGTCTATTGAGGTTACGTCGGATGCCAACTCAGGTGTTTTCCTCGGCATCTAACATTGGTTTAAAAATACAAAGCATTGTTCCCGTTTTTTTTTTTTTTTTGGTTTGGCTAAATAACGTCGCATTAGAGCTTCACAGTGGGCTATTGGCGATGGTTCGGGGCCTATCTCGAAGGAAAGACCTGGGAACGATGCCTCGTATTTTGAACCATGGTCAGATGACGTGAACAACACCGGAACTGGCACCCAACGCCTTCAATAGACGTCGGGACTTTGGACCCTGATCAGATTGATCGTGCACCAGGCCTGTATACATGTCAATATAATTTGTTGGATATTCTGGACGACTTTCTAGTATTTTTGTAGCGAAGCACGGATTCGAGAGGCCTCCGTGGCTGAGTGGATAAAGGCGTCAGCTGGGAAACTGAGGGTTCCTGATTGGATCCTGGGCGAAGGACTTGACTAAGAAAAATAAAAAACTTGTGATCTTGTGATCGGAGGGTTGCCAGCTGCACTACAAAATACTAGGAATGTCGACCAGAACATCCACAAAAATTATCGGTGTGTATACGGGACTGGTGCACGATAAATCTGATCGGGGTCCAAAGTACCGACGTTTATTGAAGTCGTTGGGTGCCAGTTCAGGTACTTCCTCGTCATCTGACCATGGTTAAAAGATACGGGGCTTCGAGATGGGCCCGAACCGTCGCCAATAGCCCACTGTGCAGCTCTAGTGCGACGTTAATTAACAAAACCCAAACCAAACCATGACGTTTGGTTTGGCTAAAAAACGTCGCACTAGAGCTGCACAGTGAGCTATTGGCGACGGTTCTGGGCCTATCTAGAAGGTTTGGTTTGGTTTGTTTAATTAACGTCGCACTAGAGCTGTACAGTGGGCTATTGGTGACGGTTCGGGGCCTATCTCGAAGGAAAGACCCGGGAATGATGCCTCGTATTTTTGAACCATGGTCAGATGACGAGGACAACACCTGAGCTGGCACCCAACGCCTTCAATAGACGTCGATGCTTTGGACCCCGATCAGATTTATTATGCACCAGTCCCGTATACACGCCGTTAATTTTTTGTGGATGTTCTGGTTTGGTTTGGTTTTTTGTTAATTAACGTCGCACTTGAGCTGCACAGTGGGCTATTGGCGACGGTTCGGGGTCAATCTCGAAGGAAAGACCCAGGAACACATACACATTCACACACACAATCATACACACATTCATACATGCACCTCGTTATTTTAGAACCATGGTCAGATGACGAGGAAACACCTGCACTGGCACCCAACGCCTTCAATAGACTTCGGGACTTTGGACCCCGATCAGATTTATCGTGCACCAGTCCCGTATACACGCCAGTATAATTTGTTGGATGTTCTGGACGACATTTTAGTATTTTCGTAGCGAAGTTGGCAACCATTCGATCGCAATGTCACTACTTTTTTACTATTATTAGTCTAGTCCGTCTATAAAAAAACTATCTTGGGTCTATTCGATCCTTATGTTGGGCTTGTCTCTATTTAATCTTATGTTTGAAAATTGCTATTATTTACGGGTAGTATTCTTTTTGCACTTGAATTTCATTTCAGAAGAATTTTCATTAAAAGACAGACTGAAATTTCTCATACGCTTTGCCCATATAAATGTCAGTTTTGTAATATTTAACAAAGTAGGTTTAATTTTGTTTGTAAGGAAGTAATATTACAAAGAATGATTAACAAAAATAAGTATTATAAATCCCTCCAAATTCTATGTAAGTAACCTAATTTTATTATTTCGGAGTTGTTATAAAACTATCCTCCATGCACTTTAAAACGGCAGATATTGCTAACTTGAACAATCTCTGTGAAGTGAGTAATACAAATAAAGTATTTAAAATTATATATACAACAATAGTGATATACGTTATTTTCAACACATAATTTCATTATACTTCTCATTAGAATGATCAAATATTAAAAAATTAGCCAGAAAAAAATTACCACGTACCTTTTAATAAAGAAATCAAATTCGAAATTGTGTCCACTTTACATGATTGCAATTGGATATGTCGTTATTACAGAAAGGGGGCCGATGTTCAAAATGACCGATGCAGAAGACTATTTTTAACAGTCGTAAAATAAATAACTAATTTTAAAGTGAAGAATAGAATCTATACAGATAATTTCAGATGTTGGTTTATTTCAAACTACTCATTTGTAAATTGTTCATTGAGATTTGAAGTAGAGACATATTCCTTTGAATTTGAACTAGAGCCGTTATATCTCGATTATTCGTATACTGAATATAACAACTACAAGCGTCAATCGTCTTTTCCTTATCTTTAGTTCACTTCAACAATATTTCCTGTAGACAGAAAAGCAGTCTTGGACACTAAAATAGTACTGTGTTACTGCTTGCAACCATTGCTATTAATATACAGACACTGAAAGATTTCCGGTTAAATTTTGGAGATCAAATGGATCTTCATTGGGTAGGAATTTAAAGTTTGTTTCTGTTAAATATATTTATCTTAAACGCTTATTACACAAAAGTCTGTAAACGCTTTACGATTAAAATCTCCATTAGTTGGCAACATGAATGTTTCCCTTTTCAATTTTTACTAACTAAGATTGCTAATTCAAATTAAAGTTGTAATAATTAAATTAAATACTAAAATTTAAGTCAACTTCTGAAGTTGGTAACTTTTCCATAAATTTGTTGAAAAATATTACATTTTTAATTAAAATTGTCGGTAATAATGATCTGACCACATGCTCTTTGAAAATGCATGTTCGGGGTAGTCCATTATAAAGTAACATTGAGAAATAATATTAGGTATGATACCGTTTAAAACGATGAGCTCTTAGTTAACTCTTAACTTTTAACATTGATTGAAAGTCTTTCAAATAAAAATAATTTATTTTATCCAGAATTTTAGTTAAGTAGGATTTTATAGATTGATATTTTTATATAAAAAAGGCCAGGTTTATGCAACTTCTGAATAAAATTTTATTATAGAAGATTTCAAGTAAGAAATAGTTTAATTTTATCTCAATAGATGGCAGGACGTGTATTCTTACAAGTAGATTTAATGTATGCAAATAGTTTACTTTTCTCGCAGTAGATGGCGTGACTTGACCATTTGTATATATATTCTGTTCATAGACACATAGTATTCATTTTTTGTCTCCCATAGTTTTTAAATAACAAAATATACAAAATTTATGATGAAATATATTTTCTCATATAAGTTTCTTATTTCACATTAAAAAAAATTAAACGTCTATATACCAATTTTATATTTATGTAAAATATGTAGATGGCAGCACGTACACTAGTCGAGAAAATTGACATTGATGTGTAGAGATAATGTGACATAAAATTTTAGACAATCTTTTTATCTTCATTAGTTTTTAAGCTCATTTTTCGTAATTAAATCTATATGCACAGATTTCTGTGTGTTTAAAGCTATTTCATCTCAATTTTAGCACAAAAATAAAATTAAATAAAATTTTTATATTACTTACATTTGATTTATTTTAATAAATATCTTTTTCTGAAAATCTTTTTAATGAAATTTTTTTCATTAAATCAATTGCTGTAACTCAATACACATATACTATCTTTTTTTTAAAGTTTGATTTATTATTACTTCAAAAGCAATGGACATATTATTTTGTTTATGGAATTGTAATTGGAGCATAAAAATTTAGTTTACCAGATAACCAACTTTTTTAGGTGGCTGGTTAGACTTGGTGCGTAGTTAATAAAAGTTCAAAACACACATATTTTCCATAATATAAACGATGGCTAAGCAAGAACGATTAACGCTATGTATAATAACGCTATGTATAATAACGCTAAAATAATAATTAAGGTGAAAATATTTTTTTTCCAATATGGGACACAAATTATTTTCAACAAAACTTATTCAGTCACGTAAACTGTATTTTCATGTTTGCTATTCGAACAGGAAGCAATTTTTGGGCCCACAGGAACTTATCTAATTTTATTAAGGGAAGTGATGACAATTATGAACAATGGAACATAATTTACTTAATGAAATTAGTAGAAAAATCGAGTTAATATAGTATTTCTAAATATGAACAGCAGATGGCGCTGTGTATCTTCTACAGATTTTCGAAGAATGACAGTTCAAAAATTACAGGTCTCTTTTCAATTTTTAATTTGTAGTCTTCTACAACGAATTTCGTTGTATTTTTGTAAACAGATATTGTTTTTTTTTGTGTAAACGACGAGTTTATAATTTTTATAACTTTAATATAGTAAAATAATAAATTAATATCGATAAGCGTTAATTTAAAAGCTAAATAACCAGAATTAAAATTGTCTTTAATTATAACATAACGTAGGAATGATAATTTGTTATGAAAATGCACATAAGGGACCATATTATCTTTTAAATATTGGAAACAACTGATAAAATTATAAATGAAATAAACGTTATAAAGATTTAAAATTACGATTTCGAAATAGAAACTAGATAAAATATGCATAGAAAAAAGACATATTTTATTTGTTTTTGAAATTATGAATAATTATCGGCAATGAAATCAGTTTACATTACATTTTAATTAGTCTTCATTTAAAAAAAATTAAGTTAAAACAATAAATAAAATATATACCATTCAGTTTAAGACATGTTACGGAATTTCAAAATTGTTCCATATTTTATGCAAATTTATCACACTTTTAACAACATTTGCACATATTGAATGCAATAATATATAGCATCATAATTTTCAGTTAATACACGATTTAATATTTTTAAACAAATTATTTGAAATTGTGATCTTCCATTGCGTTCAGTTTTCATAGAAGGGAGACCCGGAAACACTGCTTTGTAATTTTAAACAATGGGTCAATGACGAGGATAAAACCTGAGCTGACACCCCGTTCCCCAAACAACCGTGAAGATATTTGGTCTATGGCAGATTTAACATTTACCAGCACACGGGAATGTTTGGTCAGATGACTCAGATCGAACTCGCGGTCTTCCAATTACGAGTTCGCTATACTTACCAGGCTATTACGGGCCGTAAACAAAAATCAGGCAAAATATATAATGAAAGCAAACTAACACAGAATAGTAATTAAAAATAGAATAACGAAATAAAAGAAAAACTGTAAAATAAAGTAATAATGATTTATTCTAAGGCCCATTTTACACTGTCGTGATAAACGCGCGCGAGCTTTTGTAGATGGCTCTGCGATTGGCGGATACCGACCACGTGGTTTGTTTGCTCCAATCACAGAGCCATCTGCAATTGCTCGCGAGCGTTTATCTTGTCCGTCTGGAATGGACTTAAAAAAAATTCTACACAAACAGAAAAAAAAAAAAAAACGCATGGGCGCTTCTCGGTGATTCGTTAATTAATACCACGTATTATGAATTCTCGAATCACCAAGATACTCCCGCGCGTTTTTCCCGTTCGTGTAGAAGGGGCATAAGAATAATTATGTAACAAATAAGTAAATAAATAACGAAAAACAAATTTAGCAATTATAAACAAAAATAATAATATTAAATTACTATCATGTACCCAATAAATGAATTTGATATTAAAGACTAAACACACAAACACATTACAATTATGTAGAAAAAAATAGCACAATAAATAAAGGATCAAAACCCATTATTATGAAAAAATAATCAATAAAAAATAAATAAAAGCAACAGAAAAAAATAATAAAAGATCAGAGGAACAAATTGAGTTATGAAAGAAAAAATAATACAAACATAAAGGAAATAATGCAAAATAAAACAAAGAGACAACTGTATCTATTTGTAAAGAATTACAATCTGACATTCATATCCGTAACCGTCCGTCAATGCATTAATTTCTAAGAGGCCATTTTGAATTCAGCCGATGAACTTATATAAGGGTCATACCATCAGAAAGTTGAGAGCAACTTAGACTTTATAATATTAACCTGTTGAGACCTTAGCCATCGCAGGGATAGTTTTTAGAGCGATTCTTTTATTCTAGGGTCAAATGTCAGTTTCAAACAAAAAGGGAAAATCTGTTTATTGATTACTGTAACTAAATAGATTGGTATTTATATCTTTGTATTTATTGGTAGATTGGTATTTATTTCTTTGTATTTATTGATATATTGGTATTTATTGGTAGATTGGTATTTATCACTTTGTATTTATTGGTATATTGGTATTTATATCTTTGTATTTATTGGTAGATTGGTATTTATATCTTTGTATTTATTCGTATATTGGTATTTATATATTTGTATTTATTAGTAGATTGGTATTTATTACTTTGTATTTATTGGTAGATTGTATTTATTCCTTTATATTTATTGGTAGATTGGTATTTTTTTCTTTGTATTTATTCGTAGATTGGTATTTATATATTTGAAGTTATTGGTAGATTGGTATTTATTTCTGTGTATTTATTGGTAGATTGGTATTTGTTTCTCATGAATTATTGTAGAGGAAGGGTGAAGGAAAAAAATATTTCTCCATGCTAAGCAGAATTTTTTTTTTCATTAAGTAAAAATAGAAAAAAAATTAATTTAGCATAAGCCAGTTTTATTATTTAGGTTTATACAAAAAAGTATTGTGACTTTTATTTTGGTTACTTAAAAACAGATTTCCCGCAACCTGACCAAATGGCCACTTTGCCCGACAGGGCAGGGCAAAATTGTCACCCACTATACCCGATATGAAAAAGAACTGATTGACAGTATTTAAAGAATATGAATATGTATTTTCTAAAATGAAAGCAATATTATCATTCACGGTTGTGAAACATTTTAGGGCATTTTTAACTTTTTTTCTAAGAATTATTACTGTCCAAAAACATAAAAAAAAATTTGATGGTTATTGTCTTTTAATCAAAATATTTACACATATCCCATATAGAATTATTGACTTATTCCTCTCACCTGGCACAAGCTTCGTGTGCCCAACGTTGACAACTTGAGCACCTAATATACCTTTCATTTTCTATGGAATTAGTGGACGTGGCCATTTTGCCCTCTTTGACACAAAACTCTTGCACTTACAAGCATAATACATACTTCAGATGTATTATGTGTACTTCAACACATAATACATCTGACGCTTATATCATGTAGTTTTAAATGGTTACTGCTAATCGTATGTATTAGGAACTTGTATTTAGTTATAATAATTATTGCAATACGCCTACCTTACATCAGCTTGTTGAAAAACACAAAAATCTTGAATATTTTCCAAATAAATGATGAGCTCCGAACTTCTGTATGACAATGATAGCAAACTAGCGGAGTAGTTGATGCGTTTGCCGCTTTGTGGCAGCATCGCATGGGGTCAAATAGACAGTGGCCACTTTGCTCGCCCCTGGCCACTTTCCCTACCTTTCCCCTGAGGGGAAGGGTAGTCCCACTTATGCGAAATTATGTACATAAACAATGTAAAATTGTTTATATATTTTCCTATGTGGAAAATTTAAAATTGTTTATATATTTTCCTATGTGTAAAATTATTTTATTAAAAATATTTTCCACTTAATAAAAGTTACGAGTCTTGTACCCGGGTATATCGCTATTATTCAAAAATCCTGCAAATACATAACACATAGTACGGCCATTACAAATCTAACTTATTTTCTATTTAATTAAATTTAATTAAAAATGAAAATATTACAAAAATTAATTATCATTATCCTAATATTCTTTTTGACATTTCAGTTACTTTCATTATATTAAAAGCAATCCCTTGAAAATCAGTAACAAAACATGAACATATTTCAGACAAATTACAGAAGTCAGGTATAACATACTCCGAACGAACCTGCACACAGTTTTTTAAACATATCTAATTTTATAAATTTTAAAATAATCTTGTCCCCGTATTCAAAACAATGACGGTTTTTTTGGTAGCTTGTGTTCGTTGTCCGCAGTTTTAACCTGTAGTATCTTTAGGTAGTTAGACTTTACATTCATAATAAGGTTCATCTAACCAAAATTATTTCGCAATTTTTTACTTAAATAATTTATATGTAGAGACTCGTTGTATGTTTGTTTACAGTTGGCTTTGGTTGGCTTGTTTATGACTAAAGGCGCCAATTCTGGAACCTCGTTCTTCTCAGCACGTGACAACCTGTCACAAAATTTAATGAATAGAGTCATACAAAACCAAGTGTCTTACTTACGAGACTAAGAAAGAGTAATGGTGTTTAACTGTGGTATACAATATGCTCTTACAGAAGTGTTATGTCCGATAAAATCAAAATTTAAAAAAATCTCTGAGCATTTTCAGCTGTCTAACTTTTAATATTAGTGGAGATAACTGTGTGTCTGAAATACTGTAAAAAAAAGGTACTTAAAAATTAGTACTTGAACCTAGTCGTTTTATTTAGTATAATTGCATCGTAAGTAAGCGATGATGTACTCAAATTTAAGCAACTGTACTTTTTCAAAAGTGTGCAGTGGGATTTAATATTGCTAATCTCAGCTTCTGTTCAAGCCATCTTAACATAGCCACCTGACACATTTAAAATAGTTGTTCAAAAGATGGTTTTCCACATTATTTGATGCCGATTGCTTAAACGGAAATTGAGTTATTACAATTCAATTATCGTACTTCCCATTATTTTGGCACACCTTTTTAGCATTTCTTCTGTTTATAACTTCTTCAACATCGCCCTGGTAGTTTAACGGATACGGCTCTGGTCTGCGGTGTTGAAGATCTGGGTTCGATTCCCCGTTAGTCTTGGTTGTAATTGTGGATTTTTATTGAAAGGGATTTATGAAGGTAGCCAATGTAGGCTAGCACCTGCTCTTTTTATTCATTATACTAATTTTTGAGCACATTTGATTTTCAAAATTGAAACTTATGTATTCGGAGCCATGATAAGCATCGAATATACTTAAAAATTAGTATTTTACTTATTTTCGAGTGCCTATTTTTAACAGTGAATGATTAAAAACTTTGGACACAGAAAAAATGTTAGTGCAAATAACTTTTTTTCTGTGTCCAAAGTTTAAAAAAATAATTTAATCTCTACGAAAAAAATATATAGTTGTGCTAAAGTAAACACAAAAAGCAAAACTGACTTAAAAAATAGAAAAACAGCCCTAAAAAGAAGAAATAAAATGAATTTTTAAACTCGTGATGTATATTTAAGAAAACTGGCCGATATCTCTTATATTTTACCATTAAAATACCGTGTTCCTAAATATGTCGTTGTACCAAAGGATACTTGGGATGGGTTTTCGAGTTCAATTAACTATATAAATGCAAGCTTTTTGATAAAAATAGAAAAAAATTAGTCCAAAAATATTTAATAATATGACACCATTTTTCAATTTTATATAGAAAATAAAACAGAAAAATTTAAAAATTCAAAAACCAAACTTCGTTCCTAGGGTACATAGGTCTCTTTTTTACATAGGTTTATAAAAGTTTTGATAACTATAGTTTTTGAGAAAATCGAATATAAATATTGGGATTATAATAAAAAGTAATTGTTTTGTATAATATAATATTTTTAGTCAAATGTTCTGCAATAATATTTTTATCTAAATTAAATAGCTTTTTTTTCGAGAATTTGGTAAGACAATTTATATAAAAATAATACATTTATTAAGAAGGCACAGTACCCCCAAAAATGTAAAATTCTATATTTTTTATTTGCTAAATTTATAGTTTGGAATCTTCTAAATATGCTTGCAAAATTCTAGAACTTTTTTTTATGTTTTTGAATGAGTTATTTGTGATTTTATGCTGGATGACGTATTATGTTTTTCAAGGAACGAAAACTTTAAATAATTTTTTATTCGAGTATGATTTTCCTTGATATTAAGAATTTCGAAACGCTAAGGATTCTTTTTATTATTAATGAGGAAATATATAATTTGTTTCAGCATATTGTAAAATATTTGTACATTATAAATTGGCTTGCAAATTAGCTCCATGAGTTGGAGTTCTTTTAAAAAAAATTACTAAAATAAAAAAGTTTTTAGGAATATTTTTGTGTTTTTATGAATAACTATTTGTATAAAAATCAAGTACATATAGTATACAAAATTTTGATGCCAATTCTTACGTATTACAGTTCAAAGGATATGAGCAAAAATTTGAAGAAAAATATAATTATTTAAAAAAAAACAAGTGCTTTAAAAAAGCTTAATTTTTTTTAAAAAGTTTAAATTTAGAGAAAATATAAAAAATTATGAAATTTTTGTATGAAATATTGTATTATTATTATCTTACATAAATTTAAACGATATAATTAAAACTTTAATTCATTCAAAAAGTCAAAAATGAAAAAAAGTTTAGATAGTACAGTGCTTCCTTGAGATTTATTATTTTTTTTCTATCTGACTACTAGTAAAAAGAAGTGTATAAGTAAAAAAAGGGTACAAATGTTCCATTTATCACCCAAAAAGTAGACTAAAAGAGGAATGACAAGTAGTGTGGGTGTAAGAACACTAAAAACAAAAATTATAATTCTGTTCACCACATTTCGTCAAAGTTTTTCAGTAATGTCATAATTTTTTTTTATATTTATGATTGTCCTTTTCATTTTATTTAAACCAATAAGAAAAAAAAGGATATTTCAGCCATTTAATGTATTTCCACTAAAGACATTTCATTATTTGAAATATTCTCCGAAACATTCAAAAACAAAATGCAGAGCTATTTATCAATCAACACAAATGACAGAATTAAAATGACAGGTTGAGTAATTTCAACGAATGATATGCTGCGTGAATTAGATTTACGACGCATGAAGATCTACCTGTGCCATCAACCATTTTCCAAGCTGTTTCATTACACAAATGATTGATATTAGTTTGCCCTAGCAATATCACCGGAATGGTTGAAAGGCAATGAAAAACTTTTATGACCACGACAGAGTATTTAACCATTCAGTGCGTATTGAAAAACGCTAACTAAACTCTTATGAACAGCCATTGAGTCGTAATGATAAGGTGTTTAGAACGTAATAAAACGACTGGCGACTTATGTTCGTTTTTAAGGACCGTGTTTAATTGGGATTATAGTCTCAGGCGTAATTTCAAATGTAAATAAAGACTAGTCTCGGCTGTTTTAGTTGGATAGGAGTTTCAGTATTTTGGAAGAATGTGGGGAAGGAATGAAAAAACAAAAAATGCAGTGAAGTGTTGCTGTGATTTTGTGATGCTATTTTAAAGTGGGGTAAAATAGTATTTTTGTCGATGGTGATTTTGGGGACAATTTCAGCATCATTAGGAATATTGCGTTTACAATTTGAAGAGATTTTTTTAAGTGTGTGATTAAAAAACAGTATTTTAAACAAATAAAAAAAATCGAATACTTCATGTACTTTTTGTTTATTCCCTCTTAAACTGTTATGTTACTAAAATACTATTATATACTATATTAATTAGTTCCAAATTGGCAATTAGTTGTTGACTAGTTACCTACTTAATTGCATAAATTTTTTAAGGAATTAACAATATCGTTATTATTTAAAATTAGAATTATTATAACTTTCATATATTGCATAAAAAAATTTGTGTCTAAAATCTTATTTGGGATGTTGGCACAAAATTTTATCCTTTGGGGTAAGAAGGGGGAATGTATCTATAAATACATATAACATAATAAATTTTTGTACTTCGTTTTAGTATAACACCATACTGTTACCAGTGGTGAATTTTTAAATTTGTCGTCTAGGGGCTCCACAAATTTTAACACCCTTCTACAAGGGATTTTTTTATCAGATAATAAAATCGATCCTTTTTATTTAATATTTTTCTTATCATAGAAATAAAATTCATTAAAACCAAAAATGAAGAATTATATAATCCTAAAAATAAGCTGGTATATTTGAAGAGAAAATAATTGCGAATTTGATTCTCGTTTGAATATAATTTTTTAAATAAAATTCGCTGCCCTTCTATACAGTCCTTAAGCCCCTAATAAGTACGCCCGTCTGATTGGTACTTTTACATATGCTTTTATCCCTTTGTACTTGTATTAATTTTATGGATATCCTATCAACAACTGTACCTCTCTCGACTACACAATGTAATATTCATATGGGATATTTCTCATTATCCCATATGAGAAGAAATCAGAATGGTTTGGAAGATTTACGGTGTTTTCACAGAGGGGACAATACATTCTCAAAAGCAAGGAGTTTTTTTTTATTATTGCATTTACAGACTTTAGTGCAAATGCCTATCTCTATATGAAGGAAAATTGTTTATATATGAAACGATTACTTTCAAACCCGGCTTAATTGAAAATTGAAATTGAAATCTTAGTATACCTGTAAATACTACAATATTCACTGTTAGAAATTATTACGACTTTGCATCAAAATTTGGTACACATTTAGCTGCAACCAACGTTTGGTGCTTAGTTTCATTTTACGGTGCAACCACGGATACCATTTAGCGGTGAAACGTTGCACCACAACTCATAACGTTGCATAAAACTCAAAATTCGAGTTTCCTTAGTATGTTTGTAGCGAAACTGGCAACCCCAGAACATAACTTTTTACTTTTCTTTGTCAAGTCCACAAATCGGGTTCGAACTAGGAATCCTCTGATTCATATCTGAACGCCTTTATACACTGGGCCACAGAGGCCCTTGTTCGTCGTTGTCTTTCTTGGAGGGTATTTCTCGGCTTGTTGATATAGCGACAGCGAAAAGTTTGGTTGCAGTTAAAGAGGTTGAACCAATTATCGGTGAAACCTACGCTTTTTTCTGATAAGGGATTTTTGGTTCAACCTAGATTCCACCATAATATGGTGTACTTTGCTGCATACCTCTGTTTTGCACCAAGTTATGGTACATGAGTAGTGTAAAAACACCGATATGGGGCCGAGGTGCTGTGTGGAGTACGGTGGAGTAATGAGGAATACGAGGAATAATTGAGGATTTTGGTGGAGTACAGTGGAGTAATGAGGATTTTTGGCGGTGCTCTGTGGATTTTTGGTGGTGCTGTGAGAATCAGGGAGGATCTCGTCTGTCAAGCCGAGGGGGCGTGGCCTAATGGAGATGACCAATCAGAGTCTTGTTTGAGGATGACCTCAACCAATCAGGTGTCAGTAAGTGACGTCACACGCAGGGGGCATGGGAACAGGTGTTGATGACTCATCGCCGCCGATGGGCATGTCCCATCGTGTCACACCGTGTTTGTACAGGAACGGACCAATCAGGTTCTTGTGTGAGGATGACCTCACCAAGAACCAATCAGGTGTCAGTAAGTGACGTCACACGTTGTCGGGGCAAGGTTTTACTAGTTCTGCTTGTAACCGCAAGGCGGCGCTGCATGTAGGGGAACGGACCAATCAGATGCTTGCTTAAGGATGAGCCAATCACAGGCCAGAAGAGGGGCTAATTCTTCTCCGTCGTCGGTATAAAAGCGGATGTCCGAGACGGGCTCTGACATTCTCTCAGTAGAACCTGCTCTTGCGACTACTCTAGTTTAGCTTAGCTTTGTTTAAAATGAATATTGAAGACGTTTTCGAGAATTCGACATTGCCGTTGAATGATGAAGTGATGGCGCTCATGGATTTTGGAGATTTAACAGCAACCCAATTGGATTTTAGTCAAGACGAGGAATTGACGTGTGCGGAATGTAATATACATTTCACTCGAAGATATAATTTGATTCGACATCAACGGAATAAGCATGGAGGAATGCAATATCCGTGTTCTCGGTGTGCTAAGGTATTTTCACGAACCGATGCCCTGACCAGACACCTGAAAACACACAAGCGGCCTGCAGATACAGAACCATCTGTACTTCTAAAACGACGCCGGACCAGTGAGGATACATCTCTACCAGGACCCTCTACTCTACCAGGACCCTCGACTCTACCAGGACCCACTGCTCTACCAGGACCCTCTACTCGACCAGGACCCTCTACTCGGCCAGGACCCTCTACTCGACCAGCACCCTCTACTCGACCAGCACCCTCTACTCGACCAGGACCTTCAGCTCTACCTTCTTCTACGCGACAGTCTGCTTTGAAGAACCGTGTACAGAATGTACATTTATTCAACACCGAGGAATACAAGGACTTGAAACCATTCCTGATTTCCAAAGAAGAAGACTTTGTGAACATCGTATCATCTGCCCTGTTCCAATTTGAAGTGAAAGTGAATAGCAGGCTCATCTGCCGCTACCAAAAAGTTGCTGCCGATGGCATATTAAGCGAAGAAAAGTGCTTCAAAACGAAGAATGAGATCGTTCTTCCCTCTACCGATGTTGAAGCCCTATATTTACAAACGATGGAGAGACTACTCAAGGAAGCCGAAGATTTCGAAGGCAAGGAATCTGGGTGGACCCTGGAACGGATACAAGAATTGGAGGTACGGACCAACAAATACAACCCTCTGCGCGGATCCACGTACATCGAACTTCCCGAACCCATTAAGAGCAAGAGGGCTATCATCAATGTCCAGAACAACGACGATCGCTGCTTCATGTGGGCCATCCTCTCCGCTCTCCATCCAGTAGAAGACCATAATCAGCATGCATACCGAACACATCATTATGCAGCGTACATGGACACTCTCAATTTTACAGGGATTGAATTCCCTGTTAAAATTCAAGATATCTCCAAATTTGCGAAGATGAATGACCTATCCATCAACGTCTATGGACTCACTGAGGATTATCAAGTGTATCCGCTGATGATCACGCCAGAAGAAACAGATGCCCACATTGATTTGATGTACCTCAAGACCGACACACATGCCCATTATGCCTGGATCAAGGACTTATCCCGTCTCGTTGCAAGACAGCATTCAAACTACCAGAAGAAAATTTTCATATGCCGCCGCTGTTTACAATTTTTCACAACAGAGCCTATTCTCCACCGTCATCAGCTGAGTTGTAATCAGCACGAGGCCGTTCGAGTCATTATGCCGGATGACAAATGGGTGGTTTTCAAAAATATCAAACATTCCATGAAAGTCCCATTCGTGATCTATGCTGACTTTGAGTGCATTACTCGACCGATAGAATCTTGTCAACCGAACCCAGATAAGTCGTACAGTGAAGCCTACCAAAAACACGAAGCTGTCAGCTTCTGCTACTACATAGTGTCGACCACAGGACTCTTCAAAGACCCTTACATATACCGAGGACCGAATGCACCGCAAGTGTTTATGGAACGAATGAAGCTGGAAGCCTTGGAAATACAGCAAGTGTACAGAGCTCCTTTACCAATGGATCCCTTAACCAAAGAGGAGCTGGAAGCATTTCGGAAAGCAACGCACTGTTATATGTGCAAGAAGGAATTCACCCAGACGAATTACAAGGTGAAGGATCACGATCATCAAACGAAGAAGTTTCGAGGAACCGCTTGTAATACCTGCAACCTGAAGGCCAGAACTCCAGACTTTATTCCAGTGGTGTTTCACAACTTATCCGGATACGACAGCCATTTATTCGTGAAGTGCTTGGGAGGAGACGACTTCAACATCACAGTCATCCCAGAAAACACGGAAAAATACATCTCGTTCTCGAAGCAGATCGGCAAGGGACTTAGTCTTCGGTTCATCGATTCCTTTCGATTCATGGCGAGTAGTCTAGATCAACTGGCCAAAAATCTCTCAAAAGACCAGTTCAAACACGTGCAGGCGCACTTTCCCTCCTCTCATGTTTCTCTCCTGCTGCGTAAAGGAGTATTTCCATATGATTACGTCAATCATCCAGACAAGTTCAAGGAAACCGAGCTACCACCCCGTGATGCCTTTTATAACCGCCTGAACGAATCGCACATCACCATGGAAGATTATCAACATGCTCAAGGAGTGTGGGATGCATTCAACTTAGACAATTTGGGCGAGTATGCTGATTTGTACGTCAAGACGGATGTTTTACAGTTAGCAGACATTTTTGAAAGTTTTCGAGATGTCTGCATGAAAACCTATGGCTTGGATCCCGTGTGGTATTACACAGCCCCCGGACTCTCTTGGGATGCTATGCTGAAGAAGACGTCGATTCGACTGGAACTGCTCACGGATTATGACATGCTATTGTTTGTCGAAAATGGTATCCGTGGAGGAATCTCGCAATGTTCTCACCGTTATGCAAAGGCAAATAACCCGTATATGCCAAACTATGACAAGTCTCAGCCTTCCAATTATCTATTATATTTAGATGCTAATAATTTGTATGGCTGGGCTATGTCCCAATACTTACCATTAGGTAATTACGCTTGGATTAACCCGACGATGGATGTCTTACAAACCCCTTGGGACAGTGCACTTGGATACATCCTAGAAGTGGATTTGGAGTATCCAGCCCATCTACACGATCTACATGCTGATCTGCCACTTGCTCCAGAAACATTAGCTCCACCCGGTTGTAAAGAGAAGAGGTTGCTAACTACTCTGCATAAGAAAGAACGATATGTCGTACATTACCGAAATTTGCAGCTCTACGTGCAACAAGGACTTCAAGTGACAGCCGTGCATAGAATTTTGCAGTTCAGTCAATCACCATGGCTAAAACCTTATATTGATGTCAATACCCAACTGCGCACCTCTGCTACGAATGAGTTTGAGAAAAATTTCTTCAAACTCATGAATAATTCGATTTTTGGAAAAACGATGGAGAATATCCGACGCCGAGTGGACATCAAGTTGGTCGGGAACGCGAAAACAGCTGAGAAATGGATTGCTCGCTCCAACTTTCAAGATCGCACCATCTTCTCCGAAACTTTGGCAGCATTTCATATGCGGCGGACCGTACTGAAATTCAACAAGCCAATTACCATTGGAATGGCTATATTGGATTTATCCAAGACGCTCATGTATGACTTTCACTATTCCAAGATGATACCGAAATATCCAACTGATCGACTGAAACTCCTGTACATGGATACGGATAGTCTTATCTACAATATCCACACCGACGATGTCTATAAAGACATGAAGGAGGACATGGACCTGTACGATACATCGGATTATCCTGCCAACAATATTTTCGGATTTCCTCTCGTCAACAAAAAAGTTATCGGGAAGATGAAGGATGAGACCAAGGGAGAAATCATGACTGAATTCGTGGGACTCAGATCCAAGATGTATGCCTTCAAAATAGGCCATGACAATATCACCAAGAAGCTGAAGGGGATTAAGAAGTATACCATACATCAAAAAATCAAATTTGAAGATTATACAAAGTGCCTGTTTCAACACCAAGAACTTGTGACCAGCATGAATCTCATACGATCCAAGCGCCATGACATATTTACCATTACTTCAAATAAGTTGGCCCTTTCCCCATATGATCAGAAGAGACACATCTTAGAGGATTGCGTGAGCACTCTACCATTTGGACATTACTCACTAGCCGACATGTGAGTTCATCAGAAGAGAACCATCTATAAATAAGAAGAGCATCTCCAAAGTTCATCATTCAGTATGGATATTTTACGACTGAAACATCCGTTTACTATGATAGTTGCAGGTCCCACAGGTAGTGGCAAGACACATTTCGTGAAAAAAATGATCGAAAATAAAATGATACTACCCTTTCCAAAAACGATGGTATGGTGCTATGGGATATTTCAAAAGTTATATGCAGAAATCCCAAACATTTCATTTTATGAAGGCTTGCCTTCAAATTTAAATCAATATTCGGATGCATTGATTGTAGTAGACGATTTAATGAGTGAGCTTGGAAACGATGCTCAATTGACAAAGATGTTTACTAAAATGTCACACCACCGAAATATCAGTATCATCTTTATAGTACAAAATGTGTTTCATAAGGGAAAAGAAATGCGAGAAATTTCTTTGAATGCACATTACTTGGCGCTGTTTAAGAACCGAAGAGACCAATCCCAAGTCATGCATTTAGGACGACAACTATATCCGAGAAAAGTGAAGTTTTTTCAAGAGTGTTATGAAGATGCTACTTCGAAGCCGTACGGTTATTTATTCATTGATCTGAAAAGTAATACGGAGGATTCTCTACGCATGCGCACGGGGATGTTTCCTGGAGATATATATTACGTGTATCAACCTCGCTAACTTCATTTGTATTTCGTCTCTCAAACTGGAAGGATGTCAGCCGTGATTGATTTTGAAGGGTTTCTGCTTCCGTCGGGACTATTTGTCGTCAAAGAACTAGCATTTTACGCCGTGAAAGATAATCATTTGTGGGGCGTATGGTATTTTCAGCCTCCGTCACCATTTGAAGAATTATCCCTTACGCAGAGAAATCAGTTTTCTTGGGTAACAAGAAACATTCATTGTATGGATTGGAGAGAAGGATCTTTACCTTATGTTAAATTTCAAAGTATTTTATATCTTTTGTTCGAAGTATTTTCCGATATTTACGTCAAGGGAATACAAAAGCAACATTTTTTAGAAGTGTTGACTAGACGCAAGTGCTATAATTTAGAAGATTTCAACTGTCCAAAAGTTGAACACCTGATGCCAACGCATGCATCCTGTTCGGTGCATCCTCCTGACTTTATCCATTGTGCATTGGTAAAAGCAACTGCATACGGAAAATTTTGCAGAGTGGCTTTAAATAGAGCTGTCAACAGTGACTACTATCATTCGATGTGAAGATGTCTACGTGTACGGAGCAAACCTTAGAGCTCCTGAAAGTGATCTCGAAAAGTAAAAATCCGAAGCAAATCGTTCAAAAAGTTCCCAATAGTATTATCAAGTCTTTGTGTGAATGCGTCTTGAACGTACTTCACGGAAACGTACCTCTCACTAACAGCCAAATAAATAGTCTTTCTAAGCATAAGACGTGCTTACGAAAGCTTTCAGACAAAAAGGTTCCTTTGTATAAAAAAAGAAAGCTACTTGTTCAAAAAGGAGACGGTTTTCTTTCAGTCTTATTACCTGCAGCTATTTCAATCATCAGCTCATTGATTCATGGAGCACAGTAAAAAGTTTATCTTGATACCTGAAGACAGGGCACAATTAATGGAACATCTCTCTGAACTGGATCGAAAAATGACAAGTATTCTTCAGAATAAACAACTCGCGGAAAGCGACAAAGCATCTCTCTACTTGCAAGCCCTACAAAAGTACACCCTGATCGACAAACAATCCCAAGAAATTCCTCGTGAACCAAACTCTTTTGATCAAGAAATAACAAATACCCTTCAGAATACCAATCTCACAGAAAGTGAAAAAGCTTCTCGGTACCTTAAAACCTTGGAAAATTACGACCAGCTTGGAAAACCACCTCCAGATCCAGATAAAAAGACGTTGCAAGATGTGAAGAAAGAAGATACCTTTGAAGATGCAGTTATGCATACCGTGCCTATTCGACACAGAAAGACGGCTATAGACATTTTACAGTTTTTGAAAAATCAAAATGGATTCAAATGGACGGACAAAGGTGAAATTATTTACCAAGATAAAGTTATCCCACACACTAATATTGTCATGCTGGTGAATGACTTTCTTCGTAATAGGAAAAAAGTTCCTGTCGGACAAGCTGTATTCTTAAATGCTTTACGAGATTTGCATTTTCCTTCCATGTTGGATGTAAAAAGAAAATTGTATAGAGAAAATAACATTGTAAAACCTTCTATGTATGCCCGCAGAAACAAATGGAGCCATTTTTAGTTTTTCAATAAATGATGTTGCTGTATCTTGTTGTCCTTTATTATTTTTACTTTACAGGTTATCTTTACAGGTTATCAACACAAATACATATAAAAGTTAAATTTGAATTCGAAAAATATATAGAAAAAATAAAATTAGTACGAGAAAAAATAAATAATTTATAAGTAAAAATGCAAAAACAAAAAAAAACTTTAGAATAAAAAAAATATATATATATATAAAAAAAAAAATGTAAAAATAAAACTTAAGAATAAAAAAAAAATAGTAAAAATAAACTTTAAAAAGAAAAATGTAAAAAATAAATATTAAAAAAAAAAGAAAAAATATATATAAAAAAAAAAGTTTAAAAAAAAAATCTTAAGTGAAAAAAAAAAAAAAAATAAAAAAAAAAAATAATTTAAAAGAAAAAAGTTTTAAAAAAAAATAGTAAAAAAAAAAAAAAAAAAAATCTTATAAGTGAAAAAAAAAAAAAATAGAATAAAAAATATGTATAAGTAAACTTTAAAAAGAAAATGGAAAAAAAAAAAAACTTTAGGATAAAAAGAAATGTAAAAAATATTAAAACTTTAGGAAAATAAAATATTATTCTATAAAAAAAAAGTTGTGTGTAATTAACTTTAAGAAAAACTTTTAGTTAAAAATGGTGTACCTAAAAGTAATGAAATCACTTCAAGAAAACATGACAGAACGCAAGGAATACAAATCAAATAAATTTATTTTATAAAAACTAATCTTACAGCATATTTCTTTTTTACAAATTGATACACTTGAAAATCCGATACATGGGTAATATACAGGTGATCCACTATAGAGTACATAGAATGACCTTGACATCGCTTCACTAAAAAATAAATACAATAGTGTCCGCACACGTTGGATGTAAGAGATTGTAAAACAATGGAATTCCATTCTATGTTGGAATAGTAAGATGTATCGATGCCGTAAAAATCAGGAGACATTCCGTAGGAATCATAAAATTCTAATTTTTTCTGAGTACTTGAAAACAATGCTAACCAATGAGAACCAGGTTGAGAGAAGTCATCGGTATTTACTATAGCACACGAGTTGCTTTGTAAAGGTGGGAGGGTATTCTTCGCGAAGACTCCTTTGAAAAAAGGTGACGTCGCAGTGTCGTGCGATAGAATGTGAAAGAGTTGTTGTCCATTCATCTTCATTCAATTTCCAAAGTCAAACAGGATATTTCTTGTCTTGCTTATCTCAATTAAATTTTCGAATTCTGCGAACACAATGACGCATACAGTCTGTGGGAGCGGCTTACTATACTTAATTTCTAATCTTAAATTACTGTGTTTGATAAGATTCAAATGATCTCCAGCACATAGGTCTGGGGACAAATCAAACGCATAAATGACATTACCATCTGTGTACTCTTCTCTGGATATAAAGGAACCTCTATCTTCCCCTATTTTTCCAGTGCCCAAGAATAGACTTTGATAAGCTCTTATAAAGCTATTTTGAGCAAAATTGAGCTCTAATGGATTGTGAGGAACGGGTTGACCATCAATATATATTCCTATGAAATTTAAGTCGAAATGCTCGAAATGGAAAGGTGACTTGGTAAAAGATCCATGAAAGGCTTCGTTATCCACGCATCCAATGATGACTCGCTTCGGCATTTGACCAATAAATACACTATCTTGAACAATGGACATGTTTCCTTTCGGTATGGAATAAGCTTTACATAGCACCCTGTTGATGGGGTATTTTGCTGTCCCCTTCTCTAAAGCTTTTGCGTGTCCTAAAATAACTCCAGGACTTACACGGACTTTTCGTACAAATAAAGAAATTTTATCCAATACTACTTTAAATCCTTCAGATCCTTGCAAGCAGAATTCAGGTTTACTTCGTATCAATTTAATTTTTAAGTCCACTAAATTTAGCAATAGTCTTTCTTGATGAAATAAATCACTATGAATACATCCAATCATATCTACGGATGCACTTTCTTTAAAAAAATCGGAACGTTTCTTCAAGCCCTCATCTGAATCTTTGTAAAATAATTCTGATGTGAGTTGCGATGCCTTACTGTCTTGACCATGAGATAAAAGGGTTCGTAAATAAGATTCATATCCATATGTATTACTGGAATTTGAAACTAGCCGATCGTTCAATGTAATGTCCACTTGCGAAAATAAGGAATGTAAAAATAAATTTACAGGGCCAATATTTGCTTCTTTAGCCATAGGAGTACCATCGTTCTTCAAAATCTTTGCTTTAACGTAAAGTTGAGTTTGACTAAGATCAACATAATCTTCGCCGCTACCGGAAATATGAAATTCTACTGGTCCGCCGTCAAAAACGTTGGAGAGGGGATGAAATTCTATCCACTGTCCACTCTGAATGACAGTTTGAGTCCCTGGCAGATGGAAAAGTTCCAACTCATTTTTTACACATTCTGGGGAATCTTTGAGTAAATACGCCATTACGGATCAAAAATATCACGTCCTATCACCTTGCGCTTCTTAGATGAAATGATTCCATTTCGTGTTTTACGCTTTCTTTTATACTTTCCCTTACCCACCATAGATTGGATTCGATCAACAGCTTTCTGAGCTATATTTCTCCCACTTTCTTTTGTTCTTGTCTTGACTGCTTCTTTCAGATTTTGTCCAGATAACACATCCGATGCGACTCGTGACCCGGCTCGTAGAGCTTCTTTACCAATGGTTTTGGCACCTTTCACCAAGAATGGGAAAGCCGTTCTAAATAATCGACGAAATACAGTTCCTAATCCATAGCCTTTTTGAAAAGAGACTCCCTTATAATAAGGTAGGCCTTCACCTGTCTGAGAGGCATAATGTTCTTCGAATTTTTTTGTGCAGCACACGTAAGGTACTCTCATCTTGACTTCTAAAGTTTAAATGAAACAAGCAGTCCGATGTTTGTGTATTTATAGAATTTGTCTCAATCGAAAATGTAATACGATTAAGACTTTTCCTTTTTCAAAGGGTACAAAGCCCCCTGAATTTAATCTCAATTCTATATTAATGGTTTGAAAGGAGCGTTGACTCACTGGTAAGTACTGAGGTCTATCATAATATTGACTAATCGTGTCACCGTCTTGTCCCTTTACTCTGATGATTCTCAAAAGAGGTGCATACACGTCCCCTACTATTTGTGGTGAAACCAGGTCCGTATAGACGTAGAAAAAAGAAAGGCCTGCTTGAGCGTCAGCTTGAATTTCACTTTTCATACTTCCTCGAATCATTGTATTGGGTTTAAAACCTAAAAGAGGACCAAGTTTCTCAAGATACAGAGAAGTACCTTGAACAGCATCAATTTTAGCACGCTTTGTCGTTTTGTTGTAAGAAAAGGTAAACTTGGAAGGATTTTTCGGAAGAGTTAATTGTAGGGTGGATACTAAATCATATAGGTTTTCATAATTTCCAGCATCAATGTGTTTCTTTATCAGTTTTCCATCGCCATAATCGTAAGTAAATGTATTGTTTGCCGCATTGACATTATACCAAGAATGTGGATAAATGATTTCTGACAAACCAATTTCCCATTCTCCATTTAAATTAATTGGACTTGGCAGCTGAGTTATAAAATGAGAAATTTTGTTTGTAGGAAAAAACTGCAGACTACTATCCGAAACTAACGTCACGTAGAAACTCATGATGGGTACTGAACGGAATACTAAGGAAGTAGATCTATTTATAGTATTTTAACATCTGTAACCCACGCATTAAATTTTTCAGGATATCCTAAGAATTTTACAAAGTATTCGATGACACCTCCTTGTTTTTTCCTTTTCTTGATAACTTTTTCCACTGGATAAAAACCAGAGTCAATCACTTTCTGTAACTCTGCTTCATAAAAAGTACCTTCAATTTCTTCTCCAGACAGATCTTTTAACTTGTACACAGTCGGTATTCTAAGAATAATTTGGTTTACAGTAAAAATTTCACGACTCCAATTTTGTTCATAACCTTTTTCAAAGTGTAGCTTTTGTCTGCTAATGCGTACCGTATCCCCAACTTTAAGTATGGGCGGTTTTCTTTTTAAAGTTTTGAGATTTCCATATAAGTTTTCTAAAACCTCATTTTTATTATCTGAATTTACAGAAGCTGGGGTCATTTTAATGCTTCGATGCCAGCTATGGTTGTAGCTATGCATGAAGTCGGGAATTACACCTATATACTTTTTAGTGTTAAATTCTGTAAAGTATTTCCACATCTTGGTTTTCAAAGTCCGATTAAATCTTTCAATTATGCTGGCTTTCGTTTCATTTTTAGTAGTAAAGAATTTAATATTCAACTTTTTTAAGTAATTTTGAACGAGAGTATTTGTCAGTTCTGTTCCGGAATCAGATTGAAGTAAACGGGGTGTTTTTTCCTTGAAAATAGTCTCCAAAGCACTTTTCACACTTTTTCCTGTTTTATCTTTTAAAGGTATGGCCCATGCAAATTTAGAAAAAATGTCAATGCATGTCAGTATATACTTATAACCTCTATTCAATTTTGCCAGCGATTGCATATCCACTAAATCAACTTGAAATTGTTCGTTTATGTTACCTACTAACACTCGATTACGCAGAAACTTGTGACGGATTGGTTTATGCAGACTATAGGAATCTTTCTGAGATAACCAATGTTTTACTTCCTTTACACTTCCATTAAATGTCCGTTTCAGTGCATTGACCCCTCCAAAACTATCCGAATGTCTAGGATCTCTATAAGCAGCATTAAAATTCATGTTTCCTACACGAAGACTAGCACACAAATGAATTTGAAAAAATTATGTTGAACTATTTATACATATCTAACAGAAACAGATCAGGACCACGAGAGTGAACCAAAGGCTTCTCGGAAAGTACTATTCCTTTAAGTTAATACAAAACTATATATGTTTCCTTGTTTAAAGCTATAATTAATATTTTAAATAATATTTTATAAATTAATATTTTATTATAATAATGTTTGCAATACAATAAATAAAAAAGAAGACGAAATGAATGATAAAACAATATTTATTTAAGTAGAAAATCTACAAAATGCTTCTTGAGCGATTTCAATCATATTTGAAATATTCACAGAGTTCAAAAATGGTATGGTTACAAAACTTAACACACTATGATTAGGTACAGGATTAAATGGAAATTGACATAATTTTTCATGAAATGCTTCCGCTACATAATAAGGTCTTAAATCCATAACAGCTGCATGAAAACGTTTCACTGTATTTTCGGCCAATAGAGTTTCGTCTAAAGTATGTAGTGGATTCACCAATTCATTTCTTTGTGAGATAACATCGTAAAAAGCGGACTTTACCATATAAGTCAGAGAACTTTGGACTTCATCCATGGAAGCACAAACAGGAGCATGGTATGGAATAGACGTTTTGGCCACCAGTTCATAAAGTTGTTTAAAGGAAGCACGACGATACTTTTCCCGCAGTGCAGAACTCATAACAGAGTCGCCGATCGAAAACAGCTTTTCCCATTGGTCATTGGTGACAGTTACATCCCTTGTATAGGTTCTACCGCTTCGGCACGTAATTTCACTTTTTAACTTCATACTGGAATCAAGCAGCTCAAAAAGTATTTCTTTGTCGTCGTCTTCATCTTTAATGCTGAGTTGAGTTTCCGATAAAATGGACACAGGATCGCTTGCTGGCTTGAATGGGTTCTCCATAAAATAGTCCACAAAAGGGTTCTCTCTAAAGCACTTTGTCTTGAGAGGCTCGCATCCAAGGAGAATCGAGAATTGGGATGGCGATAACGTAACTCCATCAGTCGAAGGATAGTACTTTTCTCCACATTTCTTGTATCGACGAATATGAATCAGAACTCGCTTGTTGAAAAAACTGCAGGAAACAAAAATATCGTCTCCAAGGCGGAAGGTTCTTGGTGGAATATCTTCAATCATATTATCAGAATCAGCTTTTCGTTTTAAAGAAGTCATTTTAAACAAAGTTAAGCTAAACTAGAGTAGTCGCAAGAGCAGGTTCTACTGAGAGAATGTCAGAGCTAGGCTCGAACGTCGTCTTTTATACTGACGACCGAGAAGAATTGCCTCCTCTTCTGGCCTGTGATTGGCTCATCCTTAAGCAAGCATCTGATTGGTCCGTTCCCCTACATGCAGCGCCGCCTTGCGGTTACAAGCAGAACTAGTTCTGCTTGCCCCGACAGCGTGTGACGTCACTTACTGACACCTGATTGGTTGTTCATGAGGTCATCCTCAAACAAGAACCTGATTGGTCCGTTCCTGTACAAACACGGTGTGACACGTTGAGACATGCCCATCGGCGACTTGCCCATGGGCAGCGCTGCGATGAGTCATCAGCACCTGTTCCCATGCCCCCTGCGTGTGACGTCACTTACTGACACCTGATTGGTTGAGGTCATCTCCATTAGGCCACGCCCCCTCGGCTTGACAGACGAGATCCGCCCTGATTCTCACAGCACCACCAAACTCCACAGAGCACCGCCAAAAATCCACAGAGCACCGCCAAAAATCCACAGAGCACCGCCAAAATCCTCAATTATTCCTCGTATTCCTCATTACTCCACCGTACTCCACACAGCACCTCGGCCCCATATCGGTGTTTTTACACTACTTACATGGTCGAATTGAAATTTTTAACAGTGTTGAAAGAATGCCTTAGATGTTAGCCGATCTCCTTCAAAATAAAGCTTAATACAAAAACAAATTTTAATCATAATACTTGGCTTCAAAACGTTTTTGGGGTCTCCTGTAAATTTCATGGCAATGGATTGAGCCGGTTTTGCAACTAAACGTTTCATATTTAATCTATGAAGAAGTACACAATTATCCATAAATTCCCAATGTGTTAAAGCTGTTGAATTGCTGCGATTTATTTTTTAAATCATTAAAAAATTGAAAAATAAAGACTATATTTATTAAATAATAATTTCATATAAAGTTTTACATTTGTAAAAGAAAGTACAATTGCAAATGTAGATTGAAAAATAATTGAATTATAAATATCAATTCAATTTATTCTCTCTATCTGTCGGATAATTCTAAATACCTGAAATTTTTCAATAACATCGTGAGATAATTTTTAGTGAAGATAACATTTTCATAATAATTCCCCAATAACATTTTCATAATAATTTTCATTCATAATAATTCCCCGATAAAATTTTCATAATTTTCATTCATAATAATTCCCCAATAACATTTTCATAATAATTTTCATTCATAATAATTCCCCAATAGCATTTTCATAATAATTTTCATTCATAATAATTCCCCAATAACATTTTCATAATAATTTTCATTCATAATAATTCCCCAATAACATTTTCATAATAATTTTCATTCATAATAATTCCTAAATAACATTTTCATAATAATTCCCCATAATTCATTCATTCATAATAATTCCCCATAATTCATTCATTCATAATAATTCCCCATAATTCATTCATTCATAATAATTCCCCATAATTCATTCATTCATAATAATTCCCCATAATTCATTCATTCATAATAATTAAATTAATTGAATTATAAATACCAATTCAATTTATTCTATCTATCTGTTGGATAATTCTAAATACCTGAAATTTCTCAATAACATCGTGAGATAATTTTTAGTGAAGATAACATTTTCATAATAATTTTCATTCATAATAATTCCCCAATAACATTTTCATAATAATTTTCATTCATAATAATTCCCCAATAACATTTTCATAATAATTTTCATTCATAATTTCCCCAAATATTATACACGGTTAATTTAAAATTAATACAAGAATCCCCAATTTCACGCGTCTAAAGCAATTCCTATTTCTAAGAAAACGATCCATTTGAATTCTTCTAACACAAATCTTGGAATGCAATTGCCATGGGTTGTTCAATTTCGGCAGCTATTTTACCGATGCAAAGAGAGCTTCCAGTAAAATATTGCGGGGCATTTCAAAGAAAACTACCTACGACTTCAAAAGAAGCGCGGTGTCTAAAAACGTGCCTCCCCAACAACGCGAAAATTTTAATCGCTATTAAAAAAAAACTTCTTTGTTGCTCAAGAAAAGAAATCCCGAATAAGAGGAACAGTAAACAAATAAACGCCAGGAAAACTCCGCTGTCAAACAGGAGTCTAAAATTAAATCCTGGGGAGGCATTTTTTTTTGCTGGAATATCGTACGACGTCGCTTTTTTTTTTGGTTTAAATATAGTTCCAGCTGAGGTTAGAATTAGCTTCTGTTTCTTGGGGGTAGAGGGGGGGGGGGGGGGTCGCGGGATGTCTCCGGGAGAGTTTATCAAACATTGCGACATCGGGTTTGGCAACACTCCTGGGAGGGTTCGGGGGCAAAACATATTAAATAAACAAACACGTCGAGAGGGGAAGCTCCTGGCAACTTAATTCGAATGACTAATTGAATAGATTTAAACGATAATTGCTTCTCCCTGCATTTTGGGTTTTGCCCCTCAATGTCAAAGTTGGTTTAGATTGTCCGCTGTTATGCGCTTGTGTTATTTTACCTTTAAGTAAAGAGCTGGCTTCATGGGGTGTTACTCTAATTGCAAATGGCGTCAAAGCAAATAAAAGGGCAAGTACGTTGGCGACGTAGGTGTACGATCCAGACAGCTCCACTTTTTTCTGATATACATTTTTTTATTTATAACTTTATAAAGGTACTTAAAAATGAGTATCTAAACTGTAAAAAAGAATGTGCTTTAAAATGAGTACATGAACGTAATCTTTTTTTATTTTTAGATAATTGCTTACTTAAAGATGAGTATCTACACTGTAAAAAAGAAAGTGCTAAAAATGAGTACATGAACGTACTCGTTTTTTTAGTACAATTGCTTCGTAAATGAGCGATGACGTACTCAAATTTAAGTAATCGTACTTTAGTAAAAATGAGCAGAGTGATTTAATATTGCTAATCTCAGCTTCTGTTCAATCAAGCCATCTTACCAAAGCGACCTGACAAACTTAAAATTGGTGTTCAGAAGATGGTTTTCCACATTATTTGAATTCGATTGCTTAAATGGAGACTGATTTATTACAATTCAATTATCTTACTTTCCATTCTTTTTGCACACCTTTTTAACATTACTGCGGTTTATAACTTCTTGACGTCGCCCTAGTAGATTAACAGATAAGACTCTGGCCAGCGGTGCCTGTAAATCTGGGTTCGATTCCCGTTAAGTCTTAGTTGTAATTGTTGATATTTATTGAAAGTGATTTATGAAGGCAGCTTATGTAGGCTAGCATCTGCTTTTTTTTTCATTTTCCCCATTGTACTCATTTTTAAGTACATGTTTTTTTCAAAATTCAAACATGTATTTGGAGCCATGATAAGCATCGAATGTATTCAAAAATGAGTACATTTTATTTATTTTTGAATACCGATTTCAAACAGTGTAAACCTACTCATTTTTCTTGACATATAATTGCATCTTAAACAGGAGTATGACATACTCAAATGCAAGTAACCGTACTTTCTCAAAAAGTAACTATGTGATTTAATATTGTTAATCTCAGTTCTAGCGATCTTAATGAAATCTGACAACTAGTTCAGAAAAATGTTTTCCATATTATTTGATGTCGATTGCTTAAATAGAAACTGAGTTATTTTAACTCAATTATCTAACTTCCCATTCTTTTGGCACACCTTTTTTAAAGATTTATTTTATTTATATTTTGACGATTGCGAAATCTCCTGTGGCATCACGGTGTTGGTTTTAATTAAGTAATCGGAATCAGTTTTCGTTAAGTTGTTTAGTTGATAGATTGTTTAAAAGTGCCAGTGCAATTGTTGCTAGTGAGCGGCTAAGCCCTAATCCAGCTCGGGTTACTTAGGGTTACCATTTCATGAATGGAAAAATAATTTTGCTTTACAGAGCAAGCCACATAGTACGTGGAGGGGGGGGGGAGGGTGTTGCCTAACAGCTCCCCCAAGTGGTCGGTTACTTTTTCTAGCTTCTATTTTTGTTCTCTCTTCTGCCATTCATATTCCCCGCATGACTTGGTCAAGTTCACAAGAAAGTAGAACACGAAAACATCTTCTCGTCTCAGGGGAGGGAGAAGATCATTTTTTCTCATCCCTCGCTCCTCAGAACGTCTCCTTGAGACTTGTTTTCGAACGTTGAGGCGGAGAAAAAATACCGAATCGTCTGCAAAATTCTGGAACGACCCTGCTGGCTAAGGATGCACAGCTGTCTCGGTACCTGAGTCATTCTTTTGAGAGCTCCCAGTTTTGAACCAAAATATGGATGTCAAACAACTGAGCCTGGATCACTTCCAGGCTGCTTAGGGAGCCTTTAGAAACTACATACAGTTGGTAATTGATGACTTGAATGCATGATCACTTGAATGCACTGTCATGATATACTGCAATTCTACATAAGAAAATTTTTTTAAATTTAAAAGGGGAAATCATCCCCTTTCTGGTTTTCCTTTTAAATTTACTTAAGCACGCAATTTTTTTAAAATGCATTTTAAAATTTATATTATTTCTGAAAATATGCACTTATCAGCATACAACACTGTTTAAAGTTTTGTTGTAGCTAAATTAGAAGTATTTTAAATATTTTTTTTTAACATTGTATGGTATGCAAAATCATAGGGAATTTTTTCATTGAATCCTTACTTTCTTAAAACAATATTTTTGGCCTTAAGGTATTTATAAAAAAATATACTATTGTACTTAAACACCCAATTTTATTTTTATATATTCCTTTTTTTTTGCACATATTAACCCATGCATTTATGGTTTAAGGCTTGGTTATTTAAAAAAAAAATCTAAATACTTAGTATACTTTTTTTTTAAAACAACGAAATTCTAAGTTTATATGTCTGAAAAGGCTTCAAACCTTTTTATGGATTAATCCATGGGTTAACTTCAGTAATTGCATGTATTTGTTAAGTTTTCAAAGTTTAGTGCAAATGAACGAGTAGTTTATAAGAAAATGAACATAAATACAAAAAATACAGTTTTGAGAAAATGACGATTTAATGAAAAACTTTTGTATATTTAGTGCATACCAAACAATGTTTACAAAATTATTTTAAATACTTATAGATTAGCTAGAACAAAAATTTAAACAGTGCTGTATGCAGAGTTTTAGAAAATATTGTACAAAAAAAAAACAATTTATAAGGCCAAAATGCGCCAGTGCTTCATCATTTTTTTTTTATCCTAGCTCAATAATTTTGAAATATTATATATATTAATTCAATAATATAGATCCCTTTAACCCCTCTTACACATGACTAATCTTCATAAGTAAGGTTTCAAAAGGAAGATAATTCCCTGTAGCACCCAGCAAAAAAAGTCAGCATGAAACCTTCATCAAAATTGTCAAATTGAAGGTTTTTTGAAGGTTTTATAAAAATAAGGATATTGAAACAAAAAACGGCAGTTTTTTTTTTAAGTTTTTAATTTTTATGCATAAAACCTTTAAAATATCTGCATTTTCCCTTCATAATTAAAAATTGAAGGTTTTTTTGCAGGTTTTTATGAAGGTTTTTTGCAGTTTTTATGAAGGACATTCAAACAAAAACTTTAATTTTATAGATCTTCAAAAAAACTGCAGTTTTCCTGCATAAAACCTTCAATTTCAAAATTTTGATGAAGGTTTTATGCTGACTTGGTGACGAATTGTAAAAGAATTATCGCAAAAAATATATATATATAAATCAGTTTTAGTGCGATCAAATCTATCACTTTGTAAACTACTGCAGTGTTTACACTATTACAGAAAACTTAATCTCCGAAACTTGATCCTCCGGTAACTACATCAAATACAACGTAACAAAAACTTTACAAAGGAAGGTCATTACGTATTCAAACGGAAAAAGCAGTTTTCTTGTTTCCCGTCATTTTGTGTTTTAAAGCGTGAAACTCTTCTTGACTTTTATGATGCATTGCAACGATTCATCAAAAACAACTGTTTAAAAAACACATCACACATCCAATAACCTTTCTTCATCTAAACTTCACGTTCCATGACTACGTTGACTTGTTTATACAGGTGTAGTGTAATTCAGAAGTCTCTCAAAAATAATTACATGAGAAATATGTACAACATTGTTTAATTTTAGAGAAAAAATTCATATGTTTATAGTTTATGATAGAAGGGATTAATTTAGATTTGAGACGTTTCAAAACTAGATAGATCTATTTTCATACATTTTACAGGAGACACCAAAAATTATTGTCATCCACGTACTTTTGGATTTAAATCCTTGACTTTGGAAATGTGATGTAGAGCTTTGAAAACGTGTGAAAATTATTTAAAAAAAAAAACGATTTTTCCAAAAAGTGTGGATTTATCTGATTTTGAAACTAGACGGCTTATTTTTGTTTAGAATAGATTAATATTTTTTTTTTGACACTGACTTGGAAATATTACAAAATGTTTTGGTCTTGGAAAGTTATTTAGTTACAATATTTTAATTACGAATTTGCAATAACAATAAATAAAAAAACACTTCTTTTTTACAATTAAATCAATAAGAACAATTTGTTATTGAAGAAAAATGCAGTTTTAGATAATAAAAATGTAGAGGAAAATTCAAAAACTCGTCTTAACCACAATTATGATAAATCTGAGAAAAAATATTTTTACGATTCCATTACAAATTGAAACTCAGTAAAATAAAATTTGAGTTCCAATGACAAAAACGTATTTTATCAAAATTGAATTGAAAATATTAGTGGTTGTTTCAAATCCTCTTATTCAAATGCATTGTTTATTTGAAAACTGCTATGTCTCTCAGCTATGTTGTACTATCAATGCTTGTAATAAGCAGTATAAAACCATTATAAAAGAATAGTTTCGGCTTTAAAATTGTCAGCTCCCCAAAAAAATATGATACCTAGTCCTAGGCAAACTGCACTGTAAAAAATAAGGTACCTAAAAATAAGTACCTGAACATACTCATTTTTCTTTGAGTACAATTGCATCGTAAATGAGCGATGACGTACTCAAATTTAAGTAATCGCACTTTCTCAAAAATGAGCAGTGTTATTTAATATTGCTAATCTCAATTTCTGTTCAAACCATCTTTATAAAGCGACCTGACACATTTATATTAGTTATTCAGAAGATGGTTTCCCACATCATTTGATGTCGATTGCTTAAATGGAAACTAAGTTATTACAACACAATTATCTTAATTCCCATTATTTTGGCACATCTTTTTAACATTTCTTCTGTTTATAACTTCTTCATGTCGACCTGGTAGTACAACGGATAAGGTATTGAACTGCGGTGCCTTAGGATATGGGATCAATTCCGGGTAAGTCTTGGTTGTAATTGTTGATATTTATTGAAAGTGATTTATGAAGGCAACCTATGTAGGCAAGAAACTGCTCTTTTTATTCATTGTACTCATTTTTGAGTTCATGTCTTTTTCAAAAATTAAGCTTGCTAGGGTATTCGGAGCAATGATACGCATCGAATGTACTCAAAATCAGTATATTTTATTTAGTTATGAGTACTTATTTTAACAGTGCACAATCCATTCAATTGTTTATTGTTTATATTTATTGAAAATGAAGGTAACCTACGAAGTACGCAATTACTTTTTTTATTCATTGTACTCATTTTTGAGTACATGTGTTTTTCAAAAATGAATTTTATATATTCGGAGCTATGCTAAGCATCGAATCGAATGTACTAAAAATGAGGACATTTTACTCATTTGGGAGTACCTATTTTTAACAGTGTGCATTCTGAAAATATGGAAATTCTCAATTATCTTAATTAAGAAAATGTTTGACACCAAAGACGAATGACCTGAAATCGAAAATAGTTATAATAATTTAAAGCTTTCTAAAAAATAGGGTAGCTGAAAAATAGGTAGATTAACACATCGTATAATTTCCTCTTTATTTGTCGTGAATGGTTCCAAATTTAAAGATGCATCCCTGTTAAATATTTTTTTAAATAATAAATCCAAAACATGAAGTTTCTACTATATTTGTTTAAATAACGTGACACATATAATGTATGTCTGGACGTGCGCTAAGAACCACCATTTTTTTCGATTAAAAAATGTGGTATGTTCAATGACGCTTCACATTTCTGCCAAGCTGACTTTTTTGCGATAATTTTCAGCTGACGAAGTATCGCTGAGGACCTTTTTTTCGCTAGGCGACACAGAGTGACAGCATCTGCACTTTTAAAGACTGCAAAAGAAAAGGGCTTGGAACTTTATTTAAAAAAAGCTATTTAGTAAGAGTTTGACCTGAATATGGGATATTTAAATATTCAACTTTTAAACACACATATTTTGTTTCAGTGCAATTAATATATGGAATGCATCTGTCTAACACAAGGGATTTTAACACAAGCATATTATACTTTATGTAATTCTGATTTGATTTATTTATTATTTTATCTTAAAAATTGAGTGTTTAACTTTAAAAAGTACAACGTCTTTCTAGAAGGACGTTATACATTGCCGGCAGGACTCGAGTTTACAATAGTATAGCGATTTTTCTTTTCTTCTGACAGGGCGTAATTTTATGAATAAGAGAGTTCAGAAATGTCTAAGTTGGCGCACTAAAAAAAAATTTAAAAATTCCACCTGTAAAATTTTTTTACGTATAAAAGTTCTACCGGAAGTTCTTCTGGCAGGACTTCCGCCCGTACGTTCTAAGGTTAACTTCCATTAAGGATAAATTAACTTCAATAGTCTGATATTTTTGCCATTTTTTTAAGTAACTTAAAATAAGTGTTCAGAAGATGGGTTTCCACATTATTTGACGTCGATTGCTTAAATGGAAACTGAGTTATTACTGTTCTTCTGTTTATAACTTCTTCACGTCGCTTTGGCAGTACAACGGATAAGGCATTGGGCTTCGATCCCTGAGGACCTGGGTTCGATTCGCGGTAGGTCTTATTTTTAATTGTCGATATTTATTGAAAGTAATTTATGAAGTTAGCCTATGCAGACTAGCATCTGCTCTTTTTATTCCTTTTTATCCATTTTACTTATTTTTGAGTACATGTCTTTTTCGAAATTGAAACTTATGCATTCGGAGCTATGCTAAGCATTGAATATAGTCAAAAATTAGTACATTTTACTTATTTTTGAGTACCTATTTTTAGCACTGCACTTTCAGCTTGTATAAACATTTCGACTTACTATTATTACAAGGAGGCCTCCGTGGCCGAGCGGTTAAAGGCGTCAGCTCGGAATACGAAGGTTCCTGGTTCGATGCTAGACGATGGACTTGACAAAGAAAAGTAAAAAGTAGTGATATTGCGATCGGAGGGTTGCCAACTTCGCTACCAAAATACTATAATGTCGTCCAGAACATCCACAAAAAATTAACGGGGTGTATACGGGACTGGTGCGCGATAAATCTGATCGGGTTCCAAAGTCCCGACGTCTATTGAAGGCGTTGGGTGTCAGTTCAGGTGTTGTCCTCGTCATCTGACCATGGTTCAAAAATATGAGGCATCGTTCCCGGGTATTTCCTTTGAGATAGGTCCCGAACCGTCGCCAATGGCCCACTGTGCAGCTCTAGTGCGACGTTAATTAACCAAACCAAACTAAACCAAACTATTATTACAAGAACACAGACGGCCGCAAAAGTCAGCCTTTCCTTGGCGATTGTCACTAACTTACTAGAAGACTACCATAACTTGTTATAGTTTTTGGAGACTTGTTTCACGATCGTAAATCCTTCACACTAGAAATAGGAAGCAAGCATTACGCATTGTTAAAGCTTTTCTATAAATTAGGATCAATGTCAACTGTCTTTGCTTTGGGGTCTTGCAAAGAGACTCGTCCATTTGTTCACTTTTTAAAGAAACATGAGAACTATTTATAATTGAGATAGCATGCTCCAAATTCTAGAGCTGTTATCAGGATACAAAAGCTTTACTAATACGGTGAAGGTACCAAAGTTTTATTATCTTTCTTCAATGCTTATCAAAGATACAATCAGGGGGACAGAAATGTAACACAAAAGTTGTTCCTGGTTAACCACTCAAGTTTTCTTTCTTATATACTTTTATTATCATTGTAACAAACAACTATATAGTTAAACAATAAATCGGATAAGCTAATCCGCGATATTTTTTACACTTTTACTACGTTCGATGTAGCTTTTGTTTGTAATCTTATTTCAGTTTAATGAGCTTTTATTCATTAACATGTTCGTTTAAATTCATTGTAATATAATTTATTAAATATTAATAGTTTTTAATTAATATTTAAAAAAAAAAGATTTTAACGTTCATTTTTCTAATGTCTAAAACCTTCAGTAAAAATTGTGGAATTGAAGGTTTTATAAAAAATCTGTATTTTTTTAGGTTTTTAATTTTTCTGCATAAAACCTTTAAAAAATCTTCATCCTCCCTTTAATAATTTTAATGCTCGAAAATTTAAGGTTTTTTGAAACAAAAACTTATAATTTAATGAATATTTAAAACAAACTGCAGTTTTTCTGCATAAAAACCTTTAAAAAATCTGCATTTTCCCTTCAACAAATTTAATGCTCGAAAATTTAAAGTTTTTTTAAAGGTTTTTTTACAGGTTTTATGAAGAAATTTGAAACAAAAACTTTTAATTTAATAAATATTTAAAAGAAACTTCAGTTTTCTGCATAAAACCTTCAATTTTTCTATTTATATGAAGGTTTTATTCTGACTTTTTTTGTTGGGATGTACAAATGCCAATCTTGGCAAGTTCATTTCAACGATGCAACATGAGTTGAGACCGAATAAAATACGTTAGTTCAAAAACAATTAGGAGGTTAAATCATTAATGTAATAATATAATTTTCAGAAATTTCGGACAGAACATGTTTTAAATATATGCTTCTCAGATATCGATAACTCAAAACAAGAAACATTGGACTTCTTATCTTTGTATTGTCTTCCAAATGATAACAAAAACACATTTAATAACTGTTTTTGAAAGCCACACGCAAACCTTTAGTTCACCTCAAATCCCAAAAGTTTCAAAAACTTACAAATATCCATTTTCCCTTTAGCTACACTCTTCCCGATTCACGTACGATCCCGCGCATGCGCAGTAGCATCTCCAACCCACAGCCAAAGGGAAAAAAGAAGTTCGATTTTCGAGATTTTTGGCAGGTGTCCACGGAAGACACTAACCTCTAACTGTATCTTGAATTAAGGTGGCAAGTGCCAAGGATTCACTCTTCCAAAGCGACCAGGCAGACACTGGTAATGGACAATGGGAAGGGGAAAGGGGGCTCGCAAGACACTTGACTCTGAGGCTAGGATTTGGCGCCATATGTAGGGATTTTTTGGCGATCGTCGCAATCAAATAATGGATCTGACTAAAAACAAGAGAGATTTAGGAAACCAATTTGATTTTCTTCCATTTATATATCTGTGGCTTGGAAAAAGAAGGACCAATGTCAATTTTATCATTTTTTTTTAAAAACTATTTTAAATATATCAATTCCTGGGTCTTTCCTTCGGGATATATTCCGAACCGTCGCCAATAGTATATTGAGCAGCTCTAGAGCGACTTTATTACAACTAACCAATAAATAAACTTTGTGCAAGAGCTAAAACATAGAAACTTAAACTGGATGATGTTTAAAAAAATTCTAGTCAAACTAATGACAAAATGTCCCGGTTCTTAATAGCTTGTCAAAAGTGTACTGATTTATTGAGTACATGCAACTTGCATATTTGAACATTTAGATAAACGCTGACATTTTTTAAAAGTCACTTTCCTTATATATTTCAAGATATTTCAAAATGCTACTAGTAAATTAAACATCTTATTTCCTTTTCGTTCAATTTGAGTAGCCCAAATGCTAAAACAGTTATATCCCCAAAATTCGAAAAATGAGATTTTACAATCAATATGTGCTTTAGAATTTTGGCTTCAATTTTAATATATTAACAAAATTCGTTATTTGATAATAAAAAAAATTAAAAAAAGAAGTCACTCACAAGCAAAAGTAGCCTATATCCACACCAATCCAGATTGATACACAGATGCAAAAGCAGTTATATCCAGCAAATGTAAACGTGGTTTCTAATTGGCTGAAATGTGGATTTAGCGGCTTTTGCTTCTTCAACAAAAACAAGCAGGCGACGCTTACATTTGTAAAAACAATTAAATCTTTATTCCGGTTAAAAAAACAAATTATGGGAAAATCAAGATTATAAATTATTAAGCAATCTGAGGACTTGCACATTTTAGTAAACGTTGCTAATTTTCTTTCATTTTGACATAAAAGTCATTTTTGAGCAGCATAAAAATTGGCAACTAGAAAGTAACTCCCAGGTGTGATTTCGGCACTATTCTTGTTGTCGCATCGGCTATCTAATATTACGAGATAAATAATTTTTTATACTATCTAGAACTTCCCATTCTTAATTTATTTTACACACATACAACAAAGCAACATTCCAAACCCTAAAAATAATTATTTTGCGTCGAGTTGAACTTAAATGATAACTTCCATTGCGAATTTTACATCGAACTTTTAACAGAAAAAGCAATATTTTAATTACATACCATGAAATGAGGACAGAAAATAGGGTAAATCACAATAAACAGGAAACACAAGAAACATTTGACTTTTAATGGATGAAGTTTCAACCGATCTCGACACAGATTTGTAATTTAATGTCACTTATACCTTTTTCTCTTTAAAAAAATAATTACATTTCAACAGTTTCCGTGTTTGCAAATACTATTTTTTAATTAACTATTTCTTATATAAGGGTCATTGACATGTCGGCAGAGTGATATGTTTATTTATTATTTTGTTTTTAGAATTTCTGCTGAAAGCCCTAAAACTAGTGTAATGTCCATTCTACACGAAAGCGCGGCAGCTTCTCGGTGATTCGACAATTCATATCACGTGGTATGAATTCTCGAATCCCCGAGAAGCTCACGTGCGTTTTATTCTGTCGTGTAGAATAGGCTTTATAGAGTATTTAAGTTCGACAATTGTCAATGCCAGCACTTATTTTCCGAACTTCGGCACATGTCAATTTTATAATAAATCTTTTTAAATGGCTAATAAACATTAATAAAAGCATTTAATTCAAAGTTGTTGTATTAAACATGATATTTTTACATACAGCCATGTTTTTTTTTTTGAAGTCCCTTGTGTTTAGTAAAATTGTAGCATTACAATTCGTCAAAACATTCATGAAAATCTAATGCACCAAAACAAATTTTCATTTAGTTCCAAAATTTAGTAAGAAACACTAGGGTATAATGAATAATTTGCATTAACGCCAGCCGGTGGTCGCGGCGGTAGAGTACCGGACTCATAAAACACCCGCCATATATGGGCTGGCGAATGTTAAACCTGGCGTTGTCCACGGGGTCCTATGGGTGTGTGGGGTGCCAACTCAGGTATTATCCACATCACCTGACAACGGTTCAAATTTACGAGATTATTTCCCTATTTCCCGGGTGTTTCCTTTGGGATAGATCCCGGATTGTCCCCGAGGCCTCCGTGGCCGAGGGGTTAAAGGCGTCAGCTGGGAATACGAAGATTCCTGGTTCGATCCTAGGCGATGGACTTGGCAAAGAAAAGTAAAAAAAAAGTAAGGATCTTGTGATCGGAGAGTTGCCAGCTTCGCTACAAAATACTAGACAAGTCGTCCAGAGCATCCGCAAAAAATTACGGCGTGTATACGGGACTGGTGCACGATAAATCTGATCTGGGTCCAAAGGCGTTGGCTGCCAGTTCAGGTGTTTTCTCGTCGTCTGACCACGGTTCTAAAACAACGAGGTACATGTATGAATGTGTGTGTGAATGTGTATGTGTTCCCAGGTCATTCCTTCGAGATAGACCCTGAACCGTCGCCAATAGCCCACTGTGCAGCTCTAGTGCGACGTTAATTTACCAATACCAAACCCGAATTGTCCCCAATAGGCTACTGTAAAGCTCTAGTGCTACGTATATTCAAGCAACTTTTGCATTAATTCCTCAATCCAAAACCAGAATTTTTTGTCCGTGTCAAAAATAGTAGATTTAAAATTGCGTTTATGTATGACAACAGCCTCATGTGGGTTGGACATTTTCACTTCGTTTATTATGCATTTTGAACCTGCATCTGTTATTTTATTTATAGATTTGTTTAGGACATTGTTTATTCTCACGCACGGCTCTTTATGCAAAAGTTATCGTTGCACTCTCTGATTAATCCTATTGAAAATTGAAGTTATGTATTTAGTACGTACTATACTAATTTATATTAATACTACGTATACGATATTATACTATACTATACTAATACTACGTATACTATGTTATTCTAATTTATACTAATACTACGTATACTATGTTATTCTAATTTATACTAATACTACGTATACTAATTTCTTCATATTCACGTATTTCAATAATTTTTTTATTGTTCGTCGCGTTCAGTTTCTTTTAGTTTGATTAAAAGTTTACATTTTTAACGCTTTTGTGAACATTGGAAACTCTTTTTGCAAAGTTTTAAGAATAAACACAGCAAAAAAAAAAAAAAAATCAAATGGAGGAGTTCAACCGGGTTAACGTTTTTTTTTTTCATTTTTAAACCTTTCAGATTTCGAAATCGCCAAAGTAAAGATGAAAAATCGCCAAACTCGTACAATCACAATCCATACAAAATCGCCAAATTGTCGATTATTTGCCAAAGTTGTTAACGCAGTATCGAGAGAAAGGATTTTTTGTCCGATAGTTGCACGTCCGATCATTGATGAGTGAGCAAATATAATTTCAGTTTTTCAATTACATGCAACTAAATTGTAAGTTGCATGTCTGATAGTTGCCAGTGCGCGTTTAGCCTTACTGTGAGATAACTAAGATATACAGAAACAAAACTCAAGGGTTAACAAAACCATTTCGGGTTATTTAGCTACAATAACTTGTAATTTCATCTTTTCAAATTTCTATCATCTACCATTTATTTTCTAATATTTTTTGTCTTTTTCAATTTTTGCTGGTTGCACTTGACCCTGGAAGCCCTCAAATCGCAATATACCTCACACAAATAATAATAGGTTTATACCTTGAATTTTACTGACTCTGCCATTTTTTTTGTTTTATATCCTATTTCGAACCGTTTGAGAGCTATGAACGTTTTCATGAGTAAAAGCTGGGCAATTGAAAAATTTCGCAGAATTTAGCAGGTAATTTTGTTTTTGTTTTGATGTATTTTATTTTAATTTAAAGCATTATT